>JARQOC010000004.1:399330393-399638063 GCA_033576535.1 Allobates femoralis | reverse complement strand
CCAGCTCTCATCCTTCTCCATCACTGCTACATTCCTCCAAAAGTGCATAGACACTCTTTTTCATAAAGTACTTAATTAAGACTGCTCGAGAGTGCTTCTCTCTACTTTGGAAAAGATACTCCATTCCGACAGGTTCCTTCTGGTTTCCAAAAATGAATGACCAGTTACTAATCGAGGAACTCGCTGCTATCAATAATTCATATGAACAGTTTTAAAAAGACTGGTTTTATTGGTTGGAATTTAGATCCTCAGCTGATTATCTGGCCCTTATTTGAGAGAGCTGAATCAATATCCATGTGTCCTAGCCCTTCCCCCACCCCCACTCTATATTCACCGTCCTGCGACTCTTCTATTTATCTATTTTATTTATTTGTATTTTCTGTTATGGAAATGATATATATCATGTATTTTGTGTTAGTATTGACACTTCTCTTTGTTATACATTTTATGCTATTATAAAATGTACACACAATATACAGTGTGTATAGAAAGTATTCAGACCCCTTAAAATTCTTTTGTAACCTTGGTCAGATCTATGCCTTGCCACAGTTCTGTCTCTGAGCTCTTTGGGCAGTTCTTTGACCTCGTGATTCTCAATTGGTCTGACATGCACTGTGAGCTGTGAGGTCTTATATAAACAGGTTTGTGCCTTTCCATATCAAGTCCTATCAGTTTAATTAAACACAGCTGAACTGCAATGAAGGAGTAGAACCATCTCAAGGAGGATAACAAGGAAATGGTCAGCATGTAACTAAAATATGAGTGCCTGAGCAAAGGGTCTGAATACTTATGACCATGTGATATTTCAGTTTTTCTTTTTTGATAAATTTGCAAAAATGGCTGCAATGAATGAATTTTTGGTAAATTAATTTTTTGAATTTACCAAATGGCTTCAATGAAAGAGTGGAAAAATTTAAAGGGGTCTGAATACTTTCTGTACCCACTGTATTTCTAAATACACTACACTATTACGGTACTATCCATTTTCAGAATGCTTAGTTTTTAATTGGTATTTTTATGGAAAAAAATGTCAGGATTCAAACCACTGAAATGCAAGCGGGTGTATTACATATCTGTGATATTTTAAAGTCATTATTCCAGAATAATTGATTTTTGTTCAGTATAACTTTCCTTGGATGCTTGATCTCGAGCCGTGGCAACTTGATGGATGAACACTCTCTGTAGGAAGATTGATCTTGTGCAAGCTCAGATAGGTACTACCGGGCCTTGTCCGCTGCTTTATTGATAGTATCAAACCATCGAGTTGCTGGTCTTCCTCTTGCTCCATCTATTATTCCTACCATAATGTCCTTCTCCAGTGATTTCTTTCCTCGTATGATGTGTCCAAAGTAGGCAAGTCGTAGATTGGTGATCCTTGCGTCAAGTGACTTGTCTAGCTTGATTTGTTTCTTCTTGCCATCCACATTTCGAAGGCATTGATTCTTCTTCCGTCTTGTTCCTTTATCATCCAGATTTCGCATCCATGTTACCAAAAAAAAAAAAAAAAAAACTGAATATGTAGGAGCCATGTTTTCTTCACCAGTGAAATGTTTCTCATTGTCACCTTGTCCAGTGACTTCATTATTGATTTTCCCATAGCTATTCTCCTAATGACTTATGGTGTCTTCGCTGCATCTTGAGTGGTCATTGATAAATAGGTTAAAGTCCTTTACAACTGCCAGTTGTTGGCTGTTCATATCAAATATGTCCCTGTAATACATGGCAATAGTCAATATATTTGTCTTCATTGTGTTGTGTAGTACTCCCATGTGTGAGCGTTCCATTTGACACTCCGTAATAAGTTTTTCATTCAATCTACACTTATTGTTATTAAGCTTGTGTTGTCTGCGTTTTTAAGATTGTTGATGATACATCCAGCAATTTGGATTCCTTCTTATTTTTCTGCAAGTCCAACCTTCCTGAAAATAGCTTCTGCACAAAAATTGAAGAGAAGTGGTGACAGGATGCAGCCTTGACTTACACCTTGTTCTATTTTGAACCATGCTGTGTCATCGTGTTCCGTTCAGACTGTTGCTTCTTGGTTGATGTAAAGGTTACTAATAAAGCTGATCAGATGATTTGGCGAACCCATATCCTTTATGGTATTTCAAAGTTTCTGGTGATCAGCCTAGTCAAAGGCTTTGCTTTAGTCGATGAAGCACAAATAGAGCTTCTTGTAGTATTCTTTGGCCTTTTTCAATAACCATCTCTTGTTGGCAAATACATCTGCTGTTCCTCTGCCTTTTCTGAATCCTGCTTTTTCCTCTTGCAGCTTAGGCCCCTTTCACATCAGCGTTTTTTTCAAATCGCGGCAGACGCACTTGCCGCACGTGCCGCAAGCCCGCCTATACATTGTATGGGGCTTGCCGCAACCACGCTGCAACCGTGCCGCAAGTGCAGCCGGTATGCGGTAATTGCGGCAGATGCTTTTTTCACCGCATCTGCCGCGATTTGAAAAAAACGCTGATGTGAAAGGGGCCTTAGTCAAAGTAAGATATTTTAAGGTACCTTTACATGCCGCAACTGCGGTGTAGCAACTGAGAGGCAATCCGGAGTTCCGTCACCGTTGCCCTGAAATTGCTACGAAATTGCGGCGTGTAATTGTGGAACCCGGTGGTGATTTTAAAAGTTGCTCACGATAGTGATTTCAGAGTATTGTTCAAAAAACAGACACAACCCTGAAGGTGAATTTCCCTGGTTTCGGCGTGTGAAGGGGTGATAGGGATGGAGTCAGCGTCCCCTACTGATTTCCCAGAGGCGTGTCACAGCATGCTGAATGCCGCCCCCCCACCCACAGCAATGATTGGTGGTGGCTACTGTGTTTCCATTGGCTGTCCCACAGCCGATGCTACATATTGGAAGAGCTGTCCATTCACACTACACAATTGCAATGGCGTCATGTATTAGCCAGCCTTCCTGCGCAGGCTGGCCAAACATGACGCTATTGCGTTGTCTAATCAGCGTGTTTGGGGCACGGAATACACAAGTCTGTCACGCCTATGTTCTTGCGGCGCTGATCATGTACGCCCACATTCCTTTGGGGATTGCGGCGTGTGAAGCGACGTCAGGAGTCAACCGGATGTTTCCCAATGTTGGTGTGAGAACTTCCAAGACAATACATCACCTTGGGTTGAGGGCACAATTGCAGCGTGTAAATGCGCCTTTGGCGTACGGAGGCAACCGTGAAAAAACGTGCACGTTCGGTTGCCTCCGATCGCCGCCAAAAGTTGCGGCGTGTAAAGATACCTTTAGGGATCTTAAGTAGTATTTTGCTGCCATGAGGTATGAGTGCAATAATCCGATAGTTTCCACAGTCGGTTGCATCTCTCTTCTTCGGAATGGGAATAAACACTAATCTTAACCAATCCTTGGCCAATTTACCAGTTATCTGTTGACAAAGGCATGTGGTGACATCAACTGCTACTTCAGAAGACTATGAGCGTTATTGGAATATTGTCACATCCAGATGCTTTGTTTATTGACAGACGCTTTATTGTAGTTTGGTTCCCTATCATTTCCAGTCTGTTTCTTCCAGTATCACTGAGTCATTCTTGTTAAGGTGCTCCATGTATTCTTTCCATCTTTCCTTGATCTGTTCTGGCTTAGTGAGGTTTTTTTCCCATTGGCGTCTTTCAGCATTCCCTCTTTTGGTCGAAACATTTGTTGTTTTTCTTTGATTTTTAAAATGTATGTTTATCACTGCTCAGAAGAAAGGTGGTAAATGCTATTTATAAGACAACCTTACCATTTAGTGAATATTCCCACTGAGTCCAAATGTGCTGATTTTTTTTTCATTCACAGACCAGCATTGTACATAAAATTTTTATTTATAAATATTATGCACATGCTATAAAGATCTGCATAAGTTGTAAATCAATGACTTAAGGCCACTTCACACACACAGATATCTGAGTCCAATATCTGAACAGATCTCTGGTTGCAGTGAAATCATGGATACATTGCTCCATTTTGTGGCTGTGTACAACATGGAGCAATGTATCCATGATTTCACTGCAACCAGAGATCTGTTCAGATATTGGACTCAGATATCTGTGTGTGTGAAGTGGCCTTCAGGATCTCTACTCTGCACTGAAACCAGCAGGGTCAGTTGCAGTTTTTAGTCTATTGCCTATTTCCTATGTGAGTTGCTACACAACCATAAGACTATGTGCGCACAATGAGTTTTGAGTATTTCAGTGCAGGAAATGTCTGCATCAATCTGCAACTACTGGCAAAAAAAAAAAAAAAAGAAAAAGGGCCACCAGATCATTTACCTAAATTTAGAGTAGTAATGCATCAAAAAACACATATACCTGCATTTTTATAGCATTTTTTTATGACTTCATTGAAATCAATTGGTGAAAAAATAAGAATTGACAAGCTGCAGATTTTTTTTCAGCACCAAATGTGTAAAGGAAAAAAAAAAGCAATATGTGCACATTTCTGAATTCTCATTGACTTTACTGGCTTCAGGTATAGTAATGCAGATTTGCAGGGGTGAATCTAGCCTCTCTGCTGCCTAAGGTTAGCATAGGTTAGGTTTTTCCCTGTCAGGTTCTGTCCGGTGTTTTGCAAGGATGCACCGGACAGAACCTGACACCCCTGGACAAACAGAACCTGAGGGCAAATATGCCCTCCGATCCTGTTTTGTGCCGGAATAGTCTGTGCTGCTGTCGAGTGCCGGAATAGTCTGTGCTGCTGTAATATCAGCACAGTGGCTTGCAGGGGAGCTGGCCGTGATGCTGATATTTCATCCATGGAGCTCTCCAGGTGCTGAAATTCAGTGGCGGCTATTACAACAGCCGCCGCAATTTCAGCACCCGGCATCTGGGAACTGGCACAATTTTTTGCTGGATCCGCACCCAAAGACTCCCATGCTATAAACGGCTGATCCAGAAGGATCCCCTTTTGTCGGATTTTTGCATTGGACACAAAAAATTATGCAGGCTCCGATTTTGTGTCTGATGCAAAAATCGGACAAAACCGGATCCTCCTGTAAAACCAGCAAACCGGACGCCAAATAGGCCAATCCAGAGCCAAGGAGATACAAGGGGGAATAAACCGTACAGCCCCGGATCCAAAAAACCATGGTGTGAAGCCGGCCTAAGGTGTACTTCAAAACAGCGCTGTTACCCCCCCAAACAGCGCCATGACACACATACAAGAATGACATAAAATAATCCAGAACAAGGATCATTAATGGCAATGGCAGGTTTGGTACAAGCATAGAGACACACAATGATGGCTGGCAGAGCGGTGGTCCTGTAGGCAGACACAGTCCTGCATCCTTATAGCATACACAGCAGCCAGCACTGATTAGCAACCTATTATCTCTGGCACACGCTTACAAAACTCTGGGCAGCTCCAATATGGCCACTGCCTGACACTAACTAGTCAGACTTGACAACCATGCAGCACCATCCGTACACCACATGCAACGACCTGCAGTCTGAGAATCAACAAGCAGCTACTGCACTAAGACATTCGCAAGGCAGTGCGCATGCTCCGGAGCCGGACAAGTACACCCAATACTTCATCCACAATGCACAGGACCGAAAATTGACGTGGCTGGCACGTCATAGCTAGAAGGAGCCCATGCAATTTAGACATGAACAGCACTTGTAAATTAGGTTATTATGCCCACTAATAATCACAGAACAAGGGGGTACATGGACCCGGAGAGAACGCTCCATCATTCTAGATACCACATAATTACCATCCAAAAATGTAAGTTACCACATGATTTTTCTCAACTATTACAGTACAGTATTAGGTCAGACTGGGTATTGATATTATACAGGCTGCAGCTAAAGGTTTTGCTTTATTTAAAGAGAAGAGTTTTAAAGAGGACCTGTCACCTTTCCCCCTGGTGCTTGGTCAACTGAATGCAGCAGGTCTGCTGCATTCAGGGAAGGCGTTCCCCATGTTTCTAGCCCCCTGTAGTCTTTAAACAAGACTTTAGAAACCTTACAGTTAAGAGGTCGCGGGCAGAATCTTATTGAGAGGTCCTGGCTGCTGGCACACTACTCCATGCCTACTCCTTGTGTATTCTGCCCCTTCTATGTGTCTGCCAGAGCCTCCTCTTGTTCTGGGTTCTGCCCTCTTCTTCTGCTCCTGCTCTGTGTGATGTCAGGAGTAGAAGAGGAAGGCAGACCCAGCAGAATACACAAGGAGGCAGGGAGGGCTGTGCCAACAGCCAGGACCTCTTAATAAGATCCCACCCAGATGACCTCTTAACTGTAAGGTTTCTAAAGTCTTTTATAAAGCTTACAGGGGAGCTAGAGACATGGTGGACCCCCTCTCTGAATGCAGCAGACATGCTGCATTCAGTGCTGTATTCAGTTTACCAAGCACCAGGGGGTTGACCAGTCCTTTTTTAGTTGCTGCTCTACAGATTCACTGTCAATCATCAAAAGTAAGTACGGTACTTTTCCTTGCCGCTCTGCAGCGTTTCATTGTCTGTCATCACACTGCTCTCTGCTCGGATTGCTAAAAGAAGCCTCCAATCAGAGCAGATACAAGTAATAGTGATAGACAAAGCATTGTCGAGAGTTAGAGAACACGCCTCTAATAAAGTGAAATTATGGCCAACAGTTCGCTCATTGTTTCTCTGTCTGCACATAAGAAGCATGTGTCGTGCACTGGGATCAGTGAGAAGTTGTGACTACAGCAACATTGCAGCACTCTTCCATTAAAAAATAGGTAAATGAATAAAACATTTTAGATACCAATTTTCACAGCAGTTACGGTACTATCCATCAGTATATTTAGCAATCTAAAACAAGTGAACACATTTTGATTTACATTTTTCCTTTTCTAAATAAAAGTGGACTCAAGCTGATAGGTAATCTTAAAATACCATGACCACAATTCATGGTGATCTTTGCCTCTTATTTCTGGAGTACAAAATGGTTCCAGTTGTGAATTTTATGTTTATTTGTGATTTCATTTGCACCTTCATTTTCTTTCTTCTACAATGTGTGATTGGATTTCCTTATCCAGATATTTTAGTCTAATTCATCATTTGCAGCCTATTTGAATTGTTTCTACATTTTTATGTACGGTATTTGTTTTCCAGTAACCTCCTGGAGAAAAGACTTGGTCTAGTTTTATTTTTGAAAAGTTGAAGATAAATGTACTTTAAAATTTTGAATCTTTTTTTTGTAATAAAAAGGCAAATAAAGGTTAACGATGAGGGCTTTACACAAAATTCATCATCCCAAATGCAGCATTTTGAAGAATTTGGCACAAAGGGAACACCAGTGAATACAAGACAAAGAAGAAAAGTAATTAAGAAAACAAGCATAAGCAATGAATTGTGTCCTAAGATTCCATCTAGTGTGTTATCACTAGGCCACCATAAGGCTTGGCAAGCTTCCCGAATGTGCAGTGATTCCGGATGCATTGCACAGAGAACACTGCCAACAGACACTTTCCGAGCACAAAGCCTTATAAATCAACAAAATTGCTGAACTGAAGTTTAAAGGGCAAAGCTATTTCACGTTGGGCAATACCCAATTTATCAAGCGCACTACACTTTTACAGGGCACATTTTATTAATGCAATTCTGGCAGAGGAATAAGGAGGTTGATTAAATTATGGTGTACTTCTGTCCCTCACTTGCATTAGAAAACAAGAAGGCAACCTTTTATTGTCTCTGCAGCATTTACCTTAACTTTGACCCTATACTAACTTCTGATCTAAGTATATCATAGCTCCTAACCATGTGCTGCTGGGTTGTAGCTCACCCAGATCAATAGGATCTGCTGTACTGAAAATGTGGCACCCAGAGTAAATTAAACTTTTTTCCTCTCAGAAGCTGCAAGCTTTCAGTCATATTGGTGTACCATTTTAGCTATTTACCAAAACCTATTGTAGATACCGCTATACATATTAGGATGGACCTATGAGTGGGGTCATATATACCAGGATGGGCCACATATATGCCAGGATAGGCTACATACAGTATATACAAGGATGGGGCACATTAGTACAGAAATGGGGGACATTACCCCTATAATAGTGTCAGAAGCAGATCCCCCCCTCCATAATAGTGCATCAAGACTACATTTTTTTGCTTCAAATTTTTTTCCCCTATTTTCCTCTTCTAAAACTTAGGTCTCTCCTATGATTTGGGGTATCTTCTAGTACGAAAAATATACACTCATGGGTGGTATTGGCTCTCAAGGCTCTTTTGGATCACTGAAATCAATCTTAAACACCTGTGATAATTTGTTTTTCAGATTATAGAACGTACTTTTGTTCCCCAAATTTTGGGGAAAAGCGGGGGGTGCGTCTTATAATCTGAATGTACTTTCTGTACTGTAGAGGAGGGTGGGTGCTATTGAGTCGTGTCCTGCGGCAAGAATGGGCTGCAGAGGTAGCTGAAGGGCATGTGCTCCCGCTCATTAGCCTCATGTAGTATGCACTGCAACCACTGTCCATCACCTCGGTGCTGAAGCCACGCTGAGATGTGGACAGGGGAGTGGCGCATATTATATGTAGCCAGCAAGGGAAAAGGGAACCACTCACCATGACTTCTCAAGGCTGTTGATGCACAAAATGAATGGCTGATTTAAATCTTACAGCAACATAAAGGAAGGACACCATGTCTATTCCGCATCGCTGTTAAAGGCTGCCAAAAACCGACTCGGATTCACTAATAAAAATATAGTAAATCCATACAGTAATTTAACCCCTCTGGGTAACACGCATTGAGTGCCAGGATGCAATGAGCTTCTCGGCACAACAATCCCACAGAGTATGGATTAAAAGAAAATATTAAGAGGGGCAGCATACTGATTATGTATATGTTTGTCTATATGGCCATAAGCAAAATGGGCAGGTTGAGTTATGGATATATGTCAAGATCATGAATGGAAGGTTCTAATAAGTGATTGAGTTTTGATCTTTGATGACGTTCAATTTATTGGATGTCATAGTGGAATTTGTATCATTGTGCATAAAGGTGTAACCATGGAGAGGAATGGTGTCCTGACACAATATTTGTGTCTGCCCTGTAAAAATGAAAATTACATTTATATGTAATTTATATGTAAATTACATTATAAAAATTATTTCCCACGTGACACGAAACCAGCTGTGTAAAAACAACAGAGGAACAGTTCAAATAGAGACACAGAAGGACCTGTCAGGGTAGATTCAGAATACTATGATTGGCATAGTCAATATATATGCTATAGGTTATTCTATTGATATTCCATCTGGCCCAATTGTGCAAAGATAGTTAATTCTTTAGCCTTCTCGGTCTAAATCTTCCACCTATCCTAATTGAGGGAAGGTGGGGGTTCAATTTTTAAACTATATTTTAGCTTAAATTTTAATAATCAACAAGTCTGGTGCCAGATGATTTTTTCCTTCCTTATGTTGCATATTACATGTGCCTGCACTCACCCCCCCATCACTCTATATGTCCTTCTGCAGACAAGTATATAGTAAAATAACAAACGCTTTTATCTCACCCTCCGTAGCTCGCTCCGTGCTCCCAGCTCATGTCATCATTGTACTCCCCAGTCACATGATCCGATGCCCGAGACCGACGCAGAAAGTCACTGCTCAGCTGGGTGCACGGAGCGAGCTACGGAGGGTGAGATAAAAGCGTTTCTTATTTTACTATATACATGCCAGCAGAGAGATATATAGAGTGATGGGGAACCATATCCAGAATGAGGGGGGGGCATGTCCCAGTAGCACAGGGGAGGGGCCATGTTCCAGGATGGGGGTTATATACATATATACCAGGATGAAGGGCATATATATGATTTGTAAGACAGACACTGGCATTATAAGATTGACCCCATTTAACATAAAAAAAAATATGTTTTTTTCTCTTTTTTCCTTCACCAAATTCAACCACGGGTGGATTACTCACTACCCGTGCCTCTGGGACCCTCTCTTCCTCCTGGAGCCACCTAGTTCTCTTTCTCTGCCCGCAGTCAGGCCTCAGGACGGGCTCCCACTAGCTCCAGTCCTCTGGACACTTCTCTCAACTTCTCTTCCTTCTCTGACAGGCTTCCTTCTTCTAGCTTCCCTCCAACTCGACTGACTTCTAGATCTTTCCCACTCTAATTATACCCTCTGTCACGTGTCGCATGTCATCTACGCGTGTTCTTCCTAACTTCACCCCTTCCCAGGTGTTCCCTCTAAATACTTCCTCTCCACCCATCCCCACTACCCTGGTTCCTCCTTCCTGACAGGATCAAGGACTATGCTCTCCTGTAGGAATAATCTCGCCCAATCTCTGACCTGGACTTAGTGTAGTGCGTGATCTTGGTGTCCCGATACCAGTCTGTGCCCCTCTTTCCCGAGAGTGGGGTACTACACCTCAACAAGGGTGCAATACTTCTGTGGCAACTGGATCCACAGAGGCACCACATCTGCATTCAGTAACCTGTGGTCCGCCAGCTTTTGAGAAACTACAACACCCAGTATACCCTGAGAGTTCTTGTAGTTTCTTAACAGCTGATGTGCAACAGGTTGATGACTCTTGCTCTGCAATCTGGGCCACATGTATAGAAAGAAACATTGCTTCAGGTGTGGTCATTAATATAAATGGCACAAAGTTCCTAGAATTTATTGGCTTGAGGTATAGATCCAGTACTGGCCTCAGGGGTTTTACACCTAGTAGTCAATAGATTTCCACTGCTTATTGGAATGTGAAATGTTTAGTGTTAATCGCTGTAGGTGAAAGGATCTGTGCAGGGTGCTCATTGTACAAGTGCAAGTGTCCCTTTTACTTGAACTTGCAAAATAAATATTTCATGTGTTGACAGGTTTTGCTAAGCAGAAAATGTGCCAAAGGTGTTCTGCCCCTATAATGTTATTTTTCTCATTTTTTTCTTCAATGTAAATAACAGCCTTTATAACTATATAACACATAATAAAATAAAATATTATATTGCAGTCTTTCATGACCAGCTAAATTAGTTGTGTAAATACCTATGATACGAGATGCTCAGTCTCTGAATTGCATGAATGTTTTACTTGTAAGTAACCCATGCAAGGAATTGTAGGAGACTGATGTGGTGCAAACAGCAATTACAGGACATAAAGGCAGAACAATGCCAAAATAAATATATAGCGAGTAGAAAACAAGCACAATAAACATGAGTAAATGAGTCACAAACTGGTACACAGAGAAAGGATCCTGCCTGCAATCGCTAACAATTTATCAATGTACGGTACATGTATTATTGGAGCTTCTGTGTACTATGTAATGTACACTTACAGTAGTATAAGTAATATAATGGAATGTTGCATTATAATCAGTACTTGGTGCAATAGTTTATCATATTACTTTCAGCCTCTAGAGCAGAGGTCCCCAACCTTTCTGACCTTGAGCGCCACATCCAGCTCTGAGGGGGTCGTGAGCCACATTCACCTCTGAACGAGGGTCATGAGCCACATCCAGCTCCTGCCCCCTGACAGCAGAGACATGCAGAGACCCCATTAATGGTATAATGACATCTAAAGCTTTTCCACAGAAATCACACTGATGCAGTATACCAAGATCGAAAGGTTCCTTCCTTACCTCCATTCAGATCTGCTCATCTTGTGGGGCTACTCACAAAAGTCACCATCAGGAAACCTTCTCTTCATAACTGTTTGCAAGATCTGATGCTTATGCACCAAGCTGGAAGACGGCCGCAAGCTACAGATTATGGACCCACGAGCCACATGTGGTTCCCAAGCTACAGGTTGGGGACCCCTGCTCTAGAGAGATTGAACCCAGTTTTACACATAGAGCCAGAGTATATGTATTTACTTAGACTATCTGTTCATTCGTGTCCAACCCTTGGATACTTTCCTGGCCATTTCTAACCATTCTTCCATGAATTCCATGGCTTCTTTTGTTTGCTCATTACGATGTAATTTTTTTATGGAATCCAGGAACTAGGTCTTTATTCTCCCCTTTTTCCTTTTTTGCCTTTGCCTGTTCTGCGTAGCATTTAAGTAACTATAGGTCTGTACATACCTTCGTGCCAGAGCAACTGCGCAGCCTATGCAAGCTATGCAGGACTGGTTTGTTGCTCTGAGCCCAAGGCTCCATGGGGTCCATGGGTAGAATGACATCATCATTAGTGGAACACCAGGCAGGGAACCTTCCTGAGGCATTGCAGTAGAAAATGGCAGCAGAGTGGTGGGAAACTATCCTCCGCTTCGTGCTTTCTCTATGACTTGGGCGCACAAGCCATGATGACGTTCAGACGTCACCGACATCCTTTAGAATGTATCTGGCCAGAAGAGGAAGTATTGTTGTAGGGGATCAGTTAGAAAGATTCATATATGATATATTATGCGATATTTATAGGATGTCCCAAAAAAAGTATGCACACTTTTAAATAATTTTAATGTCTGTGTTTATTAAAATATATTTCATTTTCAAAATGTAATGCAACCTACAGACATTATTTGTTTTGTCAACAACTGTTTTCAAACTGACGTCCGGTTTCGCGTACCATGGACCATGTTGTGTGCAGTACCATAGTTACAATAACACCATGGCAGGGACAAAAAGAAGAAAAACAAGTAAAAGAAAATAGAGCCATAGAGGAAAATAACAAATTTACTTGTTGATAGTTTATAAACAAAATGTCCGCTTCTCTCTGCTCAGCCCCGGGTCTCGATCATGTGTCCTAATATGTGACATGGATACCATACATGGAAAGCAGGACTCCTTAATTAACCCATAACAACCTCCTAATAGCCAACCAGAAGTTAGATTACCTTGTGCATTACCTGCATAGGGAAATGTTAACAGAGTGCAACAAAATGAGGTAGCCATCAGCTCTGCTACATCTTAAAGGCACATACACAAAATTTGGAGTATTACATATTCACCCACCTTACAAACATGCATGTCTCCATGCATCTGAAACTTCTCACTGTGTCTAGGACAGCCTAGAAAAGAAAGGCACGTAAAAATGCAAACAGTGAGATATCAGGAGTCCATGAGTTGATGTATAAGTGCTGTAACATAAAACAAAACATTCTCCAAAAGTCTTTGGAGGCACAACAATTGAACGTTGTATTAAATGAAGAACATGGAGCAGTTGTATCACAGTCCCTCATAGTGGGCTAGTTTTACATTTTTAGTACTCCCAATTAATGTACATAAAATGAAAATGTCACTCCATCATTCAAGATATCTTGCTGGCACATGACCCTTGGTCACTGTCCATAACCTTTTTAATGAGTCACTTGTGCTACCTGATAGGGGTTCATTCTTGAGAGATTCACAGTCAGTCCTTTCAGCTAGGGGTTGCTGAGAGTCAACAAGTTTGCGCTGCGAGTTTGTGGGATGGACCACTGCAACAAAGGACCAAATGACCAGCCAACTGGAAATATATTACCTTTCCCTCCTGTGGCTGTCGCTGACTTTTCATCAGGGGCGGTACCTCATTTTGAATGGCAGTCTCTGCAGGATTCTCTCTTGTATCAGCTCAGAAGTCATTTTGTTGATGACAGCGGAGATGACATTGCCAACCATCTCTAGAGGGATTTTGAATGTCATCTGTCAGGCAAAGCTTCAGCTGACTGCGGTGTACCACCTTAGCTGTCTCTTCATGCTCTTTAAAGAACTTTTAGACTTCTACTCCAGGTAAAGGGGTAGCCCGAGAGACATACTGTAGGGGGTAGTCTCCACTTCTCATCTATCTTGCTGCTGCTATAATTCTTCTTAAGCCAGACTCGATCTCCAACAGTTAGGGGTTTCGTTTTGGCATTCAAGTTGTGGGTCTCTTCTTGTCTCTGACGCACGATTTTCATGCATTTTTCCAAGATGACATTGGCTTCTTCTAGTCGACACTGATGCTCTGATACCCAATCAGTGTGTGGTAGAGGATTAAAGTATCAGGATCTTGCATATCCAAGACAACATCAGCTGGTAGTTTTCCTTGTCAACCAAACATCATATAGTAAGCCTTATACCCCGCAGAACAATGGGCATTGTTACTGTAGAGATTGGCCAAATCTACTGCCAGAGTTGGTCAATCGGTTCCCTGCTGAGCAATTGTGGCATGCAGCATGTCTGTTAAAGTCCTGCTTCGTCCGCTCATACAGGCTATTACACTGAGGATGATATGCAGTTATGTGAATTTTCTTACAGCCATAGAGGGTACACTGTTCTTGGAACAATTCAGATTCAAATGCAGTACCCCTATCAAGATCTTTCCTGAGTATCCTTAAGATTGAACAATAGTTTTCCAGAAGATTTGACACTATCTCTCTATCATGATTGTGTTGCGTCCTGATGCCATGTCTGTGGGACCTGAGGTCAGAAGGTCTTTGTGTTTAATCAATTGCAGGATTTCTGTAGCGTTCACTTTACTACTGTTTTACGAATGTTCATGCTCCTCTATGATGAAAGTGTTAAGGACCCTTTCACTGCTGGCTGCTAATTATCTTATCCATTTTAGCTGTAGTTTTTGATCACCATCCCCTTCTGCTGTATCTACTCTCCCCTGGCTTCTCTCTGTGCTGGTTATAGAACTCTCATTAACCATTGGTAGTGGAGCTCAATCCTGTGTAGCAGTAGTCTCATTGCTTTGAAGAAACAAAGCTGCTTTCTGGTGATGTCCCTGAAGTTTTTTTTATACCCACTGCCTTGCCTATGTTTCCCATTTGTTTCCTTGCTCTGATGCTCCTTAATTCTCTTGGGAAGATGGGAGCGTCTAGGTGAGTGTCATCCAGGAGCCTAGAAGGGTGTGAGACCCAGGCATCATTAACTTCATTGGTAAACTTGGACAGAGATTAGCCTGGGAACCCTTTGCTTGAGGGACTGTCCAGATGCACACTGTGCCTGCTACCTTATTGTTTCAGGTGTTCTAGTCTATCTCTGTATACCTGCCCTGTTTTGGTTGTTGTGCTTAGCAATCTCCCATTGTTCCTTAGGAGGTTCATTGTACTCTTGATGGCCGTTCAGGAAGCTAGGCCCAAGCAGTCATCTCCTAGTCCTGTGATTAGGGATATTCCTTTCTGCACCGGGGCCTTTAGTAACTGCACGGTTGGGTGACTAGTCTGTACAGCAACCAGTAGGGTGGAGGCAACAGTAAGACTGTGTTTTCCCATCTTAGGTACGTGTGGCACCCTCATCCACCACTTTATTAAAAAAATAAATAAATCCCATGCAGGTACAATGTAGTCCAGCGAATATGAGGAAGAAAGCCTATGGATCCTCGTTCTGCCACATTGCTTGGTCTCGTGCAGTGTAACCTGTGCCATTTAGCCAAGCATATGGAGTTTCAGAATGAGGCTTTGTAGGTTTTCTTAACAGATCCGCAGGACTTCGTTAATCCTGCTTGAGATTTTTTTGTCTTTTTTTAATAAAGTAGTGAACAAAGGAGGATAGTATCTTTGTTTTATCTCTGTGTTTTCTGTTTTTTTTTTTCAGATTTCTATTTGTGGACTACATTGGATTTAGTGAACTACTTTTTGCATGGGCTTTATCGAACTTCCATGGGACTTTACTTCGTTTCCCAATTTATTTAAAAAAAAAGTGTTTATTTCAATACAGTATTTTAGTGTGTGTTTTTATTACTAGTCTAATAATTAGAGTTTCCAGTAGACACTTGTCTATTACCAGCACCAGGGCTTGATGTCAGCTGTGTTTTTGGACACTTAACAGCTGACATCAACCCCAAGTACCAATGCTCTGATTGCCAAATCACCATTGCATTGGGAAGAGATAAGTTTAAACACCAGAATTGAAGAATGCTGTGTGATGCTCCATTTCTGGGGCGGCTACCGACTAGTATTTTTAGGCTGGGAAAGACCCAATAACAGTGGACTTTCCCAGCCTGATAATATCAGCTCATAGCTATCCACTTTACCTTTGCTTTTTACCAAAATTGGTAGGGGAACGCCACATCATTTTTTTTCCTATTTATTTATTATGTTAATAAAAGGCTCAACAATAAGCTCCACATGCCAAGCACTAAAGAGTGCAATTTAATAATATCTCATGTATTTGTGAAGTTATTTTATATTACGCTTTAAATTTTAACACTTAGATCTGGAAGGAAAGTTTTTTGGTCATGTATGATGGTTAATGTGTAGCACTAAACAATAACTATCTGAAATAAAAATGTTAACAGAACATCAACGTACAAGATGTTAATGTTATCAATGGAGTTATGAAGTACCGTATATACTCGCGTATAAGCCGAGTTTTTCAGCCCAAATATTTGGGCTGAAAAGTCCCCCCTCGGCTTATACGCGAGTATAAGTATACAGCAGCAGCCCCCGGAGGTATACAGGCCCCCCATCATGATCCAGGGCCCCCCCCCTTGCGCGGCACACCTGTAAAGTAAAATCATACTTATCAGTGTCCTGTCGCGCTGTCCCGCCGCTTGCCGACATCACGATTCCGGGCTTCATTCAGCGTCTTCCCGTGGCTTCCTGTAGTCGCGGGCAATGACGTCATTGCCCGCGACCACAGGAAGCCGGAAGACGCGGAATGAAGCCCGGAATCGTGATGTCGGCAAGCGGCGGGACAGCGCGACAGGACACTGATAAGTATGATTTTACTTTACAGGTGTGCCGCGCAAGGGGGGGGGGGCCCTGGATCATGATGGGGGGGCCTGTATACCTCCGGGGGCTGCTGCTGTATACAGCACTGGGGCTGCTGCTGTATACACCCCTGGGGCTGCTGCTGTATACAGCCCTGGGGTTGCTGCTGTATATACCCCTGGGGCTGCTGCTGTATACACCACTGGGGCTGCTGTATACTACCTAAGGGCTGCTATATATACCTCTGGGGCTGCTGTATACACCACTAGGGCTGCTGTATATACCTCTGGGGCTGCTGTATACACCACTAGGGCTGCTATATATACACCTCTGGGGCTGCTGTATACTACCTCTGGGGCTGCTGTATACTACCTCTGGGGCTGCTGTATACTACCTCTGGGGCTGCTGTATACACCTCTGGGGCTGCTTTATACTAACCACTGGGGCTGCTGCTGTATATACCTCTGGGGCTGCTGTATACACCACTAGGGCTGCTGTATATACCTCTGGGGCTGTAAATACCTCTGGGGCTGCTGTATACTACCTCTGGGGCTGCTGTATACTACCACTGGGGCTGCTGTATACTACCACTGGGGTTGCTGTATACTACCACTGGTCCTGCTGTATAGTACCACTGGGGCTGTATATACCTCTGGGGCTGCTGTATACTACCACTGGGGCTGCTGTATACACCTCTGGGGCTGCTGTATACTAACCACTGGGGCTGATGTATACTAACCACTGGGGCTGCTGCTGTATATACCACTGGGGCTGCTTTATATACCTCTGGGGCTGCTGTATACCACACTGCTGGGGGCTGTATACCTGTGCTGGGGTCCACCCTCGGCTTATACACGAGTCAATAGGTTTTCCCAGGTTTTGGGGGCAAAAGTAGGGGGGTCGGCTTATACATGGGTCGGCTTATACACAAGTATATACGGTATTTAAATTGTATGTTATACCAACATGGACTATTTTTGAACTTTAACGTGTAGACTGTTAAATGACAATACTACTTTCTTTTCTTTTTTTTCATAAATCATTACTACAAGCAGTGTTAACAAACTTTGTAATACACCTTATGGACAAAAGAAATGTGCCATCAACACATAAATTTACACTAGTTATTTTGACATCCTGTTTTAAATACATTAATAGAGAAATAAAAGCTGTTTTAGCTGCCAAGGACCAACTCCATATTAATTTCCAAGGAAAACATTCTATAAGGTTTTGGAGTATGTCTTTGGAAATGTTTGTCTATTCATCCAGAACAGCATTTGTGTTGGAAGACAGGAACTGACTTGTAATCTCCTTTCATCCCAAAGGTATCCAATGTAGTTGAGGTTATAATTAGAGGTCAGCGAACCTTTGGTAGTTTGAATTCGGTACAATTTGGGCAATGTTCACTGAACAAGTTTGGATTTGGTTCATCAAACCTTCCAAACCCCATTGAAATCAATGGGAGGCAAAATCAAGGACCTAGAAAATGCCTTAAAAGGGGCCCAAAAGCTGTCAAACACAGCTCAAATTGCTTTACAGTGGAGCCCTGCTGTTTTAGCATAGACATCTTCCTACATAATTACATAGCAAACTTCAGTAGCACTGTCACACTCACCACACTTACGGGCCCACTCATGAACCTCAGACATCCTCAACATTTCTTTTCTGAGGTTGTGTCAAGTTACACAGCCGGTATCATGCAGCATGAAATCCCGCTGTGCCCACGGTATGTTGTTTGATGCTTTTCTTTAATTTGCATGTCTATCCTGAGGCCAGTCTATGAGAGTTCATAAGTGCTGTGCCAACGTGTTTTTTTTTCCTTACAGATTTGGTGCAGATTTTGGGGAAGAAAAAATAAATCTGAACCACATGTGTAAGGGAAAAAAAAGAAAGCAACAAGGGCACAGCACTTCTGACCTGTCATACACTTTGCTGGCCTCAAGATAAACATACAGATTTTTATGCAGAGTCCCAAAATGTGAGTCAAAAAAACCCATCAAACATATCATGGGTACAGAGTCTAAGAGGGTCTGTGGAGAGCTGCAGTTGTGCTGGAAGGGCTTGAGATTCTTATTACCCCGGCTCCCTCCACAGAAACCTCTAGGGCAGGGGTGGCCAACTACAATCCTCATGGTCTGAAAACAGTGCAAGTTTTCAGGATTTCCTTAGCATTACACAGGTGCTAATTTTATCACCTGCAGAAGTGATGATTCTTCACCTGGCCAGCCCTGTTCTCTGTGTGTGTGTGTGTGTGTGTGTGTGTGTGTAGTGTCTTGCATTTCCAAACCTCAAAACGTCTAGCCAGACGCCTGAGGCTTACTCACCAGTCTCTGTGGGGCACTATAAAAATACCTGTTTGCACATACAGTCCAGCACACAAGGATTGAATTAAAATTTGCTGTAACATAGACAAACTCTCAAACACAAGCATTACAATATACGTAGTATGAAAATATAATGAAAGTCCCCCAGGGATCAGCAGCCGCACACCAACTGTTAAACTGGTGGAAAGGCCATTAAGGGCATAGTTCAATAAGATCTTTCACTTGGACCCCAAGGCTGCATGCATGCCCAGTAGGGGAAAGTACAAATGGTGCAAAATGTTTGAAGGGGAAATATAATTTAACAAAAACACAGGTGTTGCTCAAGTAAGAACTGAAAAAAAGCAACTCCAACAAGTCTTTCTCTAGCCAAAATGCCAACTAAGGGATGGGTCACTATTTCGCTGACCCATCAACATGCCTTTAGTAAGGTCCAATTAAATTGTCTCTCACCACTTTCTGCCATAACATGGATGGTAGCCACTGTGTTTCCTGGTACTCTGTTGACAGATGATCTTGGAGGGTTGCAGAAGTTACTACTCTACAGGCATTCTCCACCACCACCAGCACACTCCATCATCGCCACCGAGAGGACGATGGAGCAACTAGGTGATGACCACACCCTATAGGACAGACAGGAGGACCAGCTTGAGGAACACTTACAAGCCCTCTGGGTTTCTGGTGCAACTGGCTGGCCAAGCAAGAGACACCTAGGCCACACCCAATGCCAACTTTTCTCCAAGCTGACCTCCTCCTGCTACTTCTCAAATTGGTTAGAGGTGACAACCTGTTGAGGGGGTAGTGATGGCATAATTAATATGACACAAATATATATTTCTCCTTGTGGGTATGTATGTGTATATATCTATATTTATGCCCACATTGGTGTAATAGGCCATAATAAATGTCCCTTATAACATTGGCCAATTCAGCTGTATCTTATGGAAACTGTTCATCTACTGACATGGTTAATTACCATATCAGAAGATGTCCATTCTTGCATTTCAGTGTGGGAAGCCATCAGATAAGACTCTTAATTTAAATATCAAAGATCTACAGGCTGCTGGCACAAAGGGTTATTCTCACCCCTTTCTTCTAACAAACTACAGCAGCCAAGATGTCTAAGGTGATAGGTGTAGATATCACGTATCTCTAAAAGTATTATTCCCATTGTTTGCCAATCTATAGTTTCAGGAGACCTCTAAGTCTAGGTCATTTCAATATAGTGCACGGTGAGCGTGCACCCTTAAAACCCTGTGAGAAGTGCACGGATGAGGAGGTGTGTCTATCACGTGCACAGCTGAGGGACAGATTAGAATGCACTCTGAGACACAAAAAGCGCTCTTTCTACTTGGAAAGCACGATGGAATAGAATCACCAAGACCTGGCTTAAGTATCACCCCCATATCTCCTCTATATCTTTCCTGTAACTCTTCCTTCTCTCTCTCACTCACTCTCTCTCCATAATATTCTGTCTATATTCAGGGATAGTTAGGGGCAGATGAATGAATGTAATTAATTAATATAGTGTGTCTGTGTGTATATTTAGGTAACGTGGGTATTAGTAACTCTGGGTGTTTTACATATTGTAACAGTAATTGTATTGTGTATTAGTTATCGTGCTATCTAGGATATATAAATTATTGTTGTAGACTTTTTGGGTGTGTTTAATAAACATTCATTTATTAGGACAGACTTGTTTTAATTAAGTCGTTGGTATATAATATATATATATAGTTAATCAGCATAGGAATAGAAAGTGGTAAGGAAGGGAAGATTCTGGATATCGGTGAGTGTAGTCATAACCGACAATAATAACCGATAAACAGAACCAGCCCTACAACACAACCCAATACATGCCAGCTGCAAACCACCCCTTGCTGCCTCACAACTTCATGAAACTGATCTCCCTGACAAAGATGGTACGTAGTCTTTGGGGATGATTGTCATGCACCATAGTCGAGCAGTTCACGTAGCCCCGAGGAAAGCAAACCCTTTATGGTGCAGGAATGCCACCACCTTGCCTTTAAAACATTGGTTGAAAAAGTTATTAGCTTTAGGCCTATGCAACCATCCTGAACGATGACATCCAAGAGTCTAATCTCCTTAAAAAAGGAGACAGAATGGGGTGGTTGATGCTATGTTAGATATTTTGCTTGGAAGGGGTATCACATGGCATTGTCCCAGTCAAAGAAGAGCCTTTGGAGGGGGTGATCCTCATGGCTAGGAAACAGGCCCTTCTACCTCCTCTAGCTTCATCTCAGCCTCCTCATAATAGTCTTGTTCCTGGTGGTATTATAGAATTGGATCCAGTAGCTCCAACACGGGCTGCGGTGGAATCGAGCCAGACATGCTGCAAGATCATGTACAGTCTGACGTGGTGCTCCCTGGAAGCCAAGGAAAGTGTCTCCTGACTGCTGTGACTCACTCCTCAGGTCATCAGAGCATATGGTTGGATTCGCATCTCTTTGCAGATGAGGTTTAAAGTGGGTAGTGCGATAGAAACATATGTCACCAGGAGCTTTTATCTCCTCTCCATGCCTCTGTGGGTCTGGTCTGCCAAGTTCAACTCACCTCCTGCCTTTGGGTTGGTTAGGAAGATGACATCCTCTGAGTCAAGTTCAGTCTTGCCTTGCAGAAGATCCATCACCAAAGTACTGTGTAATGATCTCACGGTACCAAGATGAACTGTAGTAGCAGACAGTATAACTGTGTGGCACTGGAAATGCATAGGTAAGATGGCGGAGAGACACTGACTGAGTTCGCGGGTTTGTGTGTGTGTGTTCTGCTTTGCACAAGGGGCACACATCCCCAGTGAATAACAGGATTCAGATCCGAACAATCACTACCAGATTTTAATGTTTGCACACTCTTGTTGCCTAATGCCTAGTTCTATGTGATGCTCTGCAGAACTAACGTCGCTGTTACAAATCCAATTTCCCAGGCCACAAGATATAACATCTGAGTTGCGTTTTGGTGCAGTCATTATTGAAGCGTGACATCTTTGTAGGGGACATGATAATGTAAACAAATAAGTTTATTCAGGTCACTCTTCACCACCAATTCATCTGCAATGCTTAATACTTCTAATGGGCACTGCAGGTATGCAAAGTAAACCTTAATATGAATTGTACATATAACAGAGTTGAGCACTTGCCAAAATTCTGTATTGTAAACGTATGGCATAAAATGTGAGCCCCAATGCGAACAGTGTTGCACATGTATGTAAACCTCTATGGAATTAATAGCGCTATAGAAATGAATAGCCGTATGTTATTTTTACGTACATATAAGTGTAGAACAGATTGCTTGCATGCTGTTGACCCCCTGCAATATTAAAGGTTTGCTCGCCAAAACAAAAAAAAATTCAATCTTAAAAAATATTAAGCTCTCTTAAACGGATGTTTTTAGGACATTGTACACTTCCTGGACTTCCCAAAAGCAAGCAGATCTGGCACTGTTTCCAAGATTCACACCCTACAGGTGCCAAAAACACCTGCAAACTCCAAAAGGCTTAAAAAAATGAATCTAAAGCTCAAAAAAATTCTACACCTTGATACAAGCCGGGAAACCTGATGGCTGGGGACATTACAAATCATTCGGTTAGGTGTTGTCCCCAGCCAGCAGGGCTTCTGGCGAGCGTTTTTTTTAAATAAAGAAAAGTTTTAGGGCCATTTTAATTTTCTAATCTTTTCATGAACAAAGTAGAGTTCCATGACTTTTGGGGAAAGTGTTCGGGATTCCGATCACCGAGCCAAATCGGCCGTGTTCAGTCAAATTTTAAATTGGTGAACATGTTCGAGGAAAGTTCGCTCTAGTCATGATTCAGTGTGGAACAGTCATGTTCTTCCACTATAACCTCACCCAAACATGCCTTTACGGACTTTGTTTTGTACGCAGTACGCATGTATGAACAGAAAAGGGGTTTCTCCATATACCGTAGTTTCGACAAAAGTAACTCAAGTAGATTCCATTACACATGTGTTCTTATGTCGTCGAGGTTCCTTAGGCACCATGGGTCTGCAATCTCCTTTCGCCATGTGGCTACTTCTCCATTTGAAAATGAAAGAATTAGCTTGTTGCTGTTAATTAATGTTGCAGCAGCTTTCTAGATGAGTAGTCTCTCTTAATGATCACACAGGCACTGTACATTGGCAATTATTGTTTTAGTACTGTAGTTGGCAGCAGTGTGATCACATAAATACTGTTAATGTTTGCAGCTCCAGTAGAAATCATTATTAAATTGACCATATTGCTAGAGTTGTGCTATCTAATTGTCCCCACAACATAGCTTACCATCATGTAATTTCAGCTGTATCAATTTACGCAATTTTGCCTTCTAAGATAAAAATTAGTCCAAAATCTGGGCAGGTGATCATAAAAAGACAGAAGAATCAGTTAGATATATTAAGACCATGCTTTCCAGTTCATTATTCTGATTGACATTTTTCTCTAATTGTAGTCATTTTATAAAACTCCAGTCTATAGGGACGTTGGCCTCTTGGGAAGAATTTGTTTGCAAAGTCTTTCATCAGGAGACAGAGCTGTTTTTTCGCAGTACATCAAGCTCTGTCAGAAAGATGTAGACATTTTTATCTTTCTGCTTTTATCTCTTTCCTGATAAATTTCTAGTCATGTTTAATGTATTCCTAACAAATGAGTAATCAATAGTTATTCCTACTTTATTTTGCTTCAATCTTCAGATTCTTGTTCTCCCAGCAGTGTCTCATCGCGTATGTGAGTCAAATCATTCGTCTAAACCTTTTAGTATTCACAAACTTGAAAGAAAAAAGTAGTTAACTAGGACAAGTTGTCATATTTCACCTATTTAGACTCCGCATCATCTCTCCTAAAGGCATGGTAAGTTAAAAAGAGGATCATGGGGGCGTGTCCGGACTTCCATGGGAGCAGACGTGTGAGGCTGGAGCTCCTGCACTCAAGAGCCTAAATTAGCCCCTAAACTAGCCTGAGGAGTCCCAAGATGGGAAAAAAAAGAAAAGAGCACAGAAACAGCCCAAGGATGCAGGGACACAGGCACCCTCCACCCTGGATTCATACCTGCTGCGGGGTGGAGATGCTGCCCCGGCTCCTGCCGGGGAGCTACAGCCGAGACCGGGAGCCGCTGGTGAGTCACCCGCCCTCCACCCAGCCCCTGCACCAGCAGCCAAACAGAGTGGCAGCGGGGCATCAGCCGCGCCACCGCCGCAATGCGGTCCCCGCCGACCCGCCGCTGTTGTGGAGAGCCTGGAGCAGGAGGAGGAGGGACGGGCACTGGAGACGGACAGGGGGCCCAAGATGGCGGGTGGAGCTGCTCCATCTCCCTCTTCCGGGAGCTTTCGCGCGCCTGAAGCTCTGGCAGGGCGGGGAAGACGAGGTGAGCAGATTGACACCTCTGGAGTAGTGGGGGCGGAGCCTCAAGCGTTGGTCACCTCTCCAGCTCCCCTGGCTGCAGCAAAGCCACAGACAACAATAAGGGATCTTTCACCTGACACAAGTAGGGACAATACCCCTGTGCTGAAGCCATTAAAAATGAGATGTGACCCCACACATGATGAGACCCCAGATATGTATGATATAGAGAGGGAGAACACTGAATACCCCAATTTACCCCCTTCTACATCTGGGGAGATTATAGAAGACCACATAGAGAGTCCCACCAACCTACAAAGGGGCTTAGTGGGGAGCCCAAACATCGCTGCTCATTACGGGGTGTCTCCAGAAGATGACAATGCCCGGAGAACCCTATCCGATCCCACTGACGAAAACTGGTGGGGATCTACCTGGGCAGGAGATAATTGGGCAACCCAAGCTCTAGAGGAACCCAGTCGCCCCCAGAGACCATCCCGTCCGGTGAGTCGGGTCCGACAGACTCTGAATGGATCCATTGAGCCTAGAGAACTGACAACTAGACCTGAGTCCCCACTGGATGATTCTAGAGAGAACACCGTATACCGAAACCCTGCATTGCCCTGGCAGTCCCGGGAGGGCTTTTACCCCCCTCCCCCGCCTTCTGACTGGTGGCAATACGTACAACAGCTACCAACCAAGCAAGACTTTAAACTGCTGATTGCTGAGATTAAAAACACCTGTCGCTCGGAACTGGCGGCGACAAGACGGGAGGTGGTAGCCTTGACCCAGAGGGTACATCAATTAGAGGAGGACCACAACCAAGCTAGAACAGTTATAAGACATTTACAGTCCCAAACAGCTGCTCAGGCCTCCGTCATAAGAGATCTCCAAAGACACGTTGAGGATCTAGACAACAGGGGAAGACGACACAACATTAGGATCAGAGGAGTTCCGGAGACGAGAGATACGGAAGATGTAGTGGGTACTCTGCAAAAGGTCTTCAACTCGGTGTTACGCCGCCCAGCGGAACACCCTATCAAAATGGACAGGGCTCATAGGGCTTTAAGACCGAAAAGCTTGACGGGAAACCCCAGAGACATAATCTGCCGTATTACGGACTTCTCCCTAAAAGAAAATATTATGGCAAAAGCAAGACAACTCAAACAAATTACCCACAATAACACAAAGATACAGCTTTTTCAGGACCTCTCGTGGATCACTCTACAGCAGCGGAGAGCATTGAGACCGCTGTTAAACATTCTACAAAACAGCCATATTCCATACAGGTGGGGCTTTCCTTTTAGCCTCTCAGCTAAGAACGGAGAGCGAGTGGCCACATTGCGAGGCCCGGAAGATTTGGAGTCCTTCTGCCGCGCGATGTCCATCGAACAACCAGATCTGCCGGATTGGTCAATGCCGCTGGGGCTGCCTCCTCTGCAGCAAACTTGGCGGCAGTCTACCCCGCGTAAAACGACACGGAGAGTCCCCAGGAGGATGGACTCGCGTGATGGGTGACTATAGCATATGATGACTGACTTGAATGCATACTCTTTTCCCTTATCCCCCATGTGTGGGATTATAGATATACTGATCTTGGCTCCTTAGTAAGAATTTGCAGCTCCTGGGAGCGGGATTCTGTATGATAACTGCTCTCGTAGGTTCGACGTGTACCCCCACAGACGAGAGCTGTGTTACTAATCTCACAACTGGTTTCATTGTGCAGAGGCCCTTGGTGGCGGCCCTAAGTGGCTAACGCCAATTTACACTCGGCTCTCATTTTGGGACGACACGTTGTTGTCCTATAGTATTCATCCAATGTTTTTTCTGTCTTTTTTTTCTTCTTCTCTTTAAATGTACAGTTTGTTACTTATGTTCAGAAATGCGGTACTTGTATGTTTGCAATCTCTCAGCTGAGTCCTCATGATACTGTTCTCCAAATCTGTGAACCTGTCAGGCCCCCATCCAAGCCCCCTTTAAATGCTCTAGGTGAACCTTTATCCTATAATGGTTAAACTACTCACTCTCAACGTTAAGGGTCTAAACTCAGACCTGAAGAGACGGCTTGCTCTCCGGGAGATGCGGGAGTCCAAAGCAGATATTGTCTTTCTGCAGGAGACCCATCTTTCGGATAAGGGGTCTTTTAAATTTGCGCAGCACTGGTTTCCCACTACATTCTCTGCCACGGCTACGACTAAAACAGCTGGGGTGGCAATCCTGATTTCCCGCCACTGTACAATTCAAGTAACCAAATCAGAACTTGACCCCCAGGGCAGATTTGCCATTGTCTATGGGAACATAGGGGGAATACCAATTATGTTGTGCAACCTATATGCCCCTAATTCTAACCAGATAAGGTTTGTAGCTTCAGTCTTAGCCCGTTTGCACCCTGAACGAGGAATGGCCCAGATAATTGGCGGCGATTTTAATATGGTATTTTCTGAAACAAGAGATAGACTGGTTCCCATATCCTCCCGTCATGGACGTACAAAAGCAGACTATGTCTCTATTGGATTTCGGAAACTACTACGTGGAAACACATTGTATGATCTATGGCGTATTGACAACCCAACAGATAGGAAGTTTACGTTTTACTCACATCCCCATGATTCTCATAGTCGTATAGACTATTTCTTTGGGGACGTGATCTCATTGCGTTCTCTGACATCCGCGACCATTGGCAGTATATCATGGTCCGATCATGCCCCTCTGACGATTGACCTTAAATTGACACCTGACCCCCCCAAGTTAAAGCATTGGAGATTGAACGAGTCCCTTATGACTAATAAAGACACACGGGATAAATTGAGGAAGTCTCTAATAAACTATTTCACTGAAAACGCCCCCTCTTCTCCGTCATTGTCTGTCCTGTGGGAGGCCCATAAGGCGGTCTTCAGGGGAGAGTGCATTGCATTATCATCCAAGATCAAAAAAGATACCAAATCCCGATACCTTAAAATTGAGCGGGAACTGAAGACAGCAGAGGCACGATTATTAACTCACCCCACAAAACTGCTCTTGAAAGAGGTGATAGATCTGAGAAACCAACTAAAAACCATTTCCCACAATAAAGTAGAGGTTCTTCTTAGATACTCTAGGCAGAAATTCTATGAGTATAGTAATAAAGCACATACAATGCTAGCTAAAAGACTGAGAGATCAAGCTATTAATAACTCCCCATATGGTATTAAAGATCCATCGGGCGTGATTCACTATGATCCGGCTAAAATAGCAGATATATTTTATGATTACTACTCTTCCCTTTATTCCCTCTCCCTCACACCACAAAAGACTCAGAGAGGACATAACACAATCCTAGACGACTACCTCACATCGTGTCGCCTACCTAAAGTCTCTCAGTCAGCTCTAGACAATCTAAATCGGAAAATCACGGTGGAGGAGATTGAGAAAACTATAAAAGAACTACCGGGTCGCAAGGCACCAGGTCCTGATGGGTTGCCATACCTTTATTATAAAACATACACAGATATCTTGTCTCCTCATATGGTTTCACTGTTTAACCTTTTTATGGAGGGAGGGGAGATACCTGATTCAATTCTCCGGTCCTCTATTACCGTCATCCCAAAAGAGGGTAAAGACCCAATGGAATGTGCAAGCTATCGTCCAATCAGCCTATTAAATTCAGATCTAAAAATTTTCACCAAAATACTGGCGGAAAGGCTGGGGACGTGGCTTCCACATCTGATCCACAAAGACCAGGTGGGATTTGTGCGATACCGTCAGGCGGGAGATAATACTAGGCGTGTTATGGACCTGATTGAGGTGGCCAACAGGGAGGGGAGGGAGGCCCTTTTGCTGAGTTTAGACGCAGAAAAGGCTTTCGACAGGCTGGATTGGTCATTTATGTTCCGCTCTCTTCACCACTTCGGCCTCTCGGGGCCTTTTGTTACAGCACTGAGGGGGCTGTATTCACACCCACTTCTCTGGTTCGCCTTCCTCAGCCCACTCTAAATATTTGCCCATAAAAAATGGGACGCGACAGGGGTGCCCCCTTTCTCCCCTGCTCTATGTTCTCAGTATTGAACCGCTGGCTGCACAAGTTAGGAATAACCCTGATATCTTAGGAATCCACCTTAAAAGTAGATCATTCAAAATCGCCCTGTTCGCGGATGATGTGATTCTCTCTTTAACAAACCCCGTTACTTCTTTACCTAACCTTCATAAGGTTATTACGTCATATGCTAAATTGTCGGGCTATAAAATTAATTCTGCGAAGACCGAGGCTTTACCCATAAATATTCCAAAATCTAAACTTCACCTCCTTAAACAAACCCATAACTACAAATGGTGCACAACATCCATACGCTATTTGGGGATCAATATGACCTCTAGTTATAAAACCTTATTTCAGGCTAATTTCCCACCCTTAATACGCAAAGTAGAATCCCAACTTACAAGATGGTCAGCCCTTAAGATATCGCTTCTGGGTAGGATTGCGGCTATTAAAATGTCCATTCTCCCCCGCTTTTTATATTTATTTGAAACGATATCAGTCAGAGTACCCGTCGTAACGCTAAAACGAATCCAGTCATTACTAATGAAGTTCATATGGCACTCGGGTAGACACCATATACCAGATTCAGTCCTCTACGCGTCAAAACAAGAGGGAGGTGTTGCTTGCCCGGATATTAAGCTATATTACTATGCAACGCATTTGCGCCATTTGTCCCACTGGTCGACATTGCCAGCATGCACTAGATGGGCAGAGGTGGAGCAGTTGTGGCTGGCCCCTCACCACCCTGCCTCGTTGATATGGGGCAAACCTTCAGAGATCTCCTCTAGAATGTTGCTGGGCCCAATGGCTTTTACCAGAGACATATGGAGTAGATGCAGAATCAAATTTCAGCTGGCGGCACACACATCTCTCCTGACACCTTTCCTATATAACGCGCAACTGTCGGGGCTATGGATTTAACCACAATGCATAAATGGGCTGGGGTAGGCCTTTTTTGTTTTCGTGACATAATAAATCCGCTTACACGCAAGCCAAGACCATTCACCGAACTGCGCTCACTATATAAGTTACCAGAAAGTCTGTGTTACTCATATGGGCAAATACTACATTACTACATGTCAGCCATGGGGTCCAATAAACACTCAGGTCCAACTCAATTTGAAAATCTTTGCTCTCAGGGAGCTTCTACAAGGGGCCTTATATCTAATATATACTCTATTTTGAACTCCCGAGGTAATTGGGGTCCTATAAAACATGCTTATATGACAAGATGGGAGGCTTGGTTGGGGCGAGAGATCTCTGGCCAGATGTGGAAGGTCATATGGGATAGAACGTTTAGGACGTCAATTAACACATTGTACAAGGAGAACCAGATGAAAATACTGATGACATGGTATTATACGCCCGAACTCCTCCATAGGTTTAACCCAACCATACCTGATAACTGCTGGAGATGTGCTCACAAGAAAGCATCTTTATATCATATTTTCTGGTCCTGCCCATTGATTTGTGACTTTTGGAGATCAGTTGTAACGGTAGTGTCCCGGGTTCTAGACCATCACCTGCCTTTGGACCCGACTGTTTGTCTACTAAATCTTTTTCCCCCAGGTTTGACTAAATCTGAGAGTAGACTTCTGCTACATCTCTTTACGGCGGCGAAATGCATGATATCTCTCCACTGGAAGAAGAGGGCTCCACCCTCATTATCTGATTGGTATGCACGAATAAAAGATATTCGATTGATGGAACACCTGACTGCCACACTCCATAATTCAATGGACAAATTTATCCGAACGTGGCAGATGTGGGACCTTTCTGTGGATTCATTACAGCTGTAAAAAAAAAAAAAAAGGACGCAAGCTGACATTAATAGTTCTTGGTAATAAGAGGTGCACTATGTACATTTGACTGCATTGCCATGTTATGTGTTATATTTCCATTGTTAAGAAAAATGAATAAAAATTAAAGTTGAAAAAAAAAAAAAAGAGGATCATGCATGCAGGATTTCAACAGTCTGATACTTTGATAACACATTAGATAAGCTGCTCTCAAAGGGGCTTTTTCCCCTGTCACAATGAGAATGACATGCATGCATGTTTAAAGAGGACCTGTCACCCCCCCCCCCTGCTGCATGGCAACCTAAATGCAACACTGAATGCAGCATGTCTGCTGCATTCAGGGAAGGGGTTCCCCATGTCTCTAGCTCCCCTGTAAGCTTTAAAAAAGGCTTTAGAAAACTTACAGTTAAGTAGTCTAAAGGGTGGGATCTTATTAAGCGGTTTTCACTGCTGGCACAGTTCTCCAGCCTCCTTCTTGTGTATTCCACCCCTTTTATGTCTCTGCGCCACTTCCTGTTCCGCTGGCTCTGCCCTCCTCCTCTCCTGCTCTCTGAATAAAGCATTAGCAGGGCGGGCTCTGATGCTGAACTCAGGCCAAATGCTTTGCAGGCGCTCTGACCAAGCTCTGTGCCGCAGGTTGAATGACAAAGAGGAGGAGGGCAGAGCCAGCAGAACAGGAGGCAGCGCAGAGACCTAAAAGGGGGCGGAATACACAAGGAGGAGGTTGGAGGACTGTGCCAGCAGTGAAGACCCCTTAATAAGATCCCACCCTTTAGACTACATAACTGTGTTTTCTAATGTCTTTTTTTAAAGCTTACAGGGGGGCTAGAGACATGGGGGAGCCCTTCCCTGAATGCAGAAGACATGCTGCATTTTGTTTGCAATGCAGCAGGGGGGTGACAGGTCCTCTTTAAGGTGCATTTGAAAGGAGTACCTATCAGAACTGTCTAATAAGTATAGCTATCTTTAGTTACTTTGCTAAACCATATCATATTATTATTATTTATATTTAGAGCACCTTATGGTGCGGTATATGAGAAAGGGTTACATACAAAACACAAGTAAAATTCTAGTGAACAAACTAATAGTGACAGACTGACAGAGGGTAAAGGGGGCCCTGCCTTGCAGGCTTACATTCTACAGGGTAATGGGGAGGAGACAGTAAGTTGGGGGGATTTCAGCACCTCCAATGTTGCTGAGGTTGCAGCTCTGGTGGCAGTTAGGTGGCAGCAGGGTCATTGTAGGCTGTAACATGTTCTGAAAATATGGGTATTCTAGTTCCGCATGAATGTTCCGTGTGTGGGGGATCGCATAATTCCAGAGGATGGGGGATACTCGGGAGACGTTTTGGAGGCGATTGGGTCAGAAATGAACAGGTCTGGAGAAGGTAAGGAAGCCTTGTGAGGACTGAAGATTTCGTGGTGGGAGATTAGTTCAGAGATGGACTGGGAGACAGATTTTGGCTTTGTACATTACTGTTGTAAGATTGAATTGGATACGTTGGGTAATTGGAAGCCAATGAAGGATTATGCGGAGGGGAGAAACCAAGGAGTAGCAAGGAGAAAGGTGGATTAGTTGTGAAGCATAGTTAAAGGGGTTTTTAGCATGAACAAAGTTACTGTAATTTTAAAGTAAATTTTAATCAATAGATCTTGGTATAATAATAATTTCCACAATTGGATGTGTTAAAACAAAAAAAGTTCCTGTGCTGAAAAAAATCTTATACTTGTGCCCCTGCTATGTGCTGTAAAATGGCCATGTTTGACCGTACAGGAACATGGTCTGATTATACCACATCTCCTTTGCTGAGATAATCTTATATGTGTGTCCCTGCTATGTAAAGTGTAATGGGTGTGTCTGACCATACAGGGACATCGTCTGATTGTACCACATCTCCTGGGAAGGAGAGGGCACAAATGTGTATACAGACATTGAACCACAGGATTACAGCTGATTCTTTTTTGTGACTGTTTGTTAAAAATGTTTTACCTCAAAGAAAAAATTATTTGCCATCCCATGAGCTAATGTTTACATACTTTTTTTTTGATCGTTCCCTGCCCAGGAGACATGTTATGATCAGACAGTCTTCCGTACATGATCAGATTCAAGAATTAAACTGTACATAGCTGGGACACATACATGAGATTATCTCAGCACAGGAACATTTTCTTTAAATACATCCAATTGTGGAAATTATTATTATTCAAAGATCTATTGATTAAAAACTTTAATATTAACTTTGTTCTTGGGAAAACCTCTTTAAGGATGGACTGGAGAGGTGCAAGAGTGTTGGCGATAGTTTTAGCAGAAAGGCCACAGAGAAGAATACTGCAGTAGTCAAGGTGGGAGATGATGAGGGCAGGCAGTAATATTTTATCAAATTGAGGTTTTATATTGTCATTTTGGTTGGAAAATAGATGCCATACTATACTAGCATAGTTACAACAGGAAGACCTAGAGCAAGGATTGCTTCTTATTTCACTCTTCACTGTTATGTGATAGTTATGAATTGCCATGAAGGAAACATTAATTGGCACTAAACTATCATGCAGCGACAATTATAGGAAAAATTTTATCTTTAAAGGGAACTTGTCAGGTCAAAAATCCATATGTAACTGATATAATTTTCTAATTCTGCTGGTGAAGCTCTTTCTATTTATGCATTTTTTTTATTTATACTCACACCTATCTACTATATAATTGCCGTAGCACGTTTTCTGTCGGACCCCGGCACGCCGTGGCTTTGTCACTATGTGACGTCACCACGCCGTGCGAGGCATTGCCCGCGTAGCGGGCATTGCGACCGCCGCTGTCATCCCGCCACTCGGCATGAGGGGCCCATTGCCTCCACCCCCTGGGGGGCCCCGTGCTGACACCAGCCGCCCGCCGTGGCGCCCGGAGAGGAGGGAGGACGGAACTTCCTGTCCGGCAGCTCTGCCCGCCCCTCCTCTCCTCCTACAGCACACGCACGCCGGTGGCGGTGAGTCTGCACTCCCCCCGGCCCTCACATCTGTCTGACAGCACCCCCCCCCCTCCAGCCTCCGCTCTCCCCTCCAGCCTCCGTTCTCCTCTCCAGCCTCCCTTATATCCTCCAGCCTCCGCTCTCCCCTCCAGCCTCCGTTCTCCTCTCCAGCCTCCCTTATGCCCTCCAGCCTCTGCCATCCAGCCTCCGCTCTCCTCTCCAGCCTCCGCTCTCCCCTCCAGCCTCCGCTCTCCCCTCCAGCCTCCGCTCTCCCCTCCAGCCTCCGCTCTCCCCTCCAGCCTCCGCTCTCCCCTCCAGCCTCTGCCCTCCAGCCTCCGCTCTGCCCTCCAGCCTCCGCTCTGACCTCTAGCCTCCGCTCTGACCTCCAGCCTCTGCCCTCCAGCCTCCGCTCTGACCTCCAGCCTCTGCCCTCCAGCCTCCGCTCTGACCTCCAGCCTCTGCCCTCCAGCCTCCGCTCTGACCTCCAGCCTCCGCTCTGACCTCCAGCCTCCGCTCTGACCTCCAGCCTCCGCTCTCACCTCCAGCCTCCGCCTCTCACCTCTGCTCTGCCTCCAGCCTCCGCTCTGCCCTCCAGCCTCCGCTCTCCCTCCAGCTCTCCTCCATCCTTCCCTCCAGCCTCCGCTCTCACCTCCAGCCCCGCTCTCCCCTCCAGCCTCCGCTCTCCCTCCAGCCTCCTTGCCCTCCAGCCTCCTCGCCCTCCAGCCTCCGCTCTGACCTCCAGCCTCCGCTCTCCTCCAGCCTCCGCTCTCCCTCCAGCCTCCCTTCCACCTCCAGCCTCCCTCCTCACCTCCCAGCCTCCGCTCTCCCCTCCAGCCTCCGCTCCCCTCCAGCCCGCTCTCCCTCCAGCCTCCTCGCTCCTCCAGCCTCCGCTCTCACCTCCGCTCTAGCACCTCCAGCCTCCGCCCTCCAGCCTCGCTCTGACCTCCAGCCTCTCCCTCCAGCCTCCGCTCTACCTCCAGCCTCTGCCTGCCTCCAGCCTCCGCTCTGCCTCCAGCCTCCGCTCTGACCTCCAGCCTCCGCTCTGACCTCCAGCCTCCGCCTCCTCCAGCCTCCGCTCTCCTCCAGCCTCCGCTCTGCCCTCCAGCCTCCGCTCTGCCCTCCAGCCTCCGCTCTGCCTCAGCCTGCTCTGCCTCCAGCCTCTGCCCTCCAGCCTCCGCTCTGCCTCCAGCCTCCCTCTGCCCTCCAGCCTCCGCTCTCCTCCAGCCTCCGCTCCTCCCCTCCAGCCTCCAGCTCCGCTCCCCTCCAGCCTCCGCTCTCCCCTCCAGCCTCCGCTCTCCCTCCAGCCTCGTCTCCTCCAGCTCCGCTCCCTCCAGCCTCTCCCTCCACCTCCAGCTCTCCCTTCAGCCTCCCCTCCCCTCCAGCTCCGCCTCCCTCAGCCTCGCTCCTCGCCCTCCAGCCCTCTCCGCCTCCATCTGCCCTCCAGCCTCTCTCCCTCCAGCCTCCGCTCTCCCTCCAGCCTCTGCCCTCCAGCCTCCCCTCCGCTCTCCCTCCAGCCTCCGCTCTCCCCTCCAGCCTCCGCCTCTAGCCTCCGCCTCCGCTCCTCCGCTCTCTCACCTCAGCCTCTCGCCTCCAGCCTCCGCTCTGCCTCCAGCCTCGCCTCCGCCTCCCTCAGCCTCTCCGCTCTGCCTCCAGCCTCCGCTCTGCCCTCCAGCCTCCGCCTCCCTCCAGCCTCTGCTCTGCCCTCCAGCCTGCTCTGCCCTCCAGCCTCCGCTCTGCCCTCCAGCCTCGCTCTGCCCTCCAGCCTCCGCTCTCCCTCCAGCCTCCGCTCTACCTCCAGCCTCCGCTCTCCCTCCAGCCTCCCTCTCCCTCCAGCCTCCGCTCTCCCCTCACCTCCTCTCCCTCCCCTCCGCTCTCTCCCTCCAGCCTCCGCTCTCCCTCCAGCCTCCGCCTCTCCCTCCAGCCTCCGCTCCTCCCTTCCAGCCTCTGCCCTGCTCTGCCCTCTCGCCTCCCCCTCCAGCCTTTCCCCTCCACCTCCCTTTCCAGCCTCGCATCCCCTCCGTCTCCAGCCATCCCCTCCAGCCTCCGCTCTCCCCTCCAGCCTCCCTCTCCCTCCAGCCTCTTCCCCTCCCTCCAGCCTCCGTTCTCCCTCCAGCCTCTGCCCTAAGCCTCTGCCCTCCAGCCTCTCCCCTCCACCTTTCCCTCCAGCCTCTCCTTCCAGCCTCCGCCAATCCCCTCCAGCCTCCAGCCAATCCCTCAGCCTCCGCTCTCCCCTCCAGCTCTGCTCTCACTTCCACCTCCGCTCTACCCTCCAGCCTCTCCTCTCCTCCAGCCTCGCCTCCCTTCCAGCCTCCGCTCTGCCCTCCAGCCTCCGCTCTGCCCTCCAGCCTCCGACCTTGCTGCCTCCAGCCTCCGCTCTGCCCTCCAGCCTCCGCTCTGCCCTCCAGCCTCCGCTCTGCCCTCCAGCCTCCGCCTCTCGCTCCTCCAGCCTCCGCTCTCCCCTCCAGCCTCCGCTCTCCCCTCCAGCCTCCGCTCTCCCTCCACCTCCGCTCTCCCTCCAGCCTCCGCTCTCCCCTCCAGCCTCTGTCTCTCCCCTCCAGCCTCTGCCCCTCCAGCCTGCCTTCTCCCTCCAACCTCCGCTCTCCCCTTTAGCCTCTCCCCTCCAGCCTCCGCTCTCCCCCACAGCCTCTGCCCTCCAGCCTCTGCGCTCCAGCCTCTGCCCTCCAGCCTCTCCCCTCCAGCCTCCGCTCTCCCCTCCAGCCTCTGCTCTCCCCTCCAGCCTCCGCTCTCCCCTCCAGCCCTCCGCTCTCCCCTCCAGCCTCTGCTCTGCCCTCCAGCCTCTGCTCTGCCCTCCAGCCTCTGCTCTGCCCTCCAGCCTCCGCTCTGCCCTCCAGCCTCCGCCTCTGCCCCTCCAGCCTCCGCTCTGCCCTCCAGCCTCCGCTCTCCCCTCCAGCCTCTGCTCTGCCCTCCAGCCTCTGCTCTGCCCTCCAGCCTCTGCTCTGCCCTCCAGCCTCTGCTCTGCCTCCAGCCTTGCTCGCCCTCCACCTCTGCTCTGCCCTTCAGCCTCCGCTCTACCCTCCAGCCTCCGCTCTCCTCTCCAGCCTCCGTTCTCCCCTCCAGCCTCTGCCCTAAAGCCTCTGCCCTCCAGCCTCTCCCCTCCAGCCTTTCCCCTCCAGCCTCTCCTTTCCAGCCTCCAGCCAATCCCCTCCAGCCTCCAGCCAATCCCCTCCAGCCTCCGCTCTCCCTTCCAGCCTCTGCTCTCCCTTCCAGCCTCCGCTCTCCCCTCCAGCCTCTGCCCTCCAGCCTCTGCTCTGTCCTCTAGCCTCTGCCCTCCCCTCCAGCCTCCGCTCTCCCCTCCAGCTTCCGCTCTCCTCACCCCTCCATATGCAATGTACAGTATCTACTATATAATTGCCGTAGGCACTTTCGTGTCGGTCCCCGAAAAGACCGTGGCTATGTCACTCTGTGACGTCAGCACGGCGAAGCATTGGCCGCGTAGCGCATTGCTCGCGCAGGCTGAGGACGAGCAATGCGAGTCGCTGGCTTGCGCGAGCAATGGCCGCGAGGCGGCCATTGCGAGTCGCTGGCCGAAAATCGAACCAGAGGCTCGGCCTCAAAGTTAACGATTTACCGGTCAGGTAGCGCGAGCAATGGCCGCAAGGCCATTGCGAGTCGCTGCCTGAGCCGCGCTTCTAATTGGTCGGCGCCAGCGAGTCGTTACACTTGCGGCGCGCTTGCGGTAATCCTCATACAAAGTATAGTATTCTAGACACCCGATGCATTTGCATCAGGCTCACAGCTAGTCCTATATAAACTGCAAAATAAGAGATTAAATCCATCTGACAATCACAAAGTGATCACTTCTTTGCTGCCCACTCCCCAGGGAATGAATATTCATGTAGTGACATCACTGCCACACCATATACACTGCCCTCCTCTGCAAGCACACAAGGAAAGTTCAGTTCAAATCACACACATGGGGGGGCTCTGAATCCTCCTGTCTGTGCTGCTCTCCTGAGCAGATCCTGTCTTGTCTGCACTCACTGCAGAGGAGGGGGAAGGTGTGTGCTCTGAGCAGAAGTAGATGGCGCTGCTACACCTCTCGACTTCATTTCCCTCCAGCATGAAGCAGTGTCATTGTGTGTATCTGAGGTATATGTGTTGTCTGAGATATTACTATGCGTTTATATGATCATTTGTTCATTTACACACATTACATTTATGCAGGAAAACATGTTCATATAAACATGTAGCAATCTCTCACAGATAGCACACACTGTAGTTATGTTACTACAAGAGTTGCAGCTTGTGCTCAGCGCAACAAACACCTCCCCCTCTCCTGTCTCTCCCTCCCTCTCCCCCTCAGAAGCTGTTTGCATAAGCCTGAGATTTTCGGTGGATCACTTCAGCACAGGGGGAGGGAGGGAATACCAGTTTGGGTAGGCGTAAATTTTTCATTAATATTTACATACTATTGATTAGTCAGCAGTGCAACTAATGGACCGAACTAGTGCAGCCAGCTGCCTGCAGGGTGTGAAGATGCTTATAGCAAGAAAAGAACAGAGGGTACAGTAATGACTTTTACATGTTTTAAAAGGGCTGACAAGGCACTATCCAAGGGTACTATGAGTATCCTACTGTAAAATGACCTGACAGGCTCCCCTTAACACCTTCACCACCCCCCCAGCCTGTTTAGACCCTAGTGACCAGACTATTTAAAATGTTTTTAACCATTTGTGGACTTTATCTCTATTTTGTGCTTTTCTAAATAAATTGATTTGATGTTTTTGGAAAAACGTTTGGAGGTTGTATCATAAACAATGACTTCTTCTTTCTTTCTTGCACAGACAATTTTTTACAATTCTGAACAGTGTCACTTTATGAGGTTATAACTCTGGAACGTTTCAATATATCCCAGTGATTCTGAGATTTTTTTTATTTGTGACATATTGGCCTGCATGTTAGTGGTAAATTGAAGATGATATTTTTTGCATTCATTTGTTAAAAAATGGAAATTTGGCAAAAAATGTAAAAATTTTTCAATTTGCAAAATTTTTGAATTTTTATACTGTTACACTGGAGAGTTATGTCACACAAAATAGTTAATAAATAACATTTCTCACGTGTCTGTTTTATGGTGCTTTCACATCAGCAGTATAGAAATTTTGTGGTAAATCCGGCAGATATCGCCGCATCTGCTGTGTAATGGCCGACTTGTGGCACCGATCCGTCAAGCCCCATTCATTCTCTATTGGGCTTGCAGTCAGGTGCGGCAGGTGCGGTATTGCACTTTTGGCGCTTCTGGATTTGACAATACCGCACTTGCCGCACCTGACAAAAAGTACTGTTTCCAGTATGATATAAATGTCTCATTAATTATTGATTATTTAAATTCATGCTGCTAACTATGCACTAAGCTCTTTGAGACTACAGACTGGTAACTGATACCTTGATTTATTTGTATGCACAGGTCACTTTATTCTGGAATTAAGCTGTATAACTCCATTTACCGTATTTTTCGCTTTATAAGACGCACCTGATTATAAGACGCACCCCCAAATTTAGTGAAGGAAAAGAGAAAAAAAATAATTTTTAATGTTAAATGGGGTCTGTCTTATAATGCCAATGTCTGTCTTATAGACTGATTGTATGTCCCCTATCCTGGTATATTTGTCTCCATTCTGGTATATGTGCCCCCTCCTGATATATGGTCCCCCTCCTGGTATGCATGCTCCCATCCTGGTATATATGCCCCTTCCTGATATATGGTATATGCCCCCATCCTGGTTTCCATGCCTCCATCCATTATTTATATCCCCCTCCTGATATATGTCCCAGAATGGGGGACATACATCCTGGTACATAGCCCCCCCAAGTCTTACCGAGGGAGCCACAGAGGTTGGGGGCAAGGCAGGAGCTGTGGGGGTGTCGAGCCGGTCTCCGGTGGGCCACGGAGGTAGGGGGCCAAGGCAGGAGCTGCGGGGGTGTTCCGCCGGTCTCCGGTGGGCCACAGAGGTAGGGGGCCAAGGCAGGAGCTGCGGGGGTGTTCCGCCGGTCTCCGGTGGGCCACAGAGGTAGGGGGCCAAGGCAGGAGCTGCGGGGGTGTTCCGCCGGTCTCCGGTGGGCCACAGAGGTAGGGGGCCAAGGCAGGAGCTGCGGGGGTGTTACGCCGGTCTCCGGTGGGCGCCGCCATTATTATTTCCCAGCATGCATTGCCTGTTTGGCAATGCATGCTCTAGTGTCTTAAAATGGCCGCGGATCGCGGTCTGCGCAAGCGCCGCCGCCATTTTCTTGAAGTCTGGAAAATAGAATATATGAAAATGGCCGCGGCGCATGCGCAGACCGCGATCACGGCCATTTCTGGACACTAGAGCATGCATTGCCGAATAGGCAATGCATGCTGGGAAATAATAATGGCGGCGCCCACCGGAGACCGGCGCAACACCCCTGCAGCTTCTGCCTTGGTCCCCAACCTCCGTGGCCCCATGAGAACCGCATCGGACACCCCCGCTATGCACCCCACCCCCCTCAGTAAGATTTTTTTTTTTCTTTTTTTTCTAACATTTGCTTTTTAAGACGCACCCCCGTTTCACCCCCAATGTGGGGGAAACAAAAGTGCGTCTTAAAAAGCGAAAAATACGGTACTTGTTGATGTAAAGTTTGTACCGGTAGTGCAATATTGTACAGGGTCCTTGCACGGACACCCATCTGACGGCCACTTTTGATTACTGTATCATAACATTAATTATTGTGAGAAGTGAACCGGGCACTAACCTGCTGCAGATTGCAGATTCCTTGCGGAAAACGGCGGTGTCTCGAATCCGGTGCTCTGCTGGAGAAAAACCCTTGATATTTGTAGAAAGTAGCGGCACACGGATTGGATCCAAAAATTTCCGGCTTTTATTGGTGCATTAAGTTACAGATGGTGCAGGGAGGGGGGTGCTGAAGGTGCAACGGACCGTTTCGAGGTACTCCTCTTCCACGGGCTAACCGAGTGGCTGCTGGAGCCTCCATTTTATAGGAGGATCTCCTGCAGTCCACCGGCTGAGTGAAATTAAAACAATCAATACAAATAGCCTTCATAATAAAACATCGAATAAGACATCGAAATTACAGTGTTATCAAGGGATCTTACCCATTGTTCGGATATAAAAACCTGCAGAGCTCAATAGATTAACTGGTAGATTTAGGGTATGTGCCCACTGGACGTTTTGTGGGCTGTTTTTTAGCGTTTTCCGCCGGCGTTTTCCGCTGAGTTTTATGTTAATTTATGTTAATCCTAGCCACCGGTTGGATTAACATGCTAGTCAATGGATTTCAGAAAACGCTGTGTACATTAGAACGTTTTTTTTTTTTCTCCTTTCCACTTTCTTCACCGGTTTTCCACCGGTTTTCAAAGATAGAGCAAGTGACTTCTTTTGAGCGTTTTTCCAGCGGTTCTAGCTTACAAGTGCACAAAAAACAGTCTTAAAAACGCCCAGAAAAACCGCCAGAAAACCGCCGAGAAAAATTTGGTAGATACCTCCTTCAAATAGAATCCAAATGGATTATTCACACTGACGCGCAAGGTTTATTGAGAATGAACGACAAAATTGATATGTCCGTTTTTTTATAATCCTCTAGCCGTTCTCTCAATTTAACCTGTTTATTATTTTTTAATCTTGTCTAATTTGTTGAGCTGCGTAGATATTATTATAGAAAGGAAACTTGAGAGTAATATAAGACCATTTGGGTTTAAATACAAAGAAATAAGGAAACGTTTGCGGATTTCCAGTATACCGTATATGGGGAGAGTACAAGTCTTGCTATAAAAAAACTTAAAAAAACTTAAAAAGCTTAAAAACACACATGATAACAATTGGTGATATGGGAAGGGTAGATATAGAGCCCCAATGGGGACTGTAGTCTTCATCATCTTTGTATTCAGCATTACACATCAAAAAATCGCACACAGGAGACTAAATCAATATATAAGTACTATTAATATAAGCACACTGAGAGCTAAGTCGCACAGAATGACATTATCTCTTCTGTGCAACAGCTCCAAGTAATGCAGTTTTAACTCTCAGTAGTGCAGATCCATTAACATCTATAGATTGGTCATGCCTGAGCAGTATAGTGTCAGACACGATAGATTGAACAGGAAAACTGCCTTAGTCAAACTGCTATGGGGAAAGTAAATCTACCAGGGACGGGAGCTGCCTTGCGTGCCCGCCCACTGATAGATAACATCACACCCTTCATGTGACGTCCTGCAAAGTAAGAGGGAGGGCTAGAGAAGCCAGTCATGCTGCTGGAGACACAGCCCTCTAGTAACTGACCCAGAAGGAGACGCCCAGAAGTACACAGGCATGTAATTTTATAAAGTGTATATTTCGGTTTACATTTATCAATATTCTTAAGAAAAACATAGGTGGAATGGTGTAGGTAGGGTGCAGGGACATGTATTAACAGCTTATAGTCGTCATCTGAGGTGGTTGGTTCCCTTTAATCTATTGAGCTCTGCAGGTTTTTATATCCGAACAATGGGTAAGATCCCTTGATAGCACTGTAATTTCGATGTCTTATTCGATGTTTTATTATGAAGGCTATTTGTATTGATTGTTTTAATTTCACTCAGCCGGTGGCGGTGGACTGCAGGAGATCCTCCTATAAAATGGAGGCTCCAGCAGCCACTCGGTTAGCCCGTGGAAGAGGAGTACCTCGAAACGGTCCGTTGCACCTTCAGCACCCCCCCCTCCCTGCACCATCTGTAACTTGATGCACCAATAAAAGCCGGACATTTTTGGATCCAATCCGTGTGCTGCTACTTTCTACAAGTATCATAACACTACTTGCTGTGGTTTCTCTAGCCCATCTGTTGGATAGATAAGTTTTTTCTTTGAAACACCCTCTCCTTTTTGCTGAAAGCTTCTATAATAAAAAAAAAACTTTTAATTTACTGCATGGTACTCGTCTTTTTCATGTTCATTATGATGTACTTTGAGTATGACTTGTTGTTGCAACCGCCCCTAGGATAGATATCTTTTGGGGCAGGTAGCATACTAAATATGATACCAATTCAGGATTTGTTAATCAATCTTGAGAATGAGAAGTCCACAGACCTTTTTACCTCTTCACTGTTTTATCACTGTACAATATCCCTCAGCCACACACGTGTATGTTTTGATATCAATGACTACGGTATATTAAGACTTTGTGCACCCAATGGATTTTGTTATGTCTTTTTTTGGTGCAGTTTTGTCAGAAATCTGCATGCCTATCCTAAAGCCAGCAAAGTCAGGGAGAATTCTGAATTGTTGTGCACATGATGTTTACAGATTAGGTGCAGTTATGATGCAGAAAAAAACTGCAGCATTTTAATTGTTAGGGTGTTTTTCACCCATTGACTATAATGTATGCAATCATAAAAAAATACTGCAGGTGTATGCATACAGTGCATTTATGGTGCATTTTTACTGCACATTTCCAAATACCGTAAACCATGCTTTATTAATTTCTCTGAAAGGATTTCTGGGTACCAGATCTCTCTCTTTCTCCTCCCTCGCTCTGTCTCTCTTTCTCATTCTCTCTCATTATTATGTTGCAAAATTGCTGCTCTTACTATGGAGAACTGCCCATTCACTGGTTCCATGATCAAATCTATATTATGCTGGGAGGTTAGTATGTCTGAAATGTAGGCTGGAGGGGTGAATTTTGGGGTGTCTATCCCGTGGGGTGCACTTATATAGTGCTGTGCAGAGGGAGATCATTGGAGTGGATTTATTTTTCAAAAAGGAGGGATACACATTTGAGCCCTAACAATTAAGTGCCTCAGTATAGAATGATTCTATGTTTTTAGAGGGATGTTGCAGTGATGGATAAGGACAAGGATTCAGGTCAGATGCAAGATCTTTAATTCCTCATATCACAATTTGCACATTTTCCTAAGAAGCAGCAAGGAGCCTTCAAGACCAAAAAATATGTAGCATGTCATCTTCCCCACATGTCCAACATTGGCATTAGGAAAAACAGAATGTAGGCGAGTTGGGACTTTTCACCACGAGGATAGCAGTTTACAACTGGCCTCATGAAGACAAAAGGAAATCGATGCATTAAAGTGATTAGCTTCCATTGGTCTTTTGATAAAGAAAGACCCAAGTCGGCCTCCCATTGTGATTGAAATTAAGTGGCAGGTTGGTCCAGTAAATCAATCAGCAAGGAGTATGAGAGAGAAATTATGTTATAGATATCCCGCACTCAAGCATGCTGTCTCAAATGTTATCTTTTCCTTATTATAAATGGGTCTAGGAGGAAATGATTGATAGAAAAGAGACAACGTACCCACTCTCCAGGCTCCCAGAAAGGATGGAGAAGAGACATGAAGAAGAAAAATCTTTGAAGGCCTGACATGTCTAGCTCTTAAAATGGCAAATTCTGAAATCTCTTGTCAATCCACGATTGAAAGACATTGTCATTTGGGCCCAGGGGGAGGGAGGGTGAGAGTGGATTACCCAAAATGGGATACATAGAGAGGGGAATGCAGTTTAACATGGACACATACCAGGGGAAAGGTACAACAGGCAAGGGTAGCCCCAATTGAGGGGTGTGTTTTTAAATTGTTTGGTCAGCGATGGGTCCAAGCAGGGAGTCGCAGTGTGAGGGATGTTTGTAAAGCTTTGCTCATTTCCAATCCAAGCACTTACTGTATCATTCCTACACCAGTCCAGGATTTTAGAAAGGAGGAAGCCTATATTGTAAGATATGAAATCGGGCAATAGTATGCCCTCCTAGGAATTACGACAACATAATATGGCTCTTTTATTTTGAGGCAGTTTACCAGACCATGCAAACTTAGTTTGAATCGATACCAGACTCCTGTAGAAGGAGGAGGGGACCCCAATAGGAAGAGCTTGTATGTAATACAAGATCCAAAGGAGAATGCTTATTTTAAAGATTGTGCTTCAACTAAACTATGTAAAAAGCATTCCTCATCCATCTTGAGCAGTTCTTCTGCACCAATTTACACTATTTAAAACATTTTCTGCATCGGTAGACAGGAGCATAGTGGGTTGAGACTTAATTCTGCCCCTGCGTATAAGGTTGAATGTCTTGGTAGTGTTTCCACCTAGCCTCTCTCTCTCATGAACTCACTTTATCTGGGTGGATAATGTCCATTAACAAAGGATATAGTATGGATGTAATATTTTTTTATCAACAATTTAGTATGTACATTAAGGAGTGAGAGCTTGCAAATTGGCTGGATCTTTGCCCTCCTTATGGAAAACTGATATGTAAGCCCATAAGTAATCCCTTGGAAAATAGGAGCTCTTGATCCTCTCCTTGTAGTAATGTATATAGAAAGTATCCTGTGACTAGCTGATAACTTGTTTTCACCAGATAACCTCTTTAACCTCATTTGCAGCAATTTACCTGTTAAAAATAATTATTTTTAAATTATCCTGTATATTGATCTATTGTAGGTTTATTGGTGGAGAACTTAATGTTTGTTACAATGCTGTTGATCGTCACATTGAAAGCGGAAGAGGAAATCAAGTTGCAATAATCCATGACAGTCCTGTTACAGGAACCAAGCAATCTATTACGTACCAAGAAATCTATGAACAGGTACACTGTTTAAACCTAAGGTGTTGTGATTGTTGTACAAGGGACATACTTTGAGATTATAACTTCCATTATGTTACTGGCTGTTTGACATGGGTTGTGAATTAGATAGAGAACATTGAAGGACTATTGACAGGATACCACTAGTCACTAGTTGCATGCTGCTGTGTAGAGTACACTGTTGTTTGTTGGACTTGTAGATACTATATAAGGGTATATTTGGTGCCAAAAAAAGATGACAATGCACATGAGTGTCCAACACGTCTCCTACTGCCGTAGTGATGAATGATTAAGTAAGAACCCCACAAATGAGGTCTGGAGCAAGGATCAGTGATCCATCTTCCCCTCCTTCTTCAAACACTCTATTATTACTCCATTATTAAAGAAACCGTCTCTCGACCCATCCTGCACAAACAACTACAGACCAATCTCCAAACTACTGGAATGCCTGGTCTACTCCCGCCTCACCCGTTACCTCTCCACTCACTCTCTTCTAGATCCATTACAGTCTGGTTTCAGCCCCCTACATTCTACAGAAACTACCCTCACCAAATGTTGATTGCGATTGCTCCCAGTGAGAGAAACAAGATGATAATCTTGTAGTTGTGATACCTTTTAATGGCTATCAAAAATATAATAAATGATGTTACAAGACGAGCTTTCGAGATGTCTTAGGTCCCTTCATCAGGCATGGTATGACAAAATATTAAAAGAAACTAAAAAAATATATACATGCACAACTGGAATGAATGGACATTTAACCAAATAAACAAAACAGAGCCTGGAGAGCATCCTTAATCAGCCAGGCTTAGTGATGTCAAAGTTTTTATGACACTAATTTATATGAAAACGACTTAACTGTCTTTGCACAACATTTTTCAGATGTTATAATGAGTCATAAATCCATCACTTAGGTTTAGCCCATCCTGGATACAGTAGAATATTCTAATGAATTTGGATTCACAGACACTTCCATGTTTCTGTGATTTCAAATTACCGTATATACTCGTGTATAAGCCGACCCGTGTATAAGCCGACCCCCCTACTTTTGCCCCAAAAATCTGGAAAAACCTATTGACTCGTGTATAAGCCGAGGGTGGACCCCAGCACAGGTATACAGCCCTCAACAGTGTGGTATACAGCAGCCCCAGAGGTATATACAGCAGCCCCAGTGGTAGTATACAGCAGCCCCAGAGGTATATACAGCCCCAGTGGTAGTATACAGCAGCCCCAGAGGTATATAGAGCCCCAGTGGTAGTATACAGCAGCCCCAGAGGTAGTATACAGCAGCCCCAGAAGTATATACAGCCCCAGTGGTAGTATACAGCAGCCCCAGTGATAGTATCCAGCAGCCCCAGAGGTATATACAGCCCCAGTGGTAGTATACAGCAGCCCCAGAGGTATATACAGCCCCAGTGGTAGTATACAGCAGCCCCAGAGGTATATACAGCCCCAGTGGTAGTATACAGCAGCCCCAGAGATATATACAGCCCCAGTGGTAGTATACAGCAGCCCCAGAGGTAGTATACAGCAGCCCCAGAAGTATATACAGCCCCAGTGGTAGTATACAGCAGCCCCAGTGATAGTATCCAGCAGCCCCAGAGGTATATACAGCCCCAGTGGTAGTATACAGCAGCCCCAGAGGTATATACAGCCCCAGTGGTAGTATACAGCAGCCCCAGAGGTATATACAGCCCCAGTGGTAGTATTCAGCAGCCCCAGAGGTATATACAACCCCAGTGTAGTATACAGCAGCCCAAAGAGGTATATACAGCCCCAGTGGTAGTATACAGCAGCCCCACAGGTATATACAGCCCCAGTGGTAGTATACAGCAGCCCCACAGGTATATAGAGCCCCAGTGGTAGTATACAGCAGCCCCACAGGTAAATACAGCCCCAGTGGTAGTATACAGCAGCCCCACAGGTAAATATAGCCCCAGTGGTAGTATACAGCAGCCCCACAGGTAAATATAGCCCCAGTGGTAGTATACATACAGCCCCACAGGTAAATATAGCCCCAGTGGTAGTATACATACAGCCCCACAGGTAAATATAGCCCCAGTGATAGTATACAGCAGCCCCACATATATATGCCCCAGAGGTATATACAGGCCCCCCCATCTATATACAGGCCCCCCGCCGCAATCCTGTAAAGGAATAGATTAGTATACTTATCCATCCGCTGCAGCTGTCCCGCCGCCATCGCGATTCAGCATCTTCCGACTTCCAGCGTCTCGCGTCTTCTTCCGGTTTCCTCCTCGGTCGCACAGGCAATGACGTCATTGCCTGCGACCATCGGAAGGAGACGCGAGACGCTGGAAGTCGGAAGATGCTGAATCGCGATGGCGGCGGGGCAGCTGCAGCGGATGGATAAGTATACTAACCTATTCCTTTACAGGATTGCAGCGGGGGGCTGTATATAGATGGGGGCACTGTATACTGTATACATTGTATACAGTATACAGTGACTCGCGTATAAGCCGAGGGGGGGACTTTTCAGCCCAATTTTTGGGCTGAAAAACTCGGCTTATACGCGAGTATATACGGTACCTCTCAAAATATGAAAGTATTAATTTTGAGAGGTAATTTCAAATCACAGAAACATCGAAGAGTCTGTGAATCCAAATTCATTAGAACATTCGACTGTATTAGAACATTCGAATGGGCTAAACCTAAGTGATGGATTTATGGCTCATTATAACATCTGAAGAATGTTGTTCAAAGATACTGAAGTCACCACGTTTTCATATAAATTAGTGTCATAAAAACTTTGACATCACTAAGCCTGGCTGATTAAGGATCCTCTCCAGGCTCTGTTTTGTTTATTTGGTTAAATGTCCATTCATTCCAGTTGTGCATGTATATATTTTGAGTTTCTTTCAATATTTTGTGATACCATGCTTGATGAAGGAACCTAAGACGTCTCGAAAGCTCGCCTTTTAACATTATTATTTTTTTTTGTTAACCATTAAAAGGTATCACAGCTATAAGATTATTATCTTGTTTGTCTCACTGAAAGCAATCAACATTTTCTCAACTGACTAACACAGTACCAAAACCTTTTCTTCTACCCTCACCAAAGTGACCAATGTCCTTCTTACAGCAAAACATAATGGTGACCACTCTCTGCTTATTCTTCTTGATCTCTCTGCATCCTTTGACACTGTTGACCACCATCTCCTACTCTCCATGCTGCACTCCATCGGCATCAAGGACACTGCTCTCTCCTGGTTCTCTTCCTATCTTTCTGACCGCTCTTTCAGTGTATCATTTGCTGGCTCCACTTTCTCCCCTCTTCCTCTTACTATTGGGGTCCCTCAGGGTTCTTCTCTTCTCTCTCTACACGGCCCCGATTGGACAGACTATCAGCAGCACTCAGGAGGAGAGCAGCTGCACTCAGGAGATCTTTTTTACATACCGGCTTTATTGTGCTTTTTCAGGTTACATCTTAGGTGCAGGGCAGGGGTTGCAGGGGGAGCAAGGGTCCGTTTCGCGGGCTTCCGCTTCAACAGGCTAGCTGGATCAGCTGTGAAACAACCTTTTTATAGGAAGTGAACCAGTATGTGGTTCACTTCCTATAAAAAGGTTGCTTCACAGCTGATCCAGCTAGCCTGTTGAAGCAGAAGACCGCGAAAGGGGCGTCTGTGATTGACTGCTGGAGTAAGCTGAAAGCAACACATACATTCTACCATACTAGAATTTATGGGCACATTGCAGATTACTCGGACAGCCAATCAGATGCCCATTCTGTTTGACAGCGTTTGTGATTGGTTGTTGGAGCCAGTGCAGTGAATATAATCAGAGTTAATGAGCTGCCTTTGAAGTGGACACAGTGGGAACAGCGGTACAGCAAGACTCTGTAAGTATAATGATGATGTTTATTAATAACTAGCTGTAGTACCCGGCTACGCCCGGGTTAATAAATAACTGCTGTTAGCTATAACAAAATAGAATTTGAATATGTCATATTAATGACCTATAGGAAAATAGAAGCTGAGCTGTGATTGATTGCTATAGGCAGCCTAATAAATCTCCAGCCAACAGTAAACCCTCCCCCCTCACACATACACATAATAGACAGCTCATGTGACTGACATCTGCCTTAATTCCCTATATGGCACATGTGTTGCACATTGGCTGTTTTTAATCAGATGTTTATGTTTGGAAAATAAAGATAGCACACATGTGAGGCGAGTTGTGTGAGGTGATTTGTGCACATCTGTGTCTGTCTGTGTGGTGTGTGTGTCCCTGGGGTGTGTATGTGTGTGTCCCTGTGGGGGGGTCTGTGTGGTGTGTGTGTGTATCTGTGTTGTGTGTGTCTCTGTGTTGTGTGTGTGTCCCTGAGGGGTGAGTGCATGTGTCCCTATAGGGTGTGTATGTGTGTGTGTCCCTGTGGGGGGGTCTGTGTGGTGTGTGTGTCCCTGGGGTGTGTATGTGTGTGTCCCTGTGGGGCAAGTATGTGTGGTGTGTGTCTCTGTTGTGTGTGTCTCTTTGTGGTGTGTGTCTCTTTGTGGTGTGTGTGTGTGTGTGTCCCTGTGGGGTGAGTGCATGTGTCCCTATAGGGTGTGTATGTGTCCCTGTGGGGGGGTCTGTGTGGTGTGTGTGTGTATCTGTGTTGTGTGTGTCTCTTTGTGGTGTGTGTCCCTGTGGGGTGAGTGCATGTGTCCCTATAGGGTGTGTGTGTGTGTCCCTGTGGGGGGGGTCTGTGTGGGGTGTGTGTCTCTGTGTTGTGTGTGTCTCTGTGTGGTGTGTGTCTCTTTGTGGTGTGTGTGTGTCCCTGAGGGGTGAGTCCATGTGTCCCTATAGGGTGTGTATGTGTGTGTGTCCCTGTGGGGGGTCTGTGTGGTGTGTGTGGTGTCTCTTTGTGGTGTGTGTGTCCCTGTGGGGTGAGTGCATGTGTCCCTATAGGGTGGCTATGTGTGTGTGTCCCTGTGGGGGGGGTCTGTGTGGTGTGTGTGTCTGTGTCATGTGTGTCTCATTGTGGTGTGTGTGTGTGTGTCCCTGTGGGGTGAGTGCATGTGTCGCTATAGAGTGTGTGTGTGTCCCCTTGGGGGTGTGTGTGTGTCTGTGTTGTGTGTGTCTCTTTGTGGTGTGTGTGCGTGTGTTTGTTCGGGTGTGTGGTGAGTATCCAATGTTGGGGCTTCACCTTAGCGACTATACACTTGCTGTTACTCTTTGTGTGCGTGTGTTGTGTATACATGTCCCCATGCGTAGTGAATATCTCATGTTGGGGCCCCACCTTAGTGACTATATGCTGGTATGTGCTGTTAGTCTTTGGCGCTATCATTAAGCCCCTCTCATTCACAACTGTCAACTGGTAACTGTCACTTTTTCCCCATTATGTAGATAGGGGCAAAATTGTTTGGTGAATTGGAATGCGCGGGGTTAAAATGTTGCCTCACAACCTAGCCTGTGACGCTCCCGGGGTCCAGACGTAGGACTGTGCAAAATTTTGTCTCTATAGCTGACATCTGTCGATTTTCCTCCAACTCTTTTCCATTCACTTTTTCCCCATTATGTAGATAGGGGCAAAATTTTTTGGTGAACTGGAACGCGCAGGGTTCAAATTTCGCCTCACAACATAGACTATGACGCTCCCGGGGTCAAGACGTGCGACTGTGCAAAATTTTGTAGCTGTAGCTGGCAGCTGTCGATTTTCCTCCCACACATTTCCTTTCCCTTTTTCCCCATTATGTAGATAGGGCCAAAATTGTTTGGTGAACTGGAACGCGCGGGGTTAAAATTTCGCCTCACAACATAGCCTATGACGCTCTCAGGGTCCAGACGTGTGACTGTGCAAAATTTTGTCTCTATAGCTGCCAGCTGTCGATTTTCCTCCAATATTTTTCCATTCACTTTTTCCCCATTATGTAGATAGGGCCAAAATTGTTTGGTGAATTGGAACGCGCAGGGTTAAAATTTCGCCTCACAACATAGCCTATGACGCTCCTGGGGTCGAGACGTGTGACTGTGCAAAATTTTGTGGCTATAGTTGCGACGGTGTAGATGCCAATCCCGGATATACACACATACACACACACACATACACACATTCAGCTTTATATATTAGATGTGCTTTGTTTTACACCCCCGGCACTAATCCCATAACTGTAAAGTCCTAGTTCAGGGTTTGGAGTCAAGTTAGAGTCACTTTTCGCCCTAAACTCTGATTTTGAAAAAAAAACACAGGCGTGTCTGCCGAACCCAAACATCGGCATGTACGCCCATCACTAGTCAATTTACATGTTGAAATTTCAAAGAATAAACAGCATGTGTAGCAATAAATGCACCCATAATTAATACTTGGTTTCATGGCTGACAGCCTCCAAACGTTTCTTGTAGCATCTCAAAGCTTCTTGCTAGGGATGGGCGAATTACTCGCTACTATTCGGGACTCGCCCGAATAGTAGCGGACTCGGGGGATTCGCTACTCGCCGAGTTTCCTTAGGAATTACTCGGGGGTAACGAGTCCCTGTACTTTTGCAGTGTATCTATACAGATACACTACAAAAGTACCCTAAAAGTTAATCTAAGGGGTTAAAAACAATAAACATTAATACTCACCTCCTGTACTCCTGTACTTTATGTACCGGGACCGGTACCGAAGACCTCTGGCTGTTACAGGACCTCCGAGACCACCGGGAGAAGATGGGGAAAAGGACCTTGCAGTTCAGCCAATCAGGATGCGGATAGCGGTCACATGGGTTTGTCATGTGGCCGCATTGCAGCCGCGTCACAACCCATGTGACCGCTAGCCGCATCCTGATTGGCTGAACTGCAAGGTCCTTTTCCCCATCTTCTCCCGGTGGTCTCGGAGGTCCTGTAACAGCCAGAGGTCTTCGGTACCAGTCCCGGTATATAAGGTACAGGAGTACAGGAGGTGAGTATTAATGTGTATTGTTTTTAACCCCTTAAATTAACTTTTAGGGTACTTTTGTAGTGTATCTGTATAGATACACTGCAAAAGTACAGGTTACTACTCGGACTCGCTGGACTCGCAACGAGTACCGAGTCTCGGACCCGGACTCGTTAGAGTCCAACGAGTCCGAGTATTTCAGGATTCGCCCATCCCTACTTCTTGCACTTGTCAGCCAGTATTTTCTCCCAATCTTCATTTCACATTTATTCAAGCTCTTGAATGTTTGCAGGGTTCTTTTTGTCAATGGCAGATTTCAGTTCACCTCAGATTTTCAATGGGATTGATGTCAGACTCATTGATGGCCATCTAAGGGCCCTTTCACATCAGCGTTTATTTGAAATCGCGGCAGATGCGGTGAAAAAAACGCATCTGCCGCGATTGCCGCATAACCGCTGCACTTGCGGCGCGGTTGCGGTAATCCCCATAGAAAGTATAGGGGGACTTATGGCAGGTGCGTTTTTTTTTCGCGGCCGCACCTGCCGCAAGTGCAAAACCGCACTTGCCGCACCTGCCGCAAGTCCCCTGATGTGAAAGGGCCCTAAAACAGTCAATTTTTTTCTTTTTCAACCATTCCTTTGTACTTTTGGATGTGTACTTTGGGTCATTGTTTTGGTAGAGGACCCATGATCTGCGACTGAAATCAAGTTTTTTTTTACACTGAATAGGACATTTTGTTCTAAAATCTCTTGATAATTATCTGATTTCATGATTCCTGTGATACAGTCAAAGCCTCCAGTACCAGACGCAGCAAAGCAACCACACAGCAGTATGGTTCCACCCCCATACTTAACTGTTGGCAGGGTGTTCTTTTCCTTATAAGTTTCATTGCATCGTTTGTAAACAAAAAGGTCAATTTTTGTTTCATCTGTTCACAGAACATTTTCCAAGAAGAATTGTGGTTTCTCAATGTATTCTTTGGCAAAGACCAGTTGTTCCTTGTTATGTCTTTTCTTCAGCAATGGATTCTTCCTTGGCCTTTGCCCATAAAGCTCTGCTTGGTTTAGTGTGTGGGGTATGGTCTTGTTAAAACCTTGAGCCAGAATGTTCCAATGTTTTTTCTACCATTTGTTTCAACTTTAGACATGTCTTGTCAATTTTCTTCTTTCTCCAACGTCCTACTCTCTATAATGTCCCCATTCACAGCTCCTCTCTGTAATATTCCCCACACACAACTCCTCTCCATAATATTACCCCCCACACAGCTCTTTTCCATAGTATTCCCCCCAAACAGCTCCTCTCCATAATATTCCCCTCCTACACAGCTCCTCTCTATATAATCCCCATCACACAGCTCTATTATTTTTCTCCCCATAGCTCCTCCTCGTAATATTCCCTCCTCACAACTACTCTCCATAATTACTCCCCCACAGATCCTCTTCATAATTCCCCCTCAAAAACAGCTCATCTTCATAATATTCCCCACACAGTTCCTCATTTTAATTCCCCCATACAGCTCTTCTTAATAAAAATCCCCGCACACACAGCTCCTCTCCACAATTTCCCCACCACAACAGCTCCTCTTTAAATTTCCCCTCACGCAACTAGTCTTCATAATATTCCCCCCACACATCTCCTCTCCATGATGTACCCCCCCACACACACAGCTCATCTCCATAATTTGTTCCTCCTATACAGCTCCTCTTCATAATTTCATCCCCCACACAGCTCCCCTCTGTAATTCCCTCCACCATGCAGCCACTCTTCATAATTCCCTCCTCCACACACAGCTCCTCTCCATTATTTATCCCCCTACACAGTTCCTCTCCATAATTTCCCCACCGTAGTAGCTCCTATTCACATTTCCCCTCACACTGTTCATCTCCGTAATTTGCTCCCCATACAGCTCCTCTTCATAATTTCCTCCCCCACACAGTGCCCTTCTGTAATTTCCTCCACCACACAGCCACTCTCCATAATTCTCCCCTCCACACACAGCTCCTCTCCATAATATTCCCCCACACACAGCTTCTCTTCAAATTTCCCCCCCACAATAGCTCCTCTTTAAATTTCCCCTCACACAGCTCCTATCCATAATTTATCCCCACACACAACTCATCTCTTTAATTTGCTCTCCCACACAGCTCCTCTTCATAATTCCCCCCCCCCCCCACACAGTGCCCTTCCGTAATTTCCTCCACCACACAGCCACCTTCCATAATACCCCCTTCCACACAGCACCTCTCCATAATATTCCTCTCTGTAATTACCCCCCTGCCCACAGCTCCTCTCCATAATTTCCCCCAATACAGCTCCACTTCATAATTCCTCTCCCACAGCTCTCTTCTCAATTATCACCTCCCTCCCCCCCCCCCCCCCACCGCAGATCCTCTATATATCTATATATTTCCAGAACACATCTCCTCTCTCCTCTCTGCAATTACCCCCTTGCCCACCACAACTTCTCTCCAAAATCCCCCCCCATACAGCTCCACTCCATAATTCCCCTCCCACAGCTCTCCTTTCCATAATTGCCCCAATACATCTCCTCTTCAAAGTTTCCTCTCACCTTAGCTCCTCTCCATAGTTTCCCTCACCTCAGCTCCTCTCCATAATAATTCCCAAAAATGGCTCCTTTCCGTGATTACCCCCCCCTCCTCTCCATTATTACCCCACCTGCCCATAGCTCTTTTTCTTACAGATGCGAATGTGGCGCCCCTGCGGCCTGGTTTCCACAGAGGTACTGCACCTAATCCGTAGGTGTAGTATCCCACTCCCAGGTGAGGAGGGAACAAAACCTGAGACAACTGCACCCAACACCCATCCTAACTCCTGGCCAGGAGACACAGGGGGCGGAAGTGACCTCATATGAGGAGCCCCATCTGCTGGCAGGAGGAGGGAGTAGGTAGATGGGGTGGGATGAAGAGTAGAAAAGCATAGAGGAAGAGGAGGAGTTGGTCAGAGTTAGTCAGTTAGACAGTCAGAGCAGTTGGACAGAATAGACCACCAATAAAGATGGGGTTTTAGGGGAACTCTGGTGCTGGGGAGGAGTGGGGACCATGGAACCTAGGCTAGTGTGAACCACCGAATTCACCCCGACCCTGCGTCATAGTGGAGGAACTGGTTGCAGAAGAGGATCGGCCCCAATCTGGCAACAACACTGCAAGATTGAACCAGGAAACCGGGGGCTACTGAGCTTCAGGCGCAGTACAAAAACTACTCATAATGGGCAGCATCAGAAAAAAAACTTACTATCAGTAGCCATATACAAAAGCAACACAGCACTTACCAGGTTGCAGTCAGACCCCCTTATGTGGAGCAAGCCCAGGTGAAGACAGATAAAATCACTTGTACCTACAACACATGTGGGAGGTGACTTGCCATTGGGCTTGCATAGGACGCTATTCACACTGATACACATGATGCAGAGTGTCTGATAGCTACCCATTGGCCTGCCACCTGACCAAACTGGCTGCCGAGCACGATACATCCGCACCACTGGATGAACAGCGCCCCAAGGGGCCCAACCGCATCTCGCAAATGATAAAAAAGTGCAAAACGTTTTTTATGATGAACAAAAAACCTTTTATATGGGGTACTGGTTCATGTATTGGCCAAGACACTTAAGCTCATGATCCACGTCACAGATCCCCACGCTCATGAGTCCTAACAAAATTTGTAAAAAAACTACTCATAATGGGCGGCATAAGAAAAAAAAAAACTTACCATCAGTAGCCATATACAAAACCAACACTGCAGTGTTGGTTTTGTATATGGCTACTGATGCTAAGTTTTTTTTTTTCTGCAGGCGCAGTAGCCAACTGCTGTGGACATTCCGCAATATGGTGGCTGGACCTAGGGGTCAGAGGACATGTTGACTGTCGCTTGACAGGACCTGCAGCCACCTGCTTGGGACACTGTAGCACGAAGGTGCAAGGCAGGAGAGGTGAGTAGCCAGCACAGCGGAAACAACCTGGAAAGGCATACAGAGAAGTCTCTCAGTGGAGTGGACCTGAATTGCCTGGGAGTTGACCGGATTGCTGACCTGGAGGACACGGTGCCCCTGCTGGGCTGGAGCTGTTGAAAGTTGCAAGTAAAGGTAACGGAACAGCAACCTTTGTGTCCTCCCATTTATTCCCCGCGCCCTCCTGCACATCAACTACATCTACCATTGTCCCCTATAGACTATTATACCGACCCTGGGACTCCCCCGCTCCACCTGTGGGGAGTGATACCCTCCCAGCTGCTGCACCATCTGCTCCAGAGGTCCAAAAACAGCAGCGCTGGTCACCCATGACCAGGCAGCACAGGTGGCGTCATGTACAAACTCACCATCCCCTGTAAATAACCCCCACCACTGCACGTCCAGGGCCACGGACCTGGGCCACAGTCACTGTGACCTCCCAGAAAGCCAGCTGACCCGACTACTGAGTATCCCCCGGCCCTTGCACGAATACAGATGAATATAGGGAGGCGGGAGCTGGAGCCTCCTGATTCTGCGGACCTCATGTAACTAGATGTTGTGTAGGTCTCCCCTTAGCACATAAAAAGGTATAAATAAGAATTTGCCTCTTTAGAGATATTGTTGAAATTGTGATGTTTCTTCTTGTCTGTGCTTATCAGCAAATGTGGAAATTGCACAATGTCAGATTTACAAGGCGAAAATCTCCTTGCACCAATTATATTCTGTCCTTCAGCACATTTCCTAACACCATGTTATGCCCTAACAATACAAGAACACTGTGGCATTTCTTCTACTTTAGGTGACAGCTTGTCTATTAGTCTGTATAAAATAGAGTATAAATATCCGGATTTCACGAACTATGTGTGTTCATATGCTGAAAGCCATTTTCCTGGTAGTAATGATATGTTTGTTATCCTTTTCAAAACAATGTTTTCTGTTCACAGCATTAAATCATAGTAGGGTTATTCATAGCAAAAACTATGAATGGACAATGACTTTTGTCCAATTTGATTTTAATAAAATAAAATGCACAACTCCAGATTAAGATCCAACAGAGGTCATCCAGGATTAGCAAAGCATGGCTGATTTTTCATGGACAGCACCACCCCTGACCACGGGCTTTGTCAGGTATTCTATCTCTTCACTTTTATAATGAATGTAGATGAGCTGTTTTACCAAGCACAATCTGTGTTCAGGGGTGGCACTGTTTCGGAAAGAAATCGGCCATCTTTATCTAATCCTGGACAACCCCTTTAATGTAATATACCCAAGAACTATATAATGCTATGACTGTCGCAAAACTATAATGAACAGTCATATGATGCTTATAGTGTTTATTGGTGTCTGGTTGACAGAAATGTGCCAAAATATTTTAAATAACGCAACAGTAATGAATGTCTAAAGGCTATATTAGTTTTACTACTTAATAAAATGGTGAGCCTCTTCTTGGGCAGAGCATATGGCATTATGACTAAAATGCAGCCTGAAACGCGTAGGGTATACTTGTTGTTCAGTCTTGTCACAATGGATCTTAGCGGAATGGAATAGTGTGTTAGCACTTCATGAAAAATATGCTGAATTTTCCTCTTTGCTCCTTTCTTGATCAATGTTTTGTAGTTTTATTCTTCTAATCATTAGAATGGTTAATGTAGGGGTTCATGTTTTGAAAATAATTGTGCGTGCAAATACTTAACCCAAATATATCTTTTTTTTTCCAGGTGACCAAGCTAGCTGGTGTACTGACAAAATATGGAGTCAAAACTGGAGATAGAGTTGTTATATACATGCCAATGATACCCCAGGCAATGTATACTATGCTGGCATGTGCAAGAATTGGTGCTATACATAGTCTGATATTTGGAGGGTTCGCACCCAAGGAGTTATCTGTACGCATTGACCATGCAAAGGTAAAATTACAATCACTTTGCTCCTGCTGTAAAATGTTTGTGAATGTAAATAGTGCCTGGGAAATACTGTAGGAAACATGGTGCTAGTTTTGGATGCAGATCGAATATTAATTATGGCCTCTAGTCTTAATTATAGATCCTGATTGATTGTTGTCCACAAAGCTTATTACGAGAGGTGAGCGAGCAAAGCCAAGCTCAGGTGCTCAGTACTCGTAATGAGCAGTCAGACGCTTGGACGGACTTGACTCCTGTACCAAGTATAATGGAAGACAATGGGGAACTCGAGCATTTTTCTAAAAGCACCCGAGCATGTAATGCTTGTTTATCACTACATATTACAGTATAATTGATATATACATTTTTTACTTTTTGTATATTATATTTGATCTTTCCACAGCCTAAACTAATCGTCACTGCATCATTTGGCATTGAGCCTGGTAGGAGAGTTGAATACATTCCTCTTGTAGAAAAAGCACTAGAGATGGTGCAGCACAAGCCTGAAAAAGTTCTGATTTACAGCCGACCAAACATGGCAAGTAACGTGATTATAAACAATTTATTATTAATATTTATTATATCGCCATTTATTCCATTGCGTTTACCATGTGAAAAGTGGCAGACATAGACAAGTACAATATTCATAAACAATACAAGACATACACAGGTACAGGAGGAGAGAGGACCCTGCCCATGAGGGCCCACAGTCTACAAGGGATAGGTGAGGATACACTGGGCGAGGAGAGAGGACCCTGCCTGCTAGGGCTCACAGTCTACAAGGGATGGGCAAGGATACACTAGGTGAGTAGAGATGACCCTACCCATGAGGGTTCAGTCTACAAGGGATGGGTGAGGATGCCCTAGGTAAGGAGAGAGGATTCTGCCTGCGAGGACTCACAGTCTACAAGGGATGGGTGAGGATACAGTAGGAGAGACAACAACCTTTCATCTGAAGAAAGTGACTTACTGGGCGTGTTTCAAATTTGTAATATGTCAATTTCCTTTGTGGGTACCCTGAGTTTTATATGTGGATTTTCCCCGTACACTTGCTTTAGATACGGAAAATCAGCAGGTAAAAACAATGATAAAAACTTCTGCAGAATCACTCACAATTGATGCATGACTTCATCAATAAACTTTTATCAAAACCAAATGTCAGGGAGTATTAAAAACAAAGCAGCTTTAAAAGACACAACAAACAAACAAGAGAGAAAAACCGCAACATAGGAAAAAGCAATGAAAAAATGCAGGTAACTTAATTGATATAATAGTTGCAGAAAATCTGCAGCATAAAAAACTCAGCAAAACCTCCATTGTGGGAACCTAGCATTAAGGTACAACTACAAATGGCGTAGGACTGTTTCATGCAATATTTGACAAAACATTAATGTTACCCTGTGAGTCAATGAGAAAGAGAGAAAAGCACTGTTATGATAAAAAATTATAATCTTCTGCCATCTTGAGGCAAGATAAGGGTGGAATTTATTTAAAAAATACACTTACTTTAGAGACAGCCGGGCACTGCCGCCGCATTCTTTTGCAGGGACTTCGCGAACACAGACCACATTGTCAGCGCCGCCGCCTCCCCGCCGGTTTTCGGATCCTCCTAGTGCACTTCCCACATAAACAGGGGCACTTCCGGTAGCAATACAAAGGTTGGGCTGCACTGATCCATTACATCTTCAAAGCTTATTTTTCTTTTTTCGGTGTGTGGAGGCAGTGTTACAGGGGGTGCAGGGAGAGGAGGTGTTCATTAACAACGGGCCGTTTCGTGCAGCAGTGGCGCTTCTACGGGTTACAACGTATAACCCATAGAAGCGCCACTGCTGCATGAAACGGCCAGTTTTTTTAATGACCCCCTCCTCTCCCCTGCACCCTCTGTAACACTGCCTCCATATACCGAAAAAAAGAAAAATAAAGCTTTGAAGATGTAATGGATCGGTGAGTGCTGCCTATTCTTTGTTATTACTACCTATTTATTTAAGAAATGTAGATTGGGCCATGGATTGTGGGATTGCAATAGTATTAGAAAACAATGTTGTTATAGTCAAGGCTCAATGGGTTGTCCTGTCTTTTGATAAAATTCTGCATTTAATCTGTGACTACAGACTTCTGAGACTTCACAGGGTGTGCATTGCACGCTGTCGGGATTCTCTGTTTGCGGAAAGAGTGGGCAGTCACATGCCCTTATATAGGATTTGTATACTTGGGGATATTCCAATTGATGTGATCGTTCTAACGTCATACAAGTGAATTGAGTGAGATTGAACATGTATAGTCATGTGTGGTGCCCCTGCGGACTGGTCGCCACTAGATGGCGCAGCAGCTGGGATTGGTCAATCGGTCACCCCACACACACACCCTACACATACCCCGATCCCAAGTCTACGTTACTCTATGTCTAGCAATGAGATAGCAGGAGGAGCCAGGTAGAGGGTGGAATGTTAGGACAGAACCCGATTAGGGGTGGGGAACCCTACAATAAAAAGGAACGCAAAACGCCAAGTTCAGTGAGTAGTAGTCTAGTGGCAAAGGAGAGAGAGAGAACAGCAGAGAGAGACCCGTCAGCCAATTAGTTAGAGAAACCAGACTGAGAGAACCCGGTCTCGGCGGCCTCTGCCACCGTATGGCTAGCCCGGGTCCCAGACTGAGAACCGAGGAGAAACGGAGGGAGTCTAAGGTGTACCCGAGTCAGCGGGGACACCGAAAGACTGGGCCGGAACCAGAGTGCTGGCTCTGCTGAAGTGGCAGAAAAGTTGTATGCTCCAACCACGAACTCCGGCGGGGTGCGGGGTATTTATGTCCCGAGATTCAACCTCCGACACAGTGAAAGGAAGGCCGTCGAATCAGGGCTAGAAAACCTGGAGGGGTGCCCACTGAAAGCCCGTGACCGCTGGACCATAGCTAGTGTGCGGAATAGACTGAAGAGGCTCGAAAGGAACATGAGAGGGGGTGTTGCAGACAAGCCGTCCCAGCTGCTAAGACCACATCAGAGCCGCTGTTGTACTGAACTCTGTGTGTTGTAACAACTGACGAGCTGAGAGTAAACTCGGTTGAAGCTCTGAACAGTATGAGACTTTGTATGCCTGAGAAGTGGCAGACTGATTGTGCGAGCTGGCAGCAGGAGGTTGCCTGAGGGTGCTGAGAACTTTGCACTACACCTACACTTCCTACGCAGTAGCCCTGGGATCAGCCCTACCCGTGGAGTGAGCAACATCTCTGCTGCAACCCTCATCATCCCCGGAGGTCCCGACAAGGGTGGCATCACAATTAATAATTAAAAGGATCCCGTCACCTCCAAAACACCTCCTAAGCTATCAAAACATGTCCCTGCAGCTTACATTCACTAATCTCACACTCCTTTTGTCTCCTAAAAGCATCCTGTGAAAGTGCATAAAAACTTTTAATATTCACTCACTAGTGATTATAATTAGCAGGGGCCATATTCTTTAGTCACCAGGGGGTGTTGTTTTGCAGCTCCAGGATCCTCCCTCTCTCTCTCTCTGTGCTGCTGTGAAACTGAAACTGAAGGCAGGACTAATGATTTGCATTCTGTGAGTGATAGAGAGGGGGAGGGTAATGCCTGTACAAGCAGAGCAAACACACAGAGACAGGGTGGATCCTGGAGCTGCAAAACAGCCCGCCTTGGTGACTAAAGAATATGGCCCCTGCTAATTATAATCCCTAATGAGTGAGTATTAAAACATTTTTATGCACTTTCACAGGATGCTTTTAGGAGACAAAAGAAGTGTGAGATTAGTGATGGGATGCTGCAGGGACATGTTTTGCTAGCTTAGGAGGCGTTTTGGAGGTGACAGGATCCCTTTAAAGAAAACTGTTTTCCCCCTTTCATTGACTCACCCGGGACCAGCTGGGTGACGACACCATGAAATCCTGCAGCCCGAGACAACGACAACCAGAGGCCCCATTCCGAGTACCCGATGGCCCCAGTGGGCGACTCACATGCAACTCACATATATTCATCCTGCCCACTCTTGCCGCAGACACCAGAAAATCTGCACTGCATGTGTTTTTCATTCTGTGGGGATTCTGAAGTCTTTTATCAAATAGAGTCAGGGCAAACTTGTGGCAAAAGACCAGCCAACCTCTTTAAATACTAGAATTTGTACATGTTCTCCCAGGGGTCGTTAGGTCTAAGTGTAAAAGTAGCTTGCAATATGAACCAGAGAATCAGGTGTCATCTGAAGTTGTAAATGAATATAATACTTTCCTAAAATAGAGTAAATATACAGTAGATGTAAAGATGATTGAAATATTTTAGACTCTGGGAAACATTGTTCACTACAGACAGTACCAGACCCTATTTTTATTGAAGCACCATACTAAAGTAACCTCTAGAAATGTATCACCATGTGGAAAAGGGCCATTCCAGTTAGAGAGACGTTTGTCCAATTCGGGGAGTCCTCTAATGCTACCCAAATGCCATTCCCAATTAAGAGAATATAGCAAAACATTTTTCTTCTATTTTTTTGTTTTAATTCATTATTAGTTTTGTGTGTTTGCGCTGGAAGAGAATTGTTCTGTATTTTGCAAACCGTATTAAAAATGACAAACAATATCATGTTGAACCCAGGGGGATTTGCTGTGACATCCACTTTCATTTTAATTATTCCTTTCCTTGTGACTACCATGTGAAGTAACCCGACACATTTCTACTTGAGTTTAATACCGTGTTTTCCCGAACGTAGGACCCCCCCGATTGTAAGGCCGCCTAGGGGTAAAGGGGGTCCTGCTAATGTAAGGCCTCCCCCGAATATAAGGCCTTACAACCGGGGGGGGCTAATGTAAGGCCCCTAGCGGGGGGGTGGGAGAGCGGGAGCGGGTCGCACGTCACGTGCGCCCGCTCATTAGATATGCACTGCATCCCCCTGTCAATCAGCGACAGGGGGAGCAGTGCATTATATATGGGCCCCCTCCTGCTGGCACGCTACCCCCCCAGTTGGTGTTCTGAGGCCCCCCTGCTGCTGCTGCTCACATCTTACCCTCCAGGGTCTTCTTGCAGCAGCCAGCGCGTCTGTCCTCCGTCCTCAGCTGTCTCCCGGATCATGTGACCGGCCGGTCGCAGTCGCGATGACGTCATGCGCTGCGACGGGTCACATGATCCGGGAGACAGCCGTGGACGGAGGACCGACGCGCTGGCTGCTGCAAGAAGACCCTGGAGGGTAAGATGTGAGCAGCAGCATCAGCAGCAGGGGGGACCTCAGAACATCAACTGGGGGGGTAGTGTGCCAGCAGAAGGGGGCCCATATATATAATGCACTGCTCCCCCTGTCGCTGATTGACAGGGGGATGCAGTGCATATCTAATGAGCGGGCGCACGTGACGTGTGACCCGCTCCCGCAGTGTGCCAGCAGGAGGGGGCCTGTAGGCCACACTGCTGGGGCACTCAATATAAGATCCCCACCGAAAGTAAGACCGGGGGCCACTTTTGGCCCCCAAAAAAATGTAAGACAGGGTCTTACTTTCGGGAAAACACAGTACTATTTCTGGCCATTATATTACATGTATCCTGCATTTTTAGCAGTTCCTTCCTGCACTAGAAGCCTTAGCAGGTTTACCTTGTTCTTTTTTTCTGTTTTGTTCCCCTACAAGATGCACACACACCTCCCTGTTTCTAGACTTTTGAAGGCAGCAGGTGTAATTTGATTCCTTACTGAAGACCAAATTGTAGACAGATTCGAGCAGTTTTTGAGAGTGATTATTTCAGGATACTAAAAGTGATTGATAAGGGGGAATGAGGCATTTCTGTCTGAGATGTAAATGAATATTTATAAAATCACATATGAAACAAGAATACAGTTCTAGTTACTATGTAGGTAGACTATAACAACTTACTAACCTAGCATAACCCAAAGTAAAGTTTAAAGGGAAAATGTATAGAGTCCAGTTCACCAGAAGCCAGTGATTAATCAACGTAGAGCTTGGGCATAAGGCTTGCTGCTGCCATGAAATCCAGGGAAATAAAAAATGGATATCCAGCTCAGACACTCGATGTCTTAATTTATTGATAAGTTGCAAATAAAAGTACATGGAACTTACATGATTCTCTTGTCAATGTGTTTTGGGTATTGAGACTCTTAGTCATGATTAAGGTTCCCCATACATGAAACTCGTTGACTCGCCAATTATGTAAGCTTTATTTACTTTTAATTGCACTTTATCAATAAATCAAGAGATCGAATGTCTGAGCCAGACTTTCCTTTTTCTTATTTCACTAAAGTTTAAAGGGTTACGAGCAATTTTGACTTGTTGTATGAAGTTTTCTTAATTTAGTAGGTTAATTTATGCTCTCCATCAAGCTAACCAATCAAACGCCATGCATATAACACCAACAATCCTGCAGTCAAAAACTATATTCTTCTTCATATTTAAAAACTGCTACAACACTATTTGAAACAGCATAACATAAACTCAGACGCATTTTAAATCCTCGTGAAGAGTTAGAACGCTGGTTTGAAATGCCTCATTTATTTTATGCCCTTTCAAGTGGTGTAGCAGGGATTTGTTTAGTATGAAGAAATGAAGAATATAGTTTTTAGTTACAGGATTATTAGTGCTGAATGTATTCACTTCACTAATGTTACTTTAATTTTACCTCTTTTTACCCTATCATCCATAAAATTAAAACTGCACTGCACTGGAGGCAGTTGCATAACTTGAACCTCATGTGCCCCAATGCAAAAGCTCCAAAGGGACCCCAATTGTTGCAAATCTTTAATGGCATTAAGGCCACCTCACACACACAGATATCTGAGTCCAATATCTGAACAGATCTCTGGTTGCAGTGAAATCATGGATACATTGCTCCATGTTGTACACAGCCACAAAATGGAGCAATGTGTCCATGATTTCACTGCAACCAGAGATCTGTTCAGATATTGGACTCAGATATCTGTGTGTGTGAAGTGGCCTTTAGTCTTTTACTATAGACTTAGGCTACATTCACACATTGCACATTTTTTTGTGCTTTTTTGAGCGTGCTTTTAAAAAATGCGCAATGTCTGTCTGTGTCTGCCGGCAAAGTGAATGTGAAATTCACTTTGCCGTACAGACACAGCGTAAAAATACGCAGCGCTTTTATAGGAGAAAGCACGGCGTAAAAAGAATGACCATGTCAATTCTTTACGCAGCAGCGCTGGCACTTTCTCCCATAGAAGCCCATTATTCCCGCTGGAATTAAGCATCACCGTTCAGACAATGCGCAATTCTAGCGGGAATACGCCGACGCTGATGTCACACAGGGGAGGAAGAATCCTGTTCCTCCTCCCCTGTGTCACATCTGTGACAGCCCCTTTAGGTTTCACAGTGTATTAATATACACTACAACACCCAAATTAAAGTAAGCAAAATGTGTAAAAAATTATAAAGATTGACAACTTACCCATCTGCCGTGTGTTCGGGAACCGGGAGTCGGGAGATCCTGCTGAGGTATCGACCTTCTAGGGCCTGTGAATGTATGACGTACATATCGCATGACCACGAGCGGTCAATCAGCAGTCTTGGCAGGTCCTTGCAGGTTAATACCTGCAGCTGCTCCCGGCTCCCGAACACACGGCGGAGGGTAAGTATTCAATTATTTTTCACACATTTGCTTTAATTTAATTTGGGTTTCGTAGTGTATATTAATACACTACGAAACCCAAAGGGGCTGGCAGACATGTCACACAGGGGAGGAGGAACAGGATTCTTCCTCCCGTCTGTGACATCACTGAAGAAGTAGCCTCGTAAAAAAAGTGGTGTGTGAATGCACATGTGAAAAACCCACTATGTGTGAACATGGCCTTAAGGCCACCTTAGCTCCAGGGCCAGGGTGCAGCCCCTGTACCTGTTGTATGCACCTGACTGGAGGATAGCCAGAACAATATTTTCTTTAAAAAAAAATGTACAAATTTAAGGTGTTCTTTATTATCGTCTTTTTTAAACAGGAACAAGCTCCACTCTCTCCTGGACGTGATCTTGATTGGGCAGAGGAGATTGCAAAAGCTCATCCTCATGACTGTATTCCTCTCCCATCTAGTCACCCATTATATGTTCTGTACACATCGGGCACAACAGGACTACCAAAGGTGATTGACAGTTGAAACATCAAACTTAATTCCAATTTCTAAAGTGGCATAAAAGAATGTTTTCAATCACAACAATTATATTTTCGTTATAGGGTGTTGTGAGAAGTACAGCCGGCTATGCAGTCATGTTGAATTGGACCATGTCTGCTGTCTATGGGATGAAACCTGGTGAGGTACGGGGAACCTTTGTGCATTAATCATTCTCATAGATGTGCATCATTTTCCATAGACAATAATACTGATGCCTGTGCACAAAACCAGAGTCTCTTTGTAGAAACCTGAGTAGAGCGTGATATACAATATATCTTATGTAAAAACTTAGAGTAACTAAACTTCTTTAATTATTTATCAGTCTTTGCAATCATATGAATCTTTGTAATTTGCTGTTACTTTATTTATTTTGTTTATTTTTCTTCCAAGGGAGGTAGTGGATAGAAAAGATTTATAAAAGGCAGAGGTTGTCTATTGCTTGGGGGGTTTGGTTAGGGCAGGAAGAGGGGGAGCTAAAGGGTGGCTTATAGGAGTGAGAGGGGGAAGTGACCCCTGAGTCCATTTCAGGGGGGCAGGACAGTTTCCCTCCCACCCGCATTTGTTTAGTTTAGTTTCCAGGTTGTGAATGGTGGTGGCATGTGGATTGGGTTTGAGCGTGCTGATTGGTATGTTATAGTTAGTGGTGTGTTGGGGATGTCATGGCAGCAGGGGTAGGTCTAGCCCAGAGGCAGTGAATCGTATATAGTAATTGGGAGGTGAGCCACTTTTAATGTATAGTGGCTCCGGTTACAAGTACCTTGCAGGCATGGGGTTCTGTAAGGTTGGGGTATTGGTTTTCGGTAAGCAATACCTCTCCCCTGGGGCCGGTGTGTTGCGGCCAGAGACAGAAAGTTAGGGGGCCTCTGGTCCAGACCTATCCAGGTGTGATATGTGGAGTGCCTATTGTTAAGTTGGGACGCCCATTGGATGGTGTACCCGTTGGTTCTTATTAGTCTGTAAACAATAGGCAATAAAGGCTGCTGTGGCCAAATTGTTAACCAAGTCACTAGCAGTGTTGTGTCGTTATTTAAATTATGTTGGGGTGTGTTCAGATGGAATATGGTCTTTTAACGACCGGGAAATCCTCCCTCGACTGTGAAGGCTGTATTATGCAGCCTTTCTCATGAAACATGATTTTTTTCTTCATTTTGGATTGCAAAGGCCAAGGAGAGGCTGGTGTCTGAGCTCCAGGTGGATTTGCAGAGAGCATTTGGGTGAGCTGGAACATTTATATAGACTATTTGCAAGACTTGCAGTTCAAACTACTCTAAGTGCATTAACAAAGCAGTTAAAACAGCCAATTTAGAGATTTTGAAAGGAAATAGAGCAAAAGATGATGTGTTATATTAGATAGCATTTACAAGTGCAACTGTCTCTCTAAAGCATGCAAACCATGAATGTAAGACTGTAGACATGCATTACTGCTAGGGAAGTATATGAAAAATGTAGATACTTACTCTAGCATACAAACATGGCCGTTCCTGTATCTGCCAAGTAGCCTCGTGACGGCGTATTTCTTTATTGGGTTTTTACACTAAGATTTAGCCTCTCTCTGGGTTTAAAAATCCTCCATTTGTAAGAGCAGATAGGAATCTGCTAATAAAGAGTAAAATCACTTAAGGCCAATGGGGGATTGCAACCATCTGTTTGTTATAATGTGTCATGTTCAGTTATGCTCCTGTTCACACTGCATGTTATGGAGTGCCATCAGGTTTCTTTTCTTACTTACCGTATATTAGATAGTCATAACATTTGAAAAACTGAACAATTATTTAATGTAAAAAATAATTACCGGTAGTTATTCTTTAACCCCTTAACGACATAGGACGTTGTGCAACGTCCTGTGTCTCTGCCCGTTCCCGACACAGGACGTTGCACAACGTCCTGGCAGATTTGAGCTGCTGCAGCTCCTGTGAGTGGGGTCGCTCAGGTGTCACAGATGCTGCTGCTCTGTGACAACCTACAGATGACCCCACAGGGGGTGGATTAACCCCCCCGTGCCCAGGACCCCTCCGATCGGCAGTTTAAAAGTGAAACTGCCGATCGGAGGGAATCATAGGGATTCACCCCTCCAGATCTGATTGAAGCTCTCCAATCAGATCTGGAGGGGCGGATCGGCAAGTGCCCACCCCTCCACAGCCCCCTGCAGCACCAGGACCTACAGGGGCCCCCCAGAACCGCCTGCCCCCCCTCTATTGTCGGCGCCCGCCGACCACAGTGCCTGGTCCCCTCCTACGGCTTCCCCCTAGGCAGCCCCCCCCTAGGCAGCCCCCCTCCAGGCAGCCCCCACCCCTCACCTCCTGCGGCGGGCTGCACACATCGGTGCACCCGCCGCTGCGTCCGGCTGTGCAGCTCCTCTGCCGGCCGGTCGGTGGCCCCGCCTCCTCTCCCCACCTCCTCTCCCGGCCTCCTCCTGCTGATCGGTCTATCGAGAGGGAGGTAAGTATGTATGTTTGTATGTATGTATGTATGCATGTATCTATGTATGTATGAATGAATTGATGGATGGATGATGGATGGATGGATGGATGGATGGGTGAATGGATAGATGGATGGGGGGTGCATGCGTGTGCGTGCGTGGACGTGAGCGTACATGAGCGTGCGTGGACGTGTGCATAGATGGATGTGTGCGTGGATGTGCGTGCGTGGATGTCAGCATGCGTGCGTGGATGTCAGCATGCGTGAATGTCAGCATGCGTGCGTGGATGTGTGCTTGCGTGGATGTGCGTGCGTGGATGTGTATGTGGATGCGCGTGGATGTGGATGTGCGTGCGTGGATGTGCGTGCATGGATGTGCGTGCGTGGATGTGTGTGTGGATGTGCGTGGATGTGGATGTGCGTGCGTGCGTGGATGTCCGCATGCGTGGATGTGGATGTGCGTGCGTGGATGTGCGTGCGTGGTTGTGTGCGTGCGTGGATGATGGGTGCATAGGTGGATGGATGGGTGCAACAAGGGATCAAGTGTCCTCTTGTTGTAGTCTCTGGGATCATAGTCATGGTGCACTGTATGACAGATCATTGTCATACAGTGCACCATAACTCTGACCCCAGAGGCTGTAGGAAGAGGACACTTGATCCCTTGCTGCAGTCTCTGGATTGAGCACAGGCGATCGAGCGTCGTGGGACCTTCGTTGTGGACTACGTCGGAGGCGATCGAGCGTCGTGGGACCTTCGTTGTGGACTATGTCGGATCTTTATAATAAAGATGGAGTCCGAATTTTGTTTGTGGTTTTTTTTCAAATAAAAAGATTTTTCTCTGTGTGTATTTTCTGACTATTTACCAGAGATTCCTAATGGCGGGTCTAACATTGGCCCTATATTATGAATCTCGGGCTTAGTGCCAGCTGCCAATAAAAAGCTGGCATTAACCCCTTTATTACCCAGTTTGCCACCGGCACCAGGGCAACTGGGAGAGTCTGGGTACAGCGCCAGAAAATGGCGCTTCAATGAATGCGCCATTTTCTGGAGCGGCTGCGGGCTGCAACTCGCAGCCTGGGGTGCCCAGAACGCTTGGGCCTCTCCATGCTGCGGATTCCAGCCCCCAGCTGCCTAGTTGTACCTGGCTGGACCAAAAATATGGCGGAGCCCCACGTAATTTTTTTTTCTAGAATTAGTTCTAGAAAAGAAAAAAAAAGGGCTTTGCTGTATTTTTGGAAGCCAGCCAGGTACAACGAGGCAGCTGGGGGTTGGTGGCAATCCGTAGCTGCCAAGTTGTACCTGGCTGGACCAAAAATGTGGTGGAGCCCCACGCCATTTTTTTTTCTAGAATTTAGTCCTAGAAAAAAAATAAAAATGGGTTTCGCTGTATTTTTGGTTGCCAGCCAGGTACAATGAGGCAGCTGGGGGTTGCTGGCAGTCCGTAGCTGCCAAGTTGTACCTGGCTGGACCAAAAATATGGCGGAGCCTCACGCCATTTTTTTTCTAGAATTAGTCCTAGAAAAAAAATAAAAATGGGCTTCGCTATATTTAGATGCATAGTGAACACTTTGAACCCCCAGGTGCTTCACAAATTGATCCGAAAAAAGAAAATTTGTGTGAAAAAAGTACTTTTTCCTTATTACGGATCAATTTGTGAAGCACGTGGGGGTTGAAAGTGCTCACTATGCATCTAGATGCATTCCTTGGGGGGTCTAGTTTCCAAAATGGGGTCACTTGTGGGGGAGCTCCAATGTTTAGGCACACATTGGCTCTCCATATGCGACATGGTGTCCGCTAATAATTCCAATTGTTAGCGGACACCATGTCGCGTATGGAGAGCCCCTGTGTGCCTAAACATTGGAGCTCCCCCACAAGTGACCCCATTTTGGAAACTAAGACCCCCCAAGGAACATATCTAGATGCATAGTGAGCACTTTGAACCCCCAGGTGCTTCACAAATTGATCCGTAAAAATGAAAAGAAAATTTGTGTGAAAAGAAAAGTACTTTTTCCTTCTTACGAATCAATTTGTGAAGCCCATGGGGTTCAAAGTGCTCACCATGCATCTAGATGCATTCCTTGGGGAATCTAGTTTCCAAAATGAGGTCAATTGTGGGGGAGCTCCAATGTTTAGGCACACATGGGCTCTCCATATGCGACATGGTGTCCGCTAATAATTCCAATTGTTAGCGGACACCATGTCGCGTATGGAGAGCCCCTGTGTGCCTAAACATTGGAGCTCCCCCACAAGTGACCCCATTTTGGAAACTAGACCCCCCAAGGAACATATCTAGATGCATAGTGAGCACTTTGAACCCCCAGGTGCTTCACAAATTGATCTGTAAAAATTAAAAAAGAAAATTTGTGTGAAAAGAAAAGTACTTTTTCCTTCTTACGGATCAATTTGTGAAGCCCATGGGGGTTCAAAGTGCTCACTATGCATCTAGATGCATTCCTTGGGGGGTCTAGTTTCCAAAATGAGGTCACTTGTGGGGGAGCTCCAATGTTTAGGCACACATGGGCTCTCCATATGCGACATGGTGTCAGCTAATAATTCCAATTGTTAGCGGACACCATGTTGGGTATGGAGAGCCCCTGTGTGCCTAAACATTGGAGCTCCCCCACAAGTGACCCCATTTTGGAAACTAGAGCCCCCAGGGAACATATCTAGATGGGTTGTGAACATTTTGAACCCCCAGGTGCTTCACAAATTCATCTGTAAAATTGAATAAGTACTTTTTTTTCCACAAAAAATTTCTATTTTCATTTCTACAGATTATGTTGTGAAGCATCGGGGTGTTCAAAATGCTCACCACCCATCTAGATAAGTTTCCTGGGGGGTCTAGTTTCCAAAATGGGGTCATTTGTGGGGGAGCTCCAATGTTTAGGCACACAGGGGCTCTCCAAACGCAACATGGTGTCCGCTAACAATTTGACTGAAAAATCAGCTCAAATTGTTAGCGGACACCATGTCGCGTTTGGAGAGCCCCTGTGTGCCTATACATTGGAGCTCCCCCAAAAGTGACCCCATTTTGGAAACTAGACCCCCCAGGGAACATATCTAGATGGGTGGTGAGCATTTTGAACCCCCAGGTGCTTCATAAATTAATCCGTAAAAATTAAAAAGTACTTTTTTTTCCATAAAAATTTTCTTTTTTCATTTTTACAGATTAATTTGTGAAGCACTGGGGTGTTTAAAATGCTCACCACCCATCTAGATATGTTCCCTGGGGTGTCTAGTTTCCAAAATGGGGTCACTTTGTGGGGAGCTCCAATGTTTAGGCACACAGGGGCTCTCTAAACGCAACATGGTGTCCGCTAACAATTTGACTGAAAAATCAGCTCAAATTTTTAGCGACACCATGTTGCATTTGGAGAGCCCCTGTGTGCCTACACATTGGAGCTCCCCCACAAGTGACCCCATTTTAGAAACTAGTCCCCCAAGGGAACATATCTAGATGGGTGTTGAGCTTTTTGAACCCCCACGTGCTTCACAAATTCATCCGTAAAAATGAAAAAGTACTTTTTTTTCCACACAAATTTTCTTTTAGCCTAAATTTTTTCATTTTCACATGGGGAACAGGATAAATTGGATCCTAAAATTTGTTGGGCAATTTCTCCTGAGTACAGCGATACCTCATATGTGGTCATAAACCACTGTTTGGGCGCACGGCAGGGCTCAGAAGGGAAGGAGTGCCATTTCACTTTTTGAATGGAAAATTAGCTCCAAAAGTCAAATGGCGCTCCTTCCCTTCTGAGCCCTGCCGTGCGCCCAAACAGTGGTTTATGACCACATATGAGGTATCGCTGTACTCAGGAGAAATTGTCCAACAATTTTTAGGATCCATTTTATCCTGTTGCCCATGTGAAAATGAAAGAATTGAGGCTAAAAGAACATTTTTATTAGAAAAATTAAAATGACCATTTTTTCCTTCCACTTTGCTTTAGTTCCCGTGAAGCACCTGAAGGGTTAATAATCTTCTTGAATGTAGTTTTGAGTAGCTTGAGGGGTGCAGTTTTTGGAATGGTGTCACTTTTGGGTGTTTTCTGTCATGTACACCCCTCAAAGGGACTTCAAATGTGATGTGGTGACAAAAAAAATGGTTTTGTAAATTTTGCTGGAAAAATGAAAAATTGCTTATGAACTTTGAACCCTTATAACGTCCGAACAAAAATTTTTTTTTTTTCCAAAATTGTGCTGATGTAAAGTAGACATGTGGGAAATGTTATTTATTAACTATATTGTGTCACATACCTCTCTGGTTTAGCAGAATAAAAATTCATAATTTGAAAATTGCAAAATTTTCAAAATTTTTGCCATATTTTTGATTTTTTCACAAATAATCGCAAAAATTATCGACCTAAATTTAATACTAACATGAAGCCCAATATGTCACGAAAAAACAGTCTCAGAATCGCTAGGATCCGTTGAAGCGTTCCAGAGATATTACCTCATAAAGGGAGAGTGGTCAGAATTGACAAAAATGGCCTGGTCATTAAGGTCAAAATAGGCCGGGGGGTGAAGGGGTTAAAGAGTAACCATTTTTTCTCATTCTCATTCTCTCATTCTCATAAATCAAAAATATACGGTATGTGAAAATATCTCTTTCCAGAAATCCGCCTCTTTCTCTCCTAATCTCATAATTTATCTTCAATTCATGAGTTAAATCCGTAAACATTTTACTCAGTAAAAACAGATTTTCCCTTCACTGATATTTTTAAGGTACCAACTGTCATCTATATCAATAATGGGAAAATCTGTCTTTACTGAGCACAGATTTTCCATATTTTACCCATGAATTAAGAATAAAAGGCCAAAGCAGGAGGAAAAAGGTAATTTATAAAGGAGCTTATTTTTATCTGTAATAATAATAATAATAATAATAATATAATAATAATTATTAAATAAAATTGAAAATAGTGGGTACTCTTTACCCAGTTCAAGACTGGGCCATTTACCCCCTAACTAAGCAGGCACATCATATATGCGGTTTAAAGAGATATAGATTTGCTTTATCATTTGAAACATCAAATAATTTTTGCGTCTTTTTTTAATGATACATTGGACTTCATTGTTGCCGTTATATTCTCTTTTTTCTGCTGGTATCAGGCGATATTAGTGGAGCTATAAAGGAAATAAGTGTTTTTTCCATTTTTTTTATAACCAAGGAAAACCTCAAAAATACTTTTAAAATTTGTACCCCATTTTGTAACAGTATATTTTTTGCATTGTGTAAATGTTTTTTTTTTTATGGGGGCAGGGCTAATAAGAGCCATTTGGACTGACAATGGCATTTATTTTAGTTCATTGTTTTTATGTTTTTTGTTTTAGTTTTTACTTTTTTATTTTTCATTCACTTTACAGATTGTGTTCCCCCATAAAATTATAAAAGACCTTTTGGGGTCATTTAAATATTGAAATCTTTTTGTTTTCATCTTATTTCCCTAGTACCTGGGACTGGTATATTGACCCCAGTTACAAGGGAAATGCTGCCCCCTCCTGCAGAGGAGAGCTGCCTCTGTCTTCTATGACCTGCTGGCTCCTGCTCCCTCCTATACACAGCAACCACATAACCATTGTGTATGGAAGAGGAAGCAATGTCAACACTTCTTATTACTTTGTACACAGAGCTTCTTAAGCACAGTGTGTATATCTATGGCAAAGACACAGAGAGTAATAAACTATATGTGTCTTCTCTATGGAAATCTCAGCTTTCTCTGTCATCCGGATGACTGCATCCGCAGCTAGGCAATTATATATAGCAGAGCTCCTACGCAGTGATGTTTTAAAACCTCACTCCTATAGAACATTGCTATTAATTTGTGGTAAATATGAAGAACATGGGCACTTGTTGCAAATAAGTTATAAGAATATGTAATTGATAAATGAAATGCCACAGATTGAGGTCGGCTTAAGGCTGCCTTCAGATTTGCAGATGCCTCCGCAGCGTTTTGCGGAGGCATCTGCAAGCATCTGCATGCAGACGGCAGCCCCTATCTTTATAATGGAGTGCACGGTGTCTGCAGATGCTTGCAGACCGCCGTGCGCTCCCATTGCCCGCCATGAGTGATCTGTGCGCAGGCGGGTGCCTGCACACAAATCACACACTCTCGCCCGCACCAGGGACGCAACATGTCGCGTCCCTGGTGCGGACGAGAGTGTGTGATCTGTACGCAGGCATCCGCCTGCGCACAGATCACATATAGGAGTGAATGGGTGCGCACGGCAGTCTGCAAGCATCTGCAGACCGCCGTGCGCTCCATTATAAGCATAGGGGCTGCCGTCTGCATGCAGATGCTTGCAGATGCCTCCGCAAAACGCTGCGGAGGCATCTGCAAATCTGAAGGCAGCCTAACACTGGCATAGTACATGCGGCAGGCTACCACTATACTTTGAACACTTTGTCTCATTTTGGCTTCCATTTTCCTTAAAGTATCAGGCACATCTGAAGAAGGTCAATGTGACCAAAATGTCATGCAGTCTCTGTGGAATTTCAGCTGTTATTATTATTATTATTATTATACATTATTATAGCACCATTTATCCCATGGCACTTTACATGTAAAAGAGGCATACATAGACAAGTACAATAAACATGAGCAATGCAAGGCACACACAGGTACAGGAGAAGAGAGGACCCTGCCCACGAGGGCTCACAGTCTACAAGGGATGCGTGAGGATACAGTAAGCGAGGAGAGAGTGTGGCGCCCCTGCGACCAGGGTGGCCACAGGTAGGAACTGCAGCCAGGAAGGTGGAGGCAGTTTTTATACAAAACACCTTCAAACACACACCCACCGACACAAGACCCAACCCGGAACCCGGGACTCTAGGTGAGCTAGAGGTGGTAGGGCCAGAAACAGTGGGTGGGGACGTAGGTCAGGTGATGGACCAGGTACAAAAGGGGAACACTAGGAGGAGTTAGTCAGTAGGCCAAAGTGAGCTGAACAGACAAGACCGAGTAGGTCGGAGTAGAGAAGTAAAGACATGTAGGAAGAGACTTCCCTGAAGGTCCTGGGCTCCCTGGAGGTGCAGAATCCTGTGAGACACAGTTCCCTGGAGAGAAAGCCCGCTCCACAGCCTGTAACCCAAGGGAAGGGGTAAGACCGGATCAGTGCTACCAGATCCGAGGAAACTAGCAGCAGTGACAGAGGCTGACTAAGGAAAGGAGTCCCCTGGAGTGACCTGGAGTCACACGGGTAGGAAAGGGCCCGGTGATCCCCCCGTAACATAGGGAAACCCAAGGCTAGGCTGGAACCAGAGAGTCGGCTCTGAGGGGACCGAAGCTATATGCCGGATCCCGGACACACCAACATAGGACTCTGATTCCAGGTCAGAGTTCCTAACACACGTGCAGGAGAAACAGCAGTACATAGGACCCAGGCTTGCTACCCATACATCGGGAGAAGCCTGACAATGGACCGAGTTGCCCCCATACTGTCCACAGAGAGAGAGAAGTATAGAGAAGAGCCTGAAAGGTATCTGAAGGAGAAGGGTCTCAGAAGGGAAACCTGGCTGCAGCAGGGTTAATGTGCAGAGTTAACTTTGTAAACAGCGTTGTGGAACTGTACTGAGAAAGAACTTGCTAGTAAAACCCGGAGAACCCTGCTTCAGTCTCCTGTGTGTGATTACCTGCATGCAGAACTGGATATTCATATTACACCCTGTAAAAAGCAGCCCCGACCCACGGCGGGCTCATCCATCCGGCCGCAGCACCATCCATCCTCCTGGCAGTGGCAGCAGCAGTGGTAGTCCCCATTGACCACAACCCATGGGTGGCGTCACGACAACCCCTGTAAATATACCCCTTTTACTTGTGGGCTCGGGACACGGTCCGGACCAAGGACCGCCGTGATAACCCCCGTGATACCCCGGTCCGGTACAGAGTATTCCATCCCAGTGGGCTCCACAAGAGGACCCTTCCCGGAGGGCTCGCAGTCTACAAGGGATGCGTGAGAATACAGTAAGGGAGGAGGGAGGACCCTGCCCACGAGGGCTCACAGTCTACAGGGGATGGGTGAGGATACAGTAGGTGAGAGTAGCTATCGATTAACATATCCTGTTAGTTTATTTGCAACAAGTGCCAAGTTCTTCATCTGTTATATAAGATTTGGGAAATCCCTATTGGACACCATTAGTACAGGAGTGCCTTGTTTCTTCACATATCAACTTGTGGTGTCACCTAGTAAAAGCAATTACAATTCCAATGGTCTACGGTAATGGTTTGAATAATTAAAATGATTACTAGTTACTTCAAGTGATTAAAACCAGATAAACTTCATTAATTTGCTAACCTGTCAAAATATTTTATACCTCTACAGGTATGGTGGGCAGCATCTGATCTAGGTTGGGTTGTTGGACACTCCTATATTTGTTATGGACCATTATTACATGGCAACACATCAATCTTGTATGAGGTATGAATTTAGTGGTTTAATGATTGTTGTAGGTAGAAATGTTTTATGAAAAAATTCCCTGTGAAAAGTTCTTTATTACATCTTGGTGTAATTCCATAATCAATAGGAGTTGTGTGAGTGTACCATACTGTATGTAGATATGTACACATACATATGAGTTATACTGTATAATCCAAGGTAAACATAGCATTATCAAAATAGTAATAGAAGTGTGAAGCAACAATAATGAATCCCAATAATGTTATGTTTAGGATTGGTAATATTATCCTTCTGACTAATAAACATAGAGTTATAAATCTATGGTTAAAGTGAGCATGACTGGTCAAACAAGCTGTCTGATCCAAGGCATTGTGTATCCGGCACTGGCTGTATTCTTGTTCAACTCTGAAACTCTGGGATGTTTGCCGGTAGATACATTTTATGTTGCGGCATATCAGAGAACAACATAGTCTCAAAGCTGCCGGTGACTGAGCCGCACGGGATACTAGTCGGACAGGTAGATGCCCGCTGGCTACTCGCTACCCTAGATTGACTGGTCTTTCCCTGTGTACATGTATTAGTACTAAGCTATGTTTTCCTTTGAAATACTGCAGCATATCAGAGTTAATCACATATAGCTCAAATCATACAGCCAGTATCTGGTACATGCTGCCCATGTATTGAGATGGGAGAAAGGCACCTTAGTCAGGAAGAACAATCCTACCAGTTGTTTATCTATGCATAATCCCACTCCTGCATGTTGTCCGCACCTATTTTAATTTCTGATGTATTTATGTTTAATTGAGAAAATGTTAAGCTATTACGGTAATAAAATGAAAGGCTTTTTCACCCTATTTTTTATATATACCATGAGATTGTTTTTAATGGCTCCATTAAGTTATTATTTTTTTTTTGTAAGCATGGATAGAAGGATAGTAAAAAAATAAATAAGCATCAACTAGTAGCTATTATAGTTGTTGCCATGCAAACTATGATTTTTTACACTCTTTATATATTTTAACTGTCACACGTCTTGAATGCTATAGTCACTATTGAGCCCAGCATTTAGGAGGTTAGTCAGTTTGGAATTCTGAGAGTGAACCTTGCTGATGATACAGTTCATTTATTTTTGGCAAAGTGATGGAGAGGTTTAGACATGTGTTCTAGTTAAAGGGTTAGTCCAAGGCCAGCAATTTTTTTCGTAATTTTCTATCTAATTAAACCCTATAATCTAGACTTGCTTTAAAAATTCCCTAACTACACTATCTAACATCTAATGTGTTTTCTTTATTCTATGTCCTGCCTAAGGACATATCGTGTGAGTGCCCAGTATATGCTGGGATACTCACACAGAATATCATCGAGCAGAGTGACAGGCCACAGGCAATTCCTCAGCCTGTTCCCCTCCCTGAAACAAAGCATCACTGTAACACTGGTTTCAGGGCAGACAGTCAATATTGCATCCAGAAGGGATGCATCCAGGCTTCTCCACATCTCCCACCTCTGCCCTTCTGATAGTGTGCTGTCTTAACTCTTCTCTCCCCCTCTCCAGTGTGCACCTTCTCAAGCTTCCTCCATGCTTCTCCCTCCTCCTGTGTGATGAGCACACTGAAAGTATACTGGGGCAGATTCAGCGGTGCAGGAGGACATGAGCGCTGCCCCACAGGTGACGTCTGTGGAAACTCCCACCTTATCACTATCATAAGCCGCCTGGAGAGACCAGTGACCTCACCTGCGGGCAGAGCTTAGGTCATTCTGCACTGCTGATCTGCACCAGTATACAGACACCTAAGTGTGATCACAGAGGGGAGAGAGAAAGCATGGAGAAAGCCAAGACAGTGCACCCTGGGGAGGAGGTATGAAGCGGCTGAGATGGCACACACTGGGAGGGAGTAAGGAGGGGCTGAGACAATCCACACTGGGAAGAGAGAAAGAAGGGACTGAAACAGCGCACACTGGGGAGGGTAAGAGTGGGCTAAGACAGTGCACTCTGGGGAGGGTAAGAAGAGCTGAACAGTGCACATGGGGAGGGGTTAGAAGGGGCTGAGACAGCACACACTGGGGAGGGGTTAGAAGGGCTGAGACAGCGCACACTGGAAGAGTAGAGGGCTGAGACAGCGCACACTGAGGAGGGGTAAGAAGGGCTGAGACAGTGCACTCTGGGAGGGTAAGAAGGGGCTAGAGAGCACACATTGGGGAGGGGGTAAGAAGGGGCTGAGACAGCGCACACTTGGAGAGAGTAAGAAGAGGCTGAGACAGTGCACACTGGGAAGAGAGTAAGAAGGGCTGAGACAGCGCACACTGGGGAGGGCATGGGGGAGAGGCTGGTGATGCTTGTGGGCGGACAAATCAAACAGGAAATAGGAAAAAAAGAAACACTAGATAGTTAGGAACTGTTAGGGACTGTTTAAAGCAAATCTATCAGAAAATAGCTCAGATTATAGAAATAAATCAGATATGAAGTTAGGAAAAAAAATGTTGGCCTCAGATTAACACTTTATGTAAAAAAGGCTCATTCCTTTCATGAATGGTAAAGAAAAAACCATGTGCATTCAGATTATGCCTTATGCCTAGAATTTTTGGACCAAGATTCAATAAAATGTGTTTCTTTGATAAATGCTTCTTTCTCTGCTCTTGAAAGTCTTTTTAAATAGATCATTTCTTATTTGACTTAATCACCTGCTGCCGCAACATAAAACATGAAGACTTCCTGTAGATAAAAGCAAGGTATAGCATTTGATGTTGCTATGGAGACCATATGCTCCGGTGGCCCTTTTAACGGCGCCTTTGTTTTTTGTTAACAAATTAAAGATGTAAACAGTGACTAAACATTATATTCATTTCTTCCATTAGCAGTAAAGCACCAGCTGTGTAATAGTTTTCAAGCAAGAAGAGGACAAGGTGTTTTTGTAGAATTGCATTTAAATTGCACTTAGACTTTGTCTATTACATTATTACCTTGGTGCCTTCAAACTTTTACTTCTATACAACGCTCTTGCTGCGTCCATTATATGTCTCAAGAAGCTTTCTGTTAAGTCTATTTTGTGTGAAATATGAAAAATAAGAAACATTTTGGCATGTAGTGTTAGCATTTCGCATTATTCTGGGTAAAATATTAAAGGGAACCTGTCAGGTCATTTATGCCCCAAACCTATCACTATCTGTCCCTGAAGCTTCCTACTACATCCCTAAGCATTCGTGTCTGAGCTAAATGTGAAGTATAAATGTGGAAAAACCGCTATTTATGACTTAACTTTTCCCTAATTCTGACAGCATTCCTAGACATGTGGGCGACCTGTGTGCAACGGGGGCTGGTCTCTCTGGGTCCATTCTATCCCCTTGCTCCATGGTATCACGCCCAGTGGGCGTGATAATGTAATTCAGTAACGTGGTCCTGAGTTTCAAATTCATGAGCTTCTGCTTCCAGGTATGACGCCGCGGTCGCTTCACTTCCGGTCCTGTGTATTGTGGGAGATTATTGGTTGTGTGGCCAGCTGGGGAATGCACACTGCCCATCCTCCAGAACTGGACAGTATAACCAATACACCCCTACACCGCACACGACTGGAGATGAAACACAACTACACATCATACTTGAAAGGAACCAACCACCGAATTTGGAGCACGGGACCACACTTTTAATTAATTAATCATGTCCATGGTGCGAGGAAGGGAGAATGGACCTGGAGAGACCACCACCTATCGCCCACAGGTCGCCCACACATCTAGAAACACCCTCAGAATAAGGAAAATATACGGTAAGTTAGAAATAGCGTTTTTTCACCTTTATACTTCACATTTAGCTCAGACAGTAATGATTAGGGATGTAGTATGAAGGTGCATAGACAAGTATTCAGTGGCGGAACTAGAGCCTGGCGGGCCCTGGTGCAGCAGCTGTTGTAGTAGTAGTTGAGGAGGACGGGGGGGGTGCTGGCAGTCGTAGCTGAGGACCGGAGGGGGGGTGCTGCCAGATGTCAGTGAGGAGGCGGGGGGGGGGGCCGGCTAGCAGTTATAGGTGAAGTGGCTCCTACCTGCGCCAAGCCGCACTTTGCAGGTCTGGGAGCCGGGACGGCAGAGGAGAGGAGGGGCGGGATCAGCCAAGGGAATCAGTTAACCTCCTCTCCTCTAACACAAAGTCACGGGGGGCGGCTGCAGAGCCCCCTACAGGTGCTTGAGGGGCCCCCTAGCCGGTCGGGGCCCTGTTGCAGCTGAACCAGCTGCACCATGGTAGGTCCGCCCCTGTAAGTATTGATAGGTGTGGGGGCATAAAAGTAGCTGAAAGGTTCCCTTTAAGCTCTTGGGGGTGGTATAAAGGTCTTTATGTTGTATTCTTGGGATTGGCTTCCACAACTATGCAGACGTGATAGATAACAATGTTGAAACCGGTTAGCAGCAAGCGTTTATGGGACCTGCCGGACATGGTGAATCCAAGCACTGACCGACGTATAAAAGAGGGGAATAAAATACCAGACACTAACACTGGAATAAGTAAAATGGTAGTTTTAATAAGGTTGTCTAAAATAATGCTTTTCGAAGAAATGTCCCTCTTCAAAAATGCTTTTTCTGTTATATCCGAAAAAAGAGACTTTCTTTCGAAAGATATTAATTTTGGACAAGGTTAATGAAACTATAATTTTACTTATTCAAGCACTAGTGTCCATCATTTTATTCTTCTTTGGATAATATATTCTGCACTAAACATGTAGAAGATTGTATGATGTTTTAGCTATAGAAGCAGAGAAACAGGCTTCTTGTATTTTAAAAAATGTGGTTAAAAACATAAAATTTTTAAGTATTTTTTAATAACTTAATAAAATTATCCACAGGGTAAGCCAGTGGGAACACCAGATGCATCTGCATATTTCCGCGTCCTTTCTGAACATGGAGTAGCTGCCATGTTTACCGCCCCAACTGCAATTCGAGCCATTCGTCAGCAAGATCCAGAAGCTAGCTTAGGAAACCAATATTCTTTATCAAAGTAAGATTGAACTTCCTATGGAGTTATTACTTGTTTCATAGCTATAATTTTAGACTTGTATAATGATAACAATTTTGTTGGAATCAATTGTTTGAGTAGACACAGTTGTTATTTTTAAAGAACCTTGGTTCTTGTTGTATTCTTAAAGATTTCTGCTACATCTATGACCAACTTTAGAAATACGTTCAACTAAGAACTTGTCAGTAGATAAAAAAACGTTATTTTCATGCATTAATGGGAATCTGTCAGCTTGTTTTTGTTATATTATCTGTGAGCAGTATGATGTAGGGACTGAGACCCTAATTCCAATGGTGTCACTTACTGGTCTGTATGTTGCTGTGCCAATAAAAAGGTGTTTTGTCAGCAAAAGATTATCACTTCAAGACTAGGTGCCTCATGCTTCCTTGTCATCTTCTTTGTGTAACCATGCTCCCAGCACTGTTTTGAAGTTTTTAGTGGACAGAGAGAGCTGGCAAGCAGTTGTGTGGGTGGGATCATATAAGGTTCGGCTTGCAGAGCACTAGATCTACAGCACAGAATACCGTCACTTTGTCATAATGACATCATGAAGGCCAGCAAGTGACACATTGCTAGTATCAGGGTCTCAACTCCTACTGTTCTGCCTTCCCTCTTGTTATATGCAGTGTGAGATCCAGCATACAGCTAAACTTTCTCTGTATTTTAAGTAAACAAACTGTTCCTTCTCTAGTCTAAGGGTGCGTTCACATGCTGCGTATTTGCTGCATTTTTTTTACACGTGTGCTCATCACAAACCAGCAGTGGGTGATTAAAGGGATCCTGTCACCCCCAAATCACCTCTAAACCTATTAAAACCTGTCCCTAGAGCATATTAACACTGTCCCTACACTCCTTTTAGCTCCTAAATGGCATTAGTCAAAGTGAATATAAACGTTTTATAAGTACCTGATTAGTCATGATAATGAGTGACTATGCTATTCATAGTCACTCATCAAGGCAGCCCCTCTTCTTCATATCACGCCTATTCAGGCGTGCTCGTCAGTCTATGTTCAAAATCGCGCCTCCCTGCGCGCCTCCCCTCTCTCTCATAGCGTCCGGGCTTCACTGAAAGCTGTATGACGCGATTCGCGTCATTCCCGGCGCCAGATGACGTATTTGCAGCCGCGCCGCGCTGTCAGCTTCAAGTCCCGCACTGCGCATGCGCATGGGCATGCGCAGTGCGTATTTTGAAGCTGACAGCGCGGCGCGGCTGCAAATACGTCATCTGGCGCCGGGAATGACGCGAATCGCGTCATACAGCTTACAGTGAAGCCCGGACGCTATGAGAGAGAGGGGAGGCGCGCAGGGAGGCGCGATTTTGAACATAGACTGACGAGCACGCCTGAATAGGCGTGATATGAAGAAGAGGGGCTGCCTTGATGAGTGACTATGAATAGCATAGTCACTCATTATCATGACTAATCAGGTACTTATAAAACGTTTATATTCACTTTGACTAATGCCATTTAGGAGCTAAAAGGAGTGTAGGGACAGTGTTAATATGCTCTAGGGACAGGTTTTAATAGGTTTAGAGGTGATTTGGGGGTGACAGGATCCCTTTAAATCCAGAAGTGGAGCATTTTTTCTATTATACTTTTCCTTTAATTATTCCACTCCTGGTTTGTGATGAGCTCGCGCATAAAAAAATGCAGCAAATACGCAGCGTGTGAAAGCACCTTTAGGGTACCTTTTCACACGGCTACATTTGTAGCTTGTCACCAGGAAACTTACTGGTTGCAGTGAAATCATGGATACATGATTCCATTTGTACACAGCAACAAGATAGAACCATGTATCCATGATTTCACTGCAACCAGTAAGTTACCTGGTGACAAGCTACAAATGTAGCCGTGTGTAAAGGTACCCTTAGAGTCTATTAATCAACAGGTCACTTAAGTACGATTGAACGATTGATTGCGATTAATCGATTATGTATGTGTGGTAAACCTAGAAAAATACAGATAACATAAATGAGTACTGGGTATATATATCATATAAACAGCTATCCACAGATACAGTGCAAAAGGTAATACAGCAAGATGGAGGCTTACATGGAACACATTCTTTCCTAACAGACATAATACCTTGCTATGTAAGCAATTACTATGTCACCTAGCAACAGACTTTACAGTATAAAATACACAGACAAAAGTAAAACTCTTACCAGATATACTTTGGCAAAGATGGTGGGCTTCCAAGAGCACACAGGAGCAGGATAAACATGTGTGCCCTGCATGAAATCCTGTCTCATTCTCTCTTAAAATGGCTTCTATTTACGTAGAGGTGCCAAGTGGCTGACCCACAATGCACTGGGTTCTTAAAGGAGAAGACACCACGATATGTAGGATGTGGCTAATCACATTAAACAACACAAGATAATATGTCACGTTACACAAGTGTAAAATTTAGTATCACCTTCTCTCACTAAGTCTAATGTAAGGCTGCGCTCATAGTAAAAATCTGCTGACTGATTGTGTGTTTATAATTCAGTTAATCACAATATTAACCCAAACATTAATTCAAATTATAGAGCAACCTTGCTATGCTAGTTTAAGAACTCAGTAATTTGGAATAATTTTACAGTTCCCGGTTTACTCTCAAGTTTAAATATGTGTGTGTGGTGTGTGTGTATGTGTGTGCACCCAATATAAGGGAACCAGGCAAAAAGATACCACGATACCGGCAGTTAATCCATCATGCACTTAATAATATGTGTATTTGACCAGTGAAATGTAAATATTGATTGGTTGGATCTTCGAAGAAGGGCCGGTAAGAAAGGCCATTTTTTAGGACCTGAGTGCAATCTGACAAAACATCGATCACACTCAGACCAATGTTAGTCTATGGAGCTGCTCACATGTCACATTTTTTTCTCAGGCAGTGCCTGGCTGGGGAAAAAATTGCTGCATGTCCGACTTTGATCTGATATTTGGATTGTACTCAACCATGGAAGGCAATAATTTGTGAAAATCACTGGACTGCACTTGGATAAAATCTGAGTGTAGTCCAATTTCCACGAACTCGCACAATGGAGAAGATGGAAAAATGGTATTCTCAATCATCTCTTCGCAGTTGGCCCCGATTCTTTCATCTGAAATAATCAGATCACACTAAGGCTGCCTTCACACTATTTATTTTGTAATCAGTGTCTATCCATTTTATCAGTTTTGGTCTCCCATTATCTCTATGGGCACGGATTGGTCCTAAGTGGCCATCCGTGTGTGTCAGTTTTGTCACTGATTTGTTTGTGTCAATTCGGAGACTGTTCCTATTTTGGGCTGCCTTGAAAAAAGCGGACACAAACGGACAGACACAGATCCAAAGCTGTCCGCGTGAAATAACATAAGGGTCTATGGAGACAGATCCATGAAAAAAATGGATCCGTAAAACAGATCCGTTTTGCTGTACTGAGCATGCTCAGAAGCAAGGTACAGCTCATCCCAGCTCCTTCTGGTACTGGTGATGGATCAGTGAAAAAACATGATCCATGGACATCAGTTGGCACAATCATTGTTCGTTGAACAAATCAGTGCCTGTCTGTGTGGTTCTTGAGATTCAAGGATCCACACTGATGTGCAAAAAAGCAGTGTGAAGGGGACCTAAGCTGACACTCTGAGCAGGGTTTGATCTGAGTGTCATTTATATAATCAGCCCGATTGTTTCGGATGGGAGAATTCATGGCCATCTACCCCTTCCCTTAATTTCTCATGGTACTGATCCGTGGTGACAGTGGCATAGTAAATTCAATGTGGTTTCAGATTACAATAACCCCAGAAAGACACTTGTATTCTGAAAACACTATAACTTGAGGGACCTCTGTGTTTCTTTTTCTTTTGTGAATTGAGGAGAAAAAGAGAAAGCCTGAGCTAAAATATTTCACAGTAATTATTAGAAAACAAAGTATTCCAGCTCTGCTAAAGCTAAAATGATACTTGTAATAGCAGTGCGTGACCGAGTGTCTTGACTGTGTAATGAACTTGCACTGATTAGAAATACAGATATCCATAGCTAAATTTATGTAAATGGTATGTTTGGTTGGGGAATTGCTTAATATTTTTCTCCGTAGCAAGAACATTTGCCCTTTAGGAACATGTGAAGTTACTCTGCAAGGCAAACTTGCTATATAAAGCTTCATATTTGTTGATGTTTGCTTAATTACAGAGGTAGATGAATCTTCGTTACTAATCAGCTGAGACACAGGATTGCCACAAGCTCGCTCACAGCAGGGTTGTGCAAATTCTCTGATGGAAACTATACAGTGATTCATTCTTGCATCGTTTATATCTCACATCATTAGAGTCATCCCAGAAGGAGACATTGCGGGACAGATAGATTGAGAAATCATAATTAAATTACTTTGCTCTCGATATCCTAAATGTACTATAACATTTTCTGTCATTATGAAATGTTAAAATTAAGCTGTGCTTACCGTTTGCAGTTGTAACCACATTGGCTAAACGTTCGATGAATATAAGCATGCAATTTTTGTATGTTATATTAATTACTCTCTGATCTCTCTATATTTTTAACAACTTTCTGTGAAAAATAAGAAGTTGCTAGGCAAACTACTTGTTAGGTACCCTATTATTACCTTTCATTGCTTAGTACTTTGAGTGCCCAGGGGTGTACTATTTGGAATAGATTTCCGTTTGACTCATTTCATTCCTCAAACACTTGCTCTAAGTATGAGGATGAATATTTTGAATCCAATATCTTTCATAAAATAACCAGCTAGCAATCAGTAATAAGGTAATATTGAGCTATTGAGATCCTCAATCCATTTCCAGCAATATGCTATATGCCAGTGAGAGTGAAAGGATTAGTTGTGAGCTCCAAGTCCTTAATGTTTTGTAACAGAGAGTAGAACATCTTGGGTTCACATATAAAAAAAAAACCTCTCCAATTTCCATCAACAAAAGTTGGACAAGTGAAATCCGTTTAGTAGTCCATATGTTATGCGAGTGCTATGCAATTTTTTTTCTCATCTAGCATCCGTATGCCATCTGTATCAATGCATTTTTTTCTCCGCAATTATTCCTATTACCATTACAGTGTTCTATGCTACAGAATAGAAATGCATCCAAAAAAAATGCACAGCATATGACATATGATGTGTGACATTCTTTTTTTTTTTTAGCACTCATAGACTTGCATAGGCGAGTATCAGCCACTATATGCAACCATATGCGGCATGCTGCAATTTTTTTCTTCAGGCCGACGCAGCTGAGGAACAAATCGCAAATCAGCCCTGTCTTAGGGTACCGTCACACCTAGACACTTCGCCGGCGATTTCACAGGTGACGCAGGGATGTGGCCGGTGCATTGTCTAGTGTAAAGGGGCGATAATGAGGCGAAAAATCGCCTTAGAGTGTACACATCGCCCCATGTAACATGGTGATCATTGATGTTACAGGCGATGTTACAGGATTGCCGCTAGGGTTTGTGGACACCCCAACGGCGATGTCGCATGTAACATCGCCGGTGCGTCGCCGGAGGTATTGCCGTGTGTAAACACATGACGGCGATGCTAGCGGGGCGCCAAAAACGTGCGCGATCCCGTGCGTCGCTGGTGATATCTCCAGCGATATGGATAGGTGTGACGGTACCCTTATTGTTTAACAATGGTGCGAGTGCAACCCAATTTTTTATTTTTTTTTCATCAGATTGCACAGAGTGAGCCCTTAAGGAGAGATGCAGTTTTCTCTTTCAAAAGTAGAGACTTACAGTACTCCATGTGACAAAGTATGCAACCAGAGACCAGTATGAGCCACTTTGTATGCAGTGTATAATTGTACATTTCTTAGTTCACTGGGAGATGTATAAATTTATATACAATAAACTTCACCTAGTGGGGCAACAGGTAGCTAGAATTGTATGGATAGTGGTAAGGAGCCAATAACCTTTATGTCACTTGTGAAACATATAATTCCCTGTCCACCTCTACATCATTATTTTTATTTATCTGCTTTCAGCTCAATCTTGAGCCATGACGACTTAATAGATGAATTCTCTGTATGAAGTTTGATCTTGCGTGAGCCACCAGGGTCTCTGCTGACGTTATCTTGACAGTATCAAGCCATTGGGTTGCTGGTCTTCCTCTTATTCTTGTGCTTTCTATTCTTCCGACCATAATGTCCTTTTCTAGTGATTCCTCTCTTCATATAATGTGTCCAAAGTAAGCAAGTCATAGCTTGGTGATCCTTTCTTCAAGTGACATATCTGGCTTCATTTGTGCCAAAATTGATTTGGTTGTTCTTCTTACCATTCATGGTATTGATAACATCCTTCTCGAGCACAACATTTTGAAGGCATTGATTCTTTTTTTATGCAAATAGAGTCTGTGGAGCCTCGTTTAGGAGTCTCAAACACGGAAACTCCTAAACAAGGCTCCACAGACTCTATTTGCATATTTGTAATTACCAGGGGGTAATGCACCTAGGATTTCACCGTGTTTGAGCGCTTTTGCCGGCTGCGCACAGTGTTTTCCTCGACTGGTCTCCCTGAGATCAGTGAGCGCTTTGTAATGTTAATTCTTTTTTTGTCTTGTTTTTATCGTCCATGTTTCACTTCCATATGTTACTACAGAAAATACCAGATTATGCACAAGTTGTGTATTCTTTGCCAGTGAATATTCCTTGATTATCATTATTTACATCATTATTTAGTTAGTGCTTGTCCAATAGTACAATCTGCCAACACAAAGTAGGCTAGTTACTAATGGTTTACATAGGATACAAATAAATAGGTGCTACAAAAATTCTAATTTTACAATTGAATATACGGTAATCCAATGTTTTTAAAGATTGAGCTTGGCGAGTAATCAACATTCAAAAATGACTGATATGATTAGTGATAAACCTGAATACACTTATCAAGCATTTTCATCCCACTTTTCCACAGATTTCGGACTCTCTATGTTGCTGGAGAACGGTGTGACATAGAAACATTAGAATGGTCCAAAAAGATTTTCAGGGTTCCAGTGCTGGATCATTGGTGGCAAACTGGTAAGAACTTTTTACATTGTGGTAAAAATCAAAAATTACAATTCAGGTGTGCCGCTCTATTCAGTGTCTATGGAGCCGTTGAAAACAGCCAAGTGATATATTCTGGTATCGCCATAACTTTAAATTGTGACGCTTCTATTAAGCGAGATGTAAATTCTTTCAGAACATTTAATAGACTTCAATAAGGAAAACAATTACTAACGTTGCCACTTCTTCATTGAACTCTGTTGACAGTGTGATGGCCATGAATTCGTAGATGTTAGTTTATGTAATCCTATATATTAATAGAGGTAAACTCTTATTTAACAAAAATAAAAGCCACCTTAAATACTAAGTAACACCAGGGGTGTATTTAGAGTAGCCAAGGGCATGGGCAGTTTAAGAGGAGTGCCCACCAGCCAATGTCACATGATTTCCTTCATAGAGCATGTCATAGGTCATTTGATTAATGCACAGGTGCTCGGGTACACATCTGCAGATGCAAAGCGAGCGAGACAGCCGCCAAATTTTTCTCTTATGTACAGCCTTTTACATAATATAGTGCTGTACATAACATAGTAGGGGTGGAAAATTAATTATCCAGAGGGGCCACATTAGAGATTGTGACAGTTGTGGAGGGCCAAAACAAGAGGCTGAAAGTAATTCTACCCAATATTAATGTCACGTGCCCACTTCTCAGCATGCAGCGTGGGTTACACCTGCAAGGGTTAATTTATCTCCTCTCACTCAATCCAGCACTGAATCTCTACTATAGGCTATAAAGTGATCATAAATCACACCCCAACACAGTCCACACACCCCAGCTACACTACACAGTGCCACTACTCATCAAAGACACAGTCCCCAAAGTATACTAATGTCCGACAATTAACAGGGTTACACACTATTTGAAAGGCTATGTATTCTTTAGAGCAACAAGGATCAAAATAATTAAAGTTTTAAGCTTTAATATAAAAATTACAGTGCGAACAATAAAAAAGATAAAAAATAAAAAAGGACACAGATTTATGCAAAACAGTTATAAAATGAAATGGGAAACGTACAGAAATACCTAACTGCCAGTCTAGAGTTATCCTTTTGTATCCTTGGGGGAAAGGAGAAATAAAATATGGATCCCATCAGCATTTAGCTTACCCCTAATTGCAAACATTTTCTTTCAGTCAGGCATCTTTTTATAGTTTTGGCCTTTAGCTCAAATTTCCAGGTCAGCCTCTAATTTTAATATTCTAATCTCAGGTCTGCGACTGGACCATGGCTAATTCAGTAATGAGTACATTACATATTAAAAATCCTGTGTTTTATGAGCACCCCCTTCCTATAGCAAATAGAGAATGTGAGGCCCTGCCATCAATGATGGTTTGTTCCGTCCCTTTGAAGCTTTCAGAGATTTGTCAAATTTCACCCTTTCTCTCCTTATGAAGTTCTGCCTCTTTTGTGTAGAGATGCAGCCTTGGGCACTTGTTAATTTACTGCAATTATCATATATACCCCTACAAATACATATTTCCTTTACAATTAATATTACCATATTAAAGGGAACCTGTCACTTACAAAACCATTATTAACCTGCAAATATGGGATTAATCTGATGGTTAATAGCATTCTGAACCTGCTTGGCACTAGCACATTAAACCCCAATGCCAGGAGCAAATTAACTTTAATCTTCCTGGCAGCATTCCGGTTTCAGTCACGGGGCGGTGCTAGTGTGAGTTAACTAGCTTCTCTGTGTATGTGGAGTGGCAGCTGTAACCATGTACCCTACATTGACTGACAGCTGGCTCTAATGCTGAGCATTTTTAAGTCGGGGAGTGATGGGTGAGTATACAGCTGCCGCTCTACATACACAGAGAGGTGAAACCACAGTGATGCCTTCCCCATCACTGGAATGCTGCAGGGGGATTAAACTAATTTCCTCCCAGCACTAGCGTTCAATGTACCTTCGCCGGGCAAGTTCAGAATACTATTAACCTGCCAATTAAACCTATACCTGCAAGTTAATGGTGTTTTTGCACATTTAATTTTTTATTTTATATTAATATTCATTGTATAATTTAATATTGAGCAGAATTCAGTATGCTGACATCACCCTATATACCATATGAGCCCACACACAGCCCCCTATATACAATATAACTCCACACACAATCCCTTATATATAGCATGAGCTACCTATATACAGTACATTATAAGCTCTCACATAGCCTCCCTAGATACAGGATGAGTGCTCATATACTCCCCTATGTACAATGTGAGCCCCCATATAGCTCCCCTATGTAGATTATGAGTCCTCACATAGCCACTACATACAGTCTGGTCTCTCACATAGCCTCCCTAAATTCAGTATGAACCCTCACATAGCCCCCTTATATATAGGGAGAGCCCCTACATACAGTGCAGCCCAATATAACTCACCTATATACAGTACAAGCCCTAACCTAGCCTCTATATACAGTATACGTCTTCACTACGCCCCTATATAGAGTTCCTCACTGGGCCAGTATATACAGTGAAGGAAATAATTATTTGATCCATTGCTGATTTTGTAAGTTTGCCCACTGACAAAGACATGAACAGTCTATAATTTTAAGGGTAGGTTAATTTTACTCTTTTGTAGCCCATTTTAGCCTTGTGCAGGTCTAGGATCTTTTCCCTGATATCCTTAGAAAGCTCTTTGGTCTTGTCCATGTTGTAGAAGTTATAGTCTGACTGATTAATTGAGTGTGTGGACAGGAGTCTTTTTGTACAGGTTACAATTTAAGACAGCTGTCTTTAACGCAGGTAATGAGTTCATTAGGAACATCTAAATCAGGGGTCTCAAACTTGGCTGGGTTGGTGGGCCGCACATAGAAAAAAAATGATATCGGGGGGCTGCATTGCTTGTAGGACTAAGTATCATTTTTAGTAATACCAGAATTATTTGCTCAAATCCTGATCCACTTCTTGTAGTAATGTCCCCATCTTGGTCTATTTCTTGTTGTAATGTCCCCATACTGGACCCCATCCTGGTCCCCCTCTTGTACTAATATCCCCAACCTGATCCCCCTCTATAGTAATGTCCCCCATGCTGATCCCCTTTTGTAGTGATGTCACTATCCTATCCCCCATGCTGGTCCCCATTTGTAGCGATGTCCCCATCCTGGCCCTCATAGTGTAGTAATGTCCCCCATGCTGGTCCCCATTTGTAGCGATGTCCCCATCCTGGCCCCCATAGTGTAGTAATGTCCCCCATGCTGGTCCCCTTCTGTAGTGATGTCCCCCATGCTGATCCCCTTTTGTAGTGACGTCCCCATCCTGGCCCCCATAGTGTTGTAATGTCCCCATCCTGGTCCCTTTTGTAGTGATGTCACCATCTTCACCCCCATAGAGCAGTAATGTCCCCCATGCTGGTCCCCTTTTGTAGTGACGTCCCCATCCTGGCCCCCATAGTGTTGTAATGTCCCCATCCTGGTCCCTTTTGTAGTGATGTCACCATCTTCACCCCCATAGAGCAGTAATGTCCCCCATGCTGGGCCCCTTTTTTAGTGATCTCCCCAACCTGGTCTGCCTTCTTTTTACACAAACACACACATATTCACTCACTCACTCAAACATTCACTCACAATCACACCCACTCACACATTAACTCACCCACTCACACTCACACATTAACTCACACACACACTCACACACTAACTCACACACACCCTCATACATTATCTCACACACACTCACACATTAACTCACAAGCACATTAACTCACACTCACATTAAATCTCACTCTCACTCACTTACACTCACTCATGTGGAACAAAAGGGGGGGAAAGCACAACTGATGAGAGGTACCTGGTGGGAGGTGTCAATAATAGGTGTGGGGGGTTCACATCTCACCTTTGGAGGTTGTGCAACCCTGCACCACCTCGGCGTATTGCAGTGGATGGCTCCGAACTCCAGCGGTCAAGGTTTCCTCCATGAGCAGCTCCTTCTTCCGGTCAGGTGACTTGAGCAAGCTGATCACCTGACCCTGTGACATTCTTGGCTACATCATTGCAGGTCCTTTGGATTTTGTTAGTGGTGACTCTGGTTCACAGCTGCTCCTGCTGCAACCCTCGGATGGGGATATGATATTTGTACAGAAGTGTGTGATTATAACAGAAGTGCTAGAACACAGGAGGCACACGTTTAATTACCTTTACTATACCACAACGGGTTTCCACGGCAGTCCACCGGCTTCATCAGGTGGCTTTACCCACAACGCATTTCCATGGCGGTCCGCCATCTTCATCAGGTAAATCCACCTGGTGTATTAAAGATGATTAAACGTGTGCCTCCTGTGCTCTAGCGCTTCTGTTATAATCACACACTTCTGTACAAACTCACACTCACTCAGACCCTCACACTCACTCAGACCCTCACACTCACAGACACACACACTCTCAGACACAAACACATTAACACACACACTTTTACTACCTTAACCATGCTGGTGGCGGTCCAGTGCATGGGGCTGCCGTGGTCCCCGCTATATTATTCATTCCGGCCGCTTCACTCTGCCGCTCGCTCTGCCAGTTCAATGCAAGCTGTCAGCCAATGAGAGGCCCACAGTTGACGTCGGCGTATGCTGTCACCTGCGGGTCTCTCATTGGCTGACGGCTTGCATTGAACTTTCAGAGTGGCAGAGCGAGCGGCAGAGCGAAGCAGCCGGAAGTAATAATAAAGTGGAGACCGCGGATGCCCCATGCACAGGACCGCCGCCAGCATGGTAATTGTCCACGTTGCCACGGGCCACACAGAGAAGCCCCAGGGGCCGTATGCGGCCCGGGGCCGTGTGTTTGAGACGTATATCAGAACCAGGTGATACCAACTTGTTATCATTAAAAATGTCTTTTTATTAATATCAAAAAGTTAAAATGAAAAACCTACAAAAATAGACAAACATTTGCACACATATACAAATATGGGAAACCAGACACGTATTGATGTACATACATGCAAGTGAGATATTAAATAGGAAGGTCAAACTCTTTTTACCCACAAGGATTTGAGGTATAATCCATTGGGGAAAACACCTCAAGATATATCCTGTATGAATGTTCTGGTGTCATAAGGGAAGTATGTCACCAGAGAAGACAATCATATATGGGAAGAGAAAATAACACAAAAATATTCAAAAGCCTGGTATAATAATCAAACAGGATTCTGAAACACCATGGGTTGGTGACCTTCCTTTGTTTTTTCTGGATTCCCAAGCATATACAAATGGAACCACCAAACGCTTGACGCGTTTCGCCTTCTCATGTGTTTCCCAACATCTCCTCTTTACTTGAACTGCCAGTAAAGGTAAAGGAAACTACGCACTGTGTGTCTGTTGGTTATTCTGCATCCTCAGTCCCTGGGGAACCGCTCCACCTGTGTGGAGCAATATCACCTAAGCTGCATTTCCATCATCCCCAGAGATCCCACACCGCAGCATTGGCCATCACTAACCGAACATCACGGGTGGCGTCACGACAACCATCCCCAAAACCTTATTGCCCAAACTTTTAAATTGATGCCCAGGGTCACGGAGCTGGGTCTCGACCCCTGTGACTCCCCAGAAGCATTAAAGCTTGTCCTGAGCACCCCACAGCCCTGGGGGCGTGTCATGAGCACCTTCATATCACGCTATATAAAGTATGAACCTCTACATAGCTTCTAATATACAGTATTAGCCTCCTATATACCGGAGGAATCTACACATAGTCCCTATATACAGGGTGAGCCCTCACATATCCTCCTGTATACAGTATAAGAAAGCTCACACTCCCCTGCCCTATGTATAGCATGAGCTCTAATATAGCCCCTTTCATTTTTCATTCAGACACACAGACACACAACCCCCACACACACACATGTATAATAAAACAAAACACAACAGCAATATATACTTGCCTCGCTGCCATTCTCCAAGTGCTTTGCTTCAGTCCCTGGGGCTCCATTTCGTCTTGTAGCCAGCTCTTACATGTCACAGAAAAGGCAACTGAAGCTCTCCCTACAGCTGTGCTGGCAGTTTTTATTGCCGGTAGTGGAGCTTCCCAACTTAGATATATGGGCCATTATAAAGCACACAATACATTGTCATGAGGGCAATCTGGCTATGGACCCCCTTATTTCCTTGGCAATATCTTAGATTGCTTCCTTATAATCTGCCTATGATTACCACATGCCCTTATCATGGCTAGGATCCTGCTACACAATACCCTAACATTTTGCAGAACAAGTGGCAGTGACTTAAAGGTTCCTGTCATCACAGCTCTGAGGACACTTACTACTCCAGGTGCAAAGCATCATGCTGCATCTGATGGAGGTTACCTGGTCACAAAAGTGTGTGCTTTCTTCAGTGCTTTTTTGTAAATGAATATTTGCCAGTACTTGAGGAGCGGGGGCGGTGCTGTCAGGCTCCGGCAACCTGGGGACCAGGGGGGGGGCTGAATATGGTTGCTGTCAGACTCCGGCAACCTGAGGAGCGGGAAAGAGGGGGGGAGGGGTATCCACACCCCATAGGATATTTTCCGATACGTAACCCCCCTCTGTGTATTTTCCGGTACGCCGTACCACCACGTACCCCCACAAAAAAAGCACTGGTTTTTTTCATATAATACATCATCACAAAGCACCCACTGACCTTGTGGAGAGCAGTGGAGGATAACACTGCGGGCACCAGTTAAAGCCAGAATCCTGCGCCACACTGATGAGGGGCAACAACCCCGAAACAGCTGTCTGTGGTTGGATACCTAGTCCATGGTAAACCCCTGGCCATATCTTCAAGCTCGCAAAGGCTGGATAGTGACTTAAGGGCTACTAATACCCTGGGCTAGGTCCTTCCCTGGTGGGATAACTGGCTGGTGTCCATGTTGTAGACTCTTAACCGAGGCTCCATGGACTTCATCTGCATATATAATACATCATGTACTATATAATTTGATCAACTAAGTACCTTTTATTGTTATTTTTAGAACAGGGCTGTTCATTATAAATACAGAGGAAGAATTTGCCATCCTTATTTGCTGTGCTCAACTCTTTTCAAAATTCCATCCCATAAACCTCCTGATTAAATGCTATGGAGATTGCCTTAAATGCGTGAGGCTTCCAGGGGTCGTTCCCACTCCTATCAGACAATTATGAAATATCCTGGCATATGCATAACATGGAAATACATTAAAACACCATTGGGTAGTTCCAATATTGTATACTTGTATGTACACGGTTAAATTGATTATTTTTTTGATCGACTGGCTAACACTGTACAAAGATATTTTTTCAGATATAAAAGGTTAAGTAGATTTCTAAATACATATCAGTGTTTCCCTCCTTCGTATGAAATATTAGGAGCACAATTTTTCTGCATATAACAGTCCTGTTTTACTAGTTTTGAGGTTTTGACAACTGTCTTAGGGGCCTTTCAATCAGCGTTTTGGCTGATATGCAGCAGATCCGGCAAATTTACTGCATCTGCCGGATCTGCCGCCTAACGCCCGAACCTGCGGCCTAGATCCAGGAAGCCCCGTGCATTGTCTATGAGGCTTGCCGAATTCCGGCGCGTCAAGTACGGTTACGCTGGATCGGCTGGATCCGGCACTTGTAGCCGCGAAAAGAAAAAGCAGGTTTTTTTTTTCGCGCCCGCAAGTGCCGGATCTGCCGCATCCGGATAACCTAAACCCAGCTTTTCCTCTAATGCTTCTTTTATGCAGATTTAGTTAGAGAATTACCTTAGTTACATATTTCCCAAACAAAATCTAGATGATCAGCTTAAATGTAAATCTTCATCTGCGGTCTAATCTTCTTACTGAAGACACTGTTAGTGTGCATACTATTATTGTTTATGTATGAAGTCATATTGAGGAAAATTGGATTTAAAGTGTTAGAATTGTTAATCTTCAACTCAATAAAACAAACTTCTGACTAATATCTCCAGAGTACAAAAGACCTGAGTGTCACATATATAGTCTCTGTAATTTGTCCAGAGTACATACAGAATATACATATATACAGAAAAGGAAAGGATATACTTACAAACACAAAAAATAAAGAAATCACACAAAGTATCTTATAACGATTTAAAAAAGATTAAAAATATTGCTACAACATAGTAATTATCATAAATCAGAAGAGAGTTAAATAATTTGGATTGTTACAAGCTAAACAGACGCTAAGTATCAAAATTCGTAATGAACCAATGTCAATTAGTCTTAGGAAGAATTAAATTAGTAGTGTAAGTATTAGACCAAATCTCCCAACTTTGTCTATATTTGTTAAAGGTTTTGTTCCTTAAGGCTAAGTTAAATTCATAGATATTATAGAGTGTTACTTTATCAATTAAATCCATTATTGTAGGAGTTCTGGGTGCTTCCATCTACAAGCAATAAGATGTTTAGTATAAATTAAATATTGGCATATTAGGTGTCTCAGATCCACCGGAAAGTCATCTATTCCTAATGAAAGCAAAACTAATGGTGAATTCAATGTAAGGTTGAGACCCATGAGGTTACAAATAAGTTGTTTGACGTCTGACCAGAAGCCTAATGGTGGAAACAAACTATCCGTCTTACATGCGAGTCTCTCGGACAAGACTCGGATCAGTGACCCTGAACGGCCTCTCCCTCTCTGGATAGGAGTGTCCAGTGATAGTGTCAGAGCAGCCTATTGGTCACGCCCAAGCTATTAGACAAGGCGGGCTGCTCCGCACCAAATACATGCATCACTAGTGACTGACTCCCCCCAGAGGGCCCTGCCTCAACTGCAAGCAGATAAAAACACTATAGATAAAAATGTGAGGTGTTTGTAGGTATTTTGGGCCAAAATTACATAAGCTCGTAACCCACCGTCAAGGGCCCTCATGCTTACGAGTCCTAACCATATGTTTGTCCATATGTTTGTTTGGTGGGTAAACCACAAAACATTTAAAGATTCACTGAAAATAGGTGAGAGGTAACAAACATTTGGACAAACATATGGTTAGGCTGCTCTGACACTGTGTATCACATAGACCTATGTGGCTGATGCCCTATGGCAATCTTGTGTCTTTAAACACCACCAGTCTCCTCCCTGACAGCATGACTGCTCACAAGTGCTACAATCACCCCCATGCCTGGGTTGAAGGAGACTGAGCACCAGTGTCCAGACACATGTGTTACCTCTGAGGAGCCAGCAGCCTCCTGCTAGGTGCAATGGGTATGAAAAGTGGTGAAATTTTGGTGATTTTTTTCCATAAAAGAAATTAGCATATGGCACGGGACAAATTGACAGTTGTTTTTAGAGGTATGCAGGTGAACATCTGGGGATTTAAAAGGGGTCAGGAACCCCAAATTACATCATGTTAAAGGTAGTGGGCACAGTTTATAACGCCCAAAACTGGTGACAGGTGCACTTTAAATTAACTACTGTACGACAGACATTTAGCTCAAAGATTGTGGACCCCAGTGAAAGTTCTTTAACCCTTTACCTAAAAGAGTATGTGCCATTTATAATACTGGTGTATAATGATATATACTGCAAGGGAAAGGGAGTAGGGATACTAGCTCACCACGATCTCCTGAGACTGCTGGTGCACTGGATTAATGGCTGGCCTCCATGATTTAGCATGCGAAGAAAGGAAAATCCGGCACCAAACCAGAATTTTGATTTAAAAGGTCTTCAGTTCTTTATTCAACATTCATGCATAAAAAGCACATTCTTGGATACGCCGCCCCCTTTCCACGCCTGACGCGTTTTGGAAGAAACAATCCTTATTCATAGGCATACCAAACAGTGAATATATGACACATATATATAGGGAACTTTACAAACACACCCCAATTACCCACATGCTCCAAATCGTAATTAATTCTGAACTGCAACACCTACTTCTGACAAAACAAGGAGGGAAGATCCTTATATATATTTTTGCATATCTGGGGGGGGGGACAGCTGCCTCCCTCCTGCCCCACGCTGTGTACGCCCATGAATGGAATGACCGTGAATGGAGTATTTGAAATATTTTCGATAGTTGTACATGAGCACAAAAGGACAATATTATCCATGGATTTGGTGTATTTCTTACCTTCTGGTGTCTGGGCATCTTTTACCTTTCGGTGTCCCTGGAGCAGCTTTTGAGTAGCCAGGGCTGGCACAATGTCATCATTAGAGTATATTGCGCCAGCCTTGTTACCCAAAAACTGTGCATTGGATCCTGGAAGGGAAGAGATTTGCAAGTCTCCCATGCAGCGACCAGAAACGTCTGATCTGGCCAATGTCCTAGTCTCCAGAAAACTGATCCACTATTTTCTTTCTTATAATAAACATCCTTAATTTTGTGCAACTGTGCACATAATATCTACAGTTGAAACCAGAAGTTTACATGCACTATATAAACAGACACATATGCATGTTTTTCTCACTATCTGACATGAAATCAGAACAAACCTTTCCCATTTTAGGTTAATTAGGATTACCATGAATTAAAAAATTAAAAACATTAAAACCATGCATATGTGTCTTTTTATATAGTGTAAGTAAACTTCTGGTTTCAACTGTATATGAGCTAAAGCATCTATAGCGTTAAGTTTACAATGCCTATTCTCTAATTTTTCTGCTATTTAAAGAGCAGCCATTTTTTGGAAAAATTAGCGGTATATCTGTTCCTTATCTAAATACATAATTGCCAGTCCGGTGCTGTACGCGAATCCCAGAATGCACTGTGGCACTTTAACTTGCGCAGGCGCAGTTCATGGCAGCTGGGCAGTGGTATTTCACAGCCAGGCAGTGCACAACCAATCAGCTGAGCAGCGCGGTATTGGCGGGAGATTTAGAGCTGGCCGTCAATACCACACTGTCCAGCTGCTAGCGGTATTGGCGCCACATTTCTATACCTCTAGCAGGTGATGTCATTGGTTAGCACTGTATGGTGGCTCAGTGGCTAGCACTGTGTGGTAGCTCAGTAGTTAGCACTGTGGTGGCTCAGTGGTTAGCACTGTATGGTGGCTCAGTGGTTAGCACTGTGTATGGGCTTCATGTAGCACTGTATGGTGGCTCAGTGGTTAGTACTGTATGGTGGCTTCATGGTTAGCACTGTATTGTGGCTCAGTGGTGAGCATTGTATGGTGGCTCAGTGATGGGATGCAGGACACGGGAGTCAGAAGGCACAGGGGAGGCATTGGCACAGGGGGAGGCAGTCGTAGGGAGAGACAGCACACACAGGGAGAGGCCGTGCACACAGGGCCTGAGAGCACACAGAGCAGAGAGAAAGGCACAAGTAAGAGAGAGTGCACAGGGGGGAGAGACAGCACAGAGTAGAGAGAGCGCACAAGGGGAGACAGGCATAGAGACTGCCCTCCCGATGCAATAGCATCGGGCTTATTTCTAGTTATAGAGTAATAACATATATGACTCTGTACTACAAAGCAGTAAGCACTACATGTTCCACCTTAGTGTGCTGTATTACAGGAATATTCCCTCCCAAAAACTATTAAAAATCTGAGGCACGTGCCATATAGACTTCTGTGGTTATCATATTTCGACTGTGAAAAAAAGCGAGGTTATATAGAGCAGTAAAGACAGTATTTGTGAGCCCTAATTCAGTATTCTATTTTGTTCCTAGTATAATATGATGCTTATACTGTCTAATGACATGTTCATGATCTATCTATCACTAGAAACTGGATCCCCTATATCAGCAACATGTACTGGTCTGGGAAATTCATTGACTCCTCCTCCAGGACAAGCCGGGAAGCCTGTCCCGGGGTACAATGGTAAGCCAATCTCTTCACTTGACTTGCTTCAAGCATATTGAAATTTTATATTGCTTTCAATAGATTTTCCTTGCTTCAGCATCAAGCATTACTCCGATTTTATCAAAAGATGAAGCTCATCATTCTGGAGAGCTTTAGGAAAATGGCAGGATTAGAGAGGTCTAACTGGAGTATAAATACTGTAAACTGACAAATAGAATGCAGACAAATCCAGCAATGACTTTGGTTCTTCTGATGAAGTTGATATTTGAAGCGTGTAGAGAATAAACCACAATAGTTATTCTACCATGTAAATCCTTTCTGGATATTTCTTTATATTGGAACAGCAGCAGTGCAGTATTGTCACCTCTCCACACCATTTTAACTCCAACAATTAGTCACTTTCAGATTTTTTTAAATTGGTAAATGAATGTAACATAACCCCTCCACCCCTGGAATATTATCCATTTTCCTGTTTTCAGTTTTCCATCCCCTTCTTCCAAGAGCCATAACTTTTTATATTTTTTCAGTCAATATAGGCTGTTTTTTGTGGACCGAGATGTACTTTTGAATGATAGCATTTATTTTACCATGTACTGGAAAACAGAAATAAAATCCAAATGTGGTGAAAGTGCAGAAAAAAGTGCAATTACACAATTGCATTGAGGTTTGTATTATTCACCATATTCACTATATGGTAAAACTGACATGACAGGATGACGCCTCAGGTCTGTACGAGTTTGTAGATACCAAACATGTATACTTTTACTTTTATATAAGTGGTGAAAAAAATTCTGAAGTCTTTAAAGAAAGAATTGAATTTTTGGCGTCATTTTCCTTACCCTTAGCACTCTCCTTTTTGGGGATTTGGGCTGTGTGATGACTTATTTTTTTGCATCTTGAGCTGATGTTTCTAAGGGTACCATTTTTAGGTAGTTGCAACATTTTGATCACCTGTTATTGCAATTTTGTGGCAACCAAAATAACATAATTTTGAAGTTTGGATTATTTGTTTTTTTACTCAGTTTACTTACGGTACTCAGTTTACTGATCTGATTAATTGATTTTATATTTTGATAGATCGTCCATTTCTAAACGAGGTAATACCACATATGTGTTGTTTTTTTTTCTTTTATAGGTTTATTTTCAATGATGTGAAAGGGGGGGTGATTTACACTATATTATGTTTTTATATTTTTTCATATTTTTTAAAACTTTTTTTTAACTTTCCTTTATTTTACAGTGCCCCTTAGGGCACCTCAGCACTGCACTCTCTGACCCCTTGTGCTATGCAGAGAGATGTGTGAGGCAGTGACAGATGTGCTATATGAAGGTCGCAATGTGTTGCTCCCCAAATGTGTTTAGAAACCCTTTAAAACCCACACCACTGGTGTGTGTTGTATTCACAGTTATTGCTGTAAGTATAACACAAAGGTAAAGGAGTGTGCACTAGGTCAGGCTATGTGACTTAAGGCCCCATTACACGGTACGAGATCGTGAACGATATCGCTCAAACATCACGGGTTTGGTGTCGTTCAAACGACATCGTTAGGGCGTCGTTGCGCGTTACACTGAGATACGACTACGATAAATCGTTGGATCGTTGATCACAGATTTGAGGACATGTTCTCAAATCAAACGATCCTTGATCAGCCAACCTGCTGCATCGTTGTGTGTGACATCGCGATAACGATGTTGTTAACGACTTCTCCTATTCACAACAGTGAACAAGTATTGTTCACTGGCTTGTGCGAACGATAGCTGCTCGCTACATCATTGGTGCACGATATCTAGACATGTGACATCTCACCAACGATGTCAAAAAGATGTCCTAACGACCGCGCTCCTATGAGATCGTTGGTGATATCTTAATGACATTGAAGCGTGTAACGATACCTTTAGGTTTTTAGGAAAACCAGCTCAGGGCCTCTATTTTGGAGAATCTGTAGGATGGAAGTGGGATGGATTCTCCCTCCACTCTAGGTCTTGCTACAAGGTCAAGTCCATGCATTTAATTATGCAGAGCAAAGCAGGGTGTGTTTCAGTTGGGGCCAAGTAGCTGGAGCAGCATGTGCTAAGTGAGCTGGTTGTGTGTGGATAAACAGCACAGCAGCATGGACTTGGTCCTCACAAGAGGACCCAGCCTGAAGGGGGCTTACAGCGGTACAGGGATTTGATAATGACTGTCTTACATGTATACTCAACTGTTCCAGCTACGATCCAGATCTTAAAAGGTCTGTAAGTAAGTGAACTTGTAAATAAATGCTATTTGGTGTGAACAAGAGCCTCATATCTTGGCTACTCAAAGTAGCTGCCTCACAGATGCTTCACCATGCCTCTGCACAGCACAAATGTTCACTTTCTGCCGGCAACGTCAGTTGTGCCTCACTGGTAGGATGTGGGTCATGACAGCATCTGGGGTCATCAGATAACCCCACACTGTCATGGCAATGCATTGAGGACCTGTGATCACATCACGGGTCTGCCTATGCTGGTGGGGAACAGCGCTGATCTGATCGGTGCTCTTATCTACACATCAGCTGATAAGATCAGCTAATGTGTGGGGGTTGATGCGAGATGAGCGCATGAGCTTGCATCAAAGGGAGGGAACACAGCCAAGTATATACACATTTGCCCCTGGTCATGAGGGGGTTAATGTCAACATGTTCATAGACATCTATAATAATGTAAAAAGGATGCACAATTTTCATCAGTGCCGATCTCAGTTACACCTGCTTCATGCATCCAACCATCACAGTGAGAGCGGACAGCAAAGTCCACACTAACCACAAGCATCCCTACTCAGTCATTAACTTTGTATGTGCTTATGAGTCAGCTGAGTTCAGATCAGGAGACTTATGAGCATTCTGGACATCAATTTACAAGGCATGAATGTTGGGCATGTAAAACCCACGTTGCAGTGGAAAAGTACATGTTTACATATCTGACTTTTTGAAGGAGAATACATGGGGTGAGGTTTAAAAGTAGATGTAAAAATGAAGATGTGTCCAATCTATACCTTAACTCTTGCCGCATCTCAATAAGAAAAAAAATAAGTATTTCTCTAACATATCAAAGTGACTATATAGAAAATGTGAACACCTTTCATTCTTTTCTAGTGTATATTAGTTGAAAGGGAACCTGTCAGCAGCTTATTGGTCTCCAAAAGACCATTACAAGCTAATTAATCGATGCAGATGCTGTATCTTTCTAAATAAAATAACTTTATTCCCTGCAAATGCAGTATGTTAATCAGCCTTTCACAGTTGAAAAGATGGTGAAGATTCTTGGCGAAGAAAGCAAGCTAGCATCATTGACATCCCTGAGTAGGGTTTGGGATGCCATAACTTGTTCTTTGGGACATTAATCAAGCCACATTTGGAAAAGAGCAGAACCTGCAAGATCAGCAGCAATATTTTAAAGATTATTATTTTTATTATTATTATTATTAATTTATATAGCGCCATTATATTCCATGGCGCTTTACATGTTAAAAAGGGCAGACTAGGACAAGTAACATAGTAGCAATACAAGTAACAATAAATGTTGACAATTTAGTTGTACAAAAACAAGAAGGGAGAAATCCTGTCCACAAAGGCTCACAGTCTACGAGGGGCGGGTGGGGATACAGTAGGAGGGGGAAATTCCAGTCATGAGGCGGTGTGGTGGACCGGGTCTTATTGCAGGTGGTAGGCTTGGCGGAACAGGTGGGTCTTCAGGCTTCTTTTGAAGGTTCCCAGGGTAGGAGAATGTCTGATGTGTTGGGGCAGTGAGTTCCAGAGTCTGGGTGAAGCACGGGAGAAATCCTGTATGCGGTTGTGCGAAGAGGAGATGAGGGGGAAGTAGAGGAGAAGCTCTTGGGAGGATCGCAGGTTGCGTGAGGGTAGGTCACGGGAGACCATGTCAGAGATGTATGGAGGGGACAGGTTGTGAATGGCTTTGTATGTCATGGTTAATATTTTAAACCGGGATCTCTGGGAAGCAGGGAGCCAATGAAGGGCTTGGCAGAGGGGGGAGACAGGGGAGTAGCGGGGAGACAGATGGATTAGGCGGGCAGCGGAGTTCAAGATAGATTGGAGAGGTGCAAGGGAGGTATTAGGGAGGCCGGTGAGCAGGAGGTTGCAGTAATCGAGGCGGGAGATGATAAAACAACCCTTAAAGCCCATATTAACCATAGTAGACTTCACAAATAAGAGAATCTGTATCATTACAACATCATGCAGCTGCAGAGCACCATCATACTCGAGAACAGTAGGCTAGTACAGTTCCTTAGTGAACATTTCCACCTTAGTGAACTTTTACATAAGTCTGACATGAAAGGCAATAACAATCTACATAAAATGTCTATGAATATCGTGACATTTAGCCCCTCACAATCAAGGGCATTTATTTTTTTCTTTGTCTGTCAAGAATCTGTGGGGCTAATGTGGTGCCCCTGCAACCAGGGTGGCCACAGGTAGGAACTGCAGCCAGGAAGGTGGAGACAGTTCATACAGAACACCTTCATAACACACACCCATGGACACAAGACCCAACCCGGAGCCCGAGATTCTAGGCGGGCAAGGGGTGGTAGGGCCAGTCACAGTGGGTGGGACATAGGCAAGATGACGGACCGGGTACAAAAGGGGAAAACAGGAAGTAGTGAGTCAGTAGGCCAGAGTGAGCTGACCTGAAAAGACCGAGTAGGACAGTGGGTGCCGAGCAGCAAAGATAAGCAAAGAGAGAGACTTCCCGGAAGGTCTTAGGCTCCCTGGAGGCGCAGAATACTGCGAGACACAGTTCCCTTGAGAGAAAGCCCACTCCACAGCCCGAAGTCCAAGGGAAGGGGAGAGACCGGATCAGTGCTACCAGATCCGAGGAAACCGGCAGCGGTGACAGAGGCTGACTGAGGAAAGGAGTCCCCTGGAGTACCCCATAGTCACATGGGTAGGAAGGAGCCTGGTGATCCCATAGTGATACCTGGGACACTGGAGGCTAGGCTGGGACCAGAGAGTCGGCTCTGAGGTGGCCGCAGTCTTACGCTGGTACACAGACACACCGACGGGGAATTCAGATTCCACGTCTGAATTCCCACAAGACCATGCAGGAGGTACAGCAACATATAGGAGACCCGGGCTTGCCATCCCATACGTAGGGGGAAGCCACACAATGGACTAAGTTGCACCATACAGCACACTGGGGAAGAGAAGAGTAGAGGAAAGCCTGGAAGGTATCAGAGAGTGAAGGGTCTCAGAAGGAAACCTGGCTGCAGAGGGTTAAGTGATTGTCTGGAGTTATCTGTAAAAGAACTGTACCGTGAATGGTTTGCACTAAGAAAGAACTTGCTAGTAAAACCCGGTGAGCCCTGCTTCAGTCTCCCATGTGTGATTCCCTGCATACAGAACTTTATTACATCTTTTCACCCTGTCAGGAGCAGCCCCGAACCATGGCGGGCTCATCCATCCGGCTGCAGCACCATCCATCCTCCTGGCAGCAGCAAGCAGCAGCAGTGGTCCCCCATTGACCACAACTCGTGGGTGGCGTCACGACAATCCCTGTAAATATCCCCTTTTACTTGTGGGCTCGGGACATGGTCCGGACCAAGGACCGCAGGGATTACCCCCGGTCCAGTACCGAGTACCCCGTCCCAGTGGGCTCCACACTAACTAAACTGAAACCTACTCCTGTTATATCCCACTACTTGGGAATCTTAAGTTATTGTCATTGTATTGTTGTTATACAGTTATACTATTAGGCTATAGTGTTTGCCTGTCATATGTTTGTCCTTCCTTTCTTCCTATAGCTACTATGATGTCAGTAATGCCTCCCTTCTTTCCCATTCTGTGCATGGCAGCCATGTTAGAAGCTTATGTCTTTGCATTCCTGGTTCAGAATAGTTCTTTTTAGCCTCTGTAATTGTGCATAAGCACAAGAATTCAGCTGGGTGATAAACCATTTCTGGAATCTTCTTCATACATGCCTCTGCAGTTGAGTCAAGCTATCGGATGAAGTTTGTTAATGTGAGTACTGGTATAAAGAGACACCTGCAGAAACTGTATATCAAGTGCCCTATGCTTGGAGCCTAGTTATGGAGTCAGAAAAACTCCAGTAGAATATGTGAAATATAGAGATGAGCAAAGCGATTCAATGCATATTGAGTTTGTGTAGAATTATTTGCTTTTCCTTAAATATTTACCATCATTTTATACATTGCAGAAGAATGTATCATCCAAAGAAGGATCATATGAACTCCGCCAGACTTTCTCATAATGTTTTTAAGTGATCACATCACATCTCTTAACACAGGATGGACAGTTCTAGTCTTTATAAAAACTTTAGCAGGAAATGCAGTATTTTGTATTAATCTGAATAGTCAGAGAATGTCACAGCTCAGCGCTAAACTTGGGGAGAGTAAGACATAAAACACTAAAGAAACTCTAAGGGTCCAGTGATTCTGACAACGATACTGTCACATCGCCATTGGACTCGGTGGCTGGTGTTCCTGCCTCGGCCGCTGGGAGGTGCCGGATTCCTTTGGCTGATGGTGCCGGTGATAGGAGGGCCATGTCCTCATATGGACCTGCTCTTTCGACGTCTGCCTCTGTCGCCGGACGCCGCCGTGTTTCTCCTTTGTGTGATGTTGGTCGCAGAGGAGCGGGCCCTGCAGAGGTGTCTGATAGGTGCAGCCTTCGATCTCTGTCAGATGTGGGGTGGTTGGTGCCAGTCGTGCATCACCATCTGGCCTGGTTCTAGAGGCTGTCCGGATGAGATCATCAGGCTGTGAGCTCCAGCCTATGGGAGGTAACCGTGCCCTTCAAATACCTTGGAGCCTGTCTTGCAGGCAGCCAGATATAGTCTTGGTTCCCCAGTGATATAGTGTGTGTAGAGCCTGATGATTTTGTTCCTTAGCTGCCCTCTCAGTTTTGACTCGGACTCCTGACTATGTTTTTCGGGTCCTGATTTTTTCCCTTCCTGATGACCTTCCTGCTCCGCTGCTCATAACAGGCAGCTACCCCTGGGCTCCGCTGTAATTCCAGATCCCTGTATAGGGGTTAAGGGTCTCGGGGTTTCTCGGGGTGCTGCCTTACCACTAGCTCAACCTCACAGCGGATGGTCATTACAGATACGACCTGGTAAGGATCGCTGGAGCATTGCTGCGTGATCGCTGGTGAGATGCTAAACAGTCAGATCTCACCAGTGATGCAGCAACGATACGGCAGTCGTTGGGACCCTGTCACTCTAGGGCGTAGTATTGAGATTGTTGGTCATTGTCCCCATCAAACACATTGATGCATGCTTCCCAGCGAGGAGCCAACGATCAAAAATGGTCCAGGCCATTCTGACACGATCAGCGATCTTACAGTGGGGGCCTTGTCGCTGCTTTGTATCACACTGAGAGAGATTGCTGGTGAGGTCGCTGTTGCATCGCAAAACCTCACTAGCGATCTCACTCAGTGTGACGGGGGCTTAATGGTGAGTACACATGGTGAGTGATTAGGATTAGCAGCGTTGTATTGTACAAGCACAGTGGACGGACTTATAGAAATTCCATGCCCACTGTGCTTCTTTTTATCGCTCCGTAAACTGACATGTGGCGCAGCTATCAGAGCTATAGCATGTCAATTTATTTTTGCAGAGACGTTAGTGTTCTGAGCGGGGGAAACACAGTGATAATACATTGTGTTAGTAATCCTGATCGTGTGCGTGGAAAGTGCATTCCTCTGCATAGGACAATAGTGTCTCCACAAGCTAATTTGGAATGCATTAGCATTCATGATCGTAGGTGCTCACCCTAAGGTTATAATTACGTCTCAGGCGGTTACATTTTTTTTTTGCAGCCATCGCAGCAACAATTACCATAATCACAAAAAAATCAATACAGGTGCAGCATATGAACACAGCTAAACATAGTACTGTATGTGTGATGGCACATCAGTAAAGAAGATTAGTGTGGGAAAAGGGGAATAGTGTCGTAAGCATTTCTCATGGCAATTGGAGGCTTTGGCGTACTTTAGATTTACGGCAAATCAGTTTAATTTTACCACATTGCATAGACTTAGAAAGGCGTTAACCAAAAGATGCAACCACTTTAAATACCAGTTATTGGATAATAAAATAACATGGGCCTGCACCTTGTGCCCCTGGGGCTGTAAGGCACAAGTTGACTCTATTAATAGTTATCTTTGATAAGAAATTACCACTCACTATTGATACCATTTCTTTTGGCTTTCAGTAAGGTCTTCTTTTATTAATAAAGGTCTTATGGGGAAAAATTGCCTTGGCTTCAAAAGAATGAAGAGCATGAAAGTAAAATCTGCTTTTTGCCATTTATACTAACTGTATTAGAACAGCGGTGAGACGTGTCAGAATGTTTTATCCATAAACACTTCTGTCTCTTTCATGCAGTATTTCTTCCTGGGGAAGCTTTGGAAAGTGTTGAGCACATACAGAAGGTGCTGTTCACAGCTTTGAAGTTATTTGATATGCAGAACATCTATTATCTGCACTGAGATAATCTCAAAGCTGTGAATCACACATGTTGAGCGTGCAAGTGAACTGTAATGTCAAGGCTCCTGAAATGTAAGGTATATTATTTTTATATAAGATGATACCTAAATCTTTCTTGACATCAATAGAAGCCTGAGAGAAAAGGATTATAAAAGGAGATGAATTGATAATGAACTGCTTTGTATTTGGCAAAAAATGGACAGTACCATACTTTTCAGAACATAAAATGCACTTTTTTAACAAGAAAAAATGCTAAAAAGATTCGGCGTTTTATAGTTTAGAAGCAATTTCCTGTGATAGAGGAGAATGCAAATACTGCGTCCTCCCATCACAGAGAGCTGCGCTCTCTCTTACTTGGCACTGATCTATGTTATTGGTGCAGAGTTGGAGAGAAGCTTATCAGGATCTGAACGGATGATAGCTGAACTAGCTGAGCAGCTGAAGGACCTTTCACACAAGTAATTCCAGGACCTTTTAGATCCTTCAGTTGTTCAGGTCCTGCAGCGTCTATCCGTTCAGGTCGCGAATAGGAACTGCAAGATGTATTAATGTGTGTGTGTGTGTGTGTGTGTGTGTGTGTGTGTAAATGTGCATGTAGCAAAGCTATGTATGAAACTGTAATTGTGCATGTAGCGGAGCTGTGTATGCAAGTGCAAATGTGACTATTAAAATTAGTGCTAATGACCCTTCTACTTTACAGCACTAGAGAGATATTTGAAAAATTGTGAAAACATTTTTCCTGTTTTCTGCTGTATAAATCTAGGTTGTATTTTATTTTACAGAGTGTTTTATAGCAGGGCTGTGGAGTCAAGAGTCAGATTTGTGGAGTTGGTGTCTGTGTCCATTTTGGTGGTATTGGAGTTTGTATAAAATGGACCAACTCCGACTCCTAAAATACATAATAAACTGTCCAAAATCCAAGGGTTAATAACTGGGCACCACGGGGCACGGAAGGGACATGTTAGATTAGTCTATTCCTGCTGCGCAAACCTGAAGGTTTCTGGACCACGGTGTTGCGCGCCACTTGAAAAAGGCTAGGCTTCTTTACTTATAAGTATACAAAAAAGAGAGGCGGCACTCCTGTTTTGTAGACATTCCTTTCATTTGAAAAATCCTGCAAACATCAGTGCAGAATGATCAGAGCGAGGAGAGGGAGTGGGGAGTCGGTGGACGATGACTCGCCGTTTCGCGGTTTTACCGCTTCAACGGGTCCAGTTCTCCTGCGCAGGATGGAGGGGTGAGAGCAGGCCCATATAATATGCATCGCTCACCTCATCCATCTCTCAGCATGACTTCAGCACTGAGAGGTGAACAGCAGGATGCAGTGAATATTATTTGAGCATAATGAGCGGGAGCACATGACCATGGGCTGCTTCTGCAGCGTGCAGAGAGCCCGCTCCAGCCCAGACACCGCTTTGGAGCCGCCTCCCCCACTTCCACAGTACAGAGACCTGTACATTCAGATTATAAGACGCCCCCCACTTTCCCACAAAATTTGGGAGTACAAAAGTGGGTCTTATAATCTGAAAGATATGGTATATTATCTAGTGTCATTACAAACAGAGTGATCTATATCAACTGTTTAGTTCTGTAAATGTTTGACTATGGCTAACAGACAATGAAAACCCCAAATCAAAACTATATGATAAAGTATTTTATAAATTGCACCAGCACAGACATGGTGTACAAAGTAGATTGCGCTATCTGCAAAAAATATTACATAGGCTGCATTATTTAAGCATACATCGGCAGCTATAAATAAAGATGGCATAGGCAATAAAAACAGAGCAATATCCAGTTTGTGTAAGCACTTTTTCAAAACGCATAATGGGGATTTACCCTCACTAAGCTTTACTGGGATCAAGTCACAAAGCCATTAAGGGACGGTGATTGGCAAAAATCACTGCTGTTAAAGGAGGCTCAGTGAATATTAAATTTAAAATCAAGAATCCCTGATGGTTTAAGTTATCGGAATGATCTACAGGACATTTTTTAATGTTGCATGTCTACATTGCACTCAGAAGGAGTTTTCCTTTTGTCTGTGTAACTAATGACGAACATTATATATTCTGAGACTCGGGCATTCCATTGGGGGCTCCATTTTGAGTGATATGAAGGATCAAATTCAGTCATGTTTTTCAGGGAGTTCTTGACTGATTCATATGAGATATTGAGATCTTTGCTGATTATATTATACTGAACTTGGAACAGGCCATATAGATATGATAGATATTATACATACACATGCTTGCAGTCTTATTGTATGATCAATGTATATCTTTAACTTAAAATCTATGAAACTGGTGCAACATAGCAATGTAACGGCCATATCATAACAATTGATGCATCCTTTACAGGCATACATTATTAATAGTGATGAGCGAGCACTAAAATGCTCGGGTGCTTGGTGCTCTGGCCGAGCATCTCAAGATACTCTTGTACTCGGCCAGAGCACCGAGCCCAATGTAAGTCAATGAGTGACAGGCTCCGCCCACAGACTTCCGGTTATAAAACGAGTAATTCCGGAAAAGGGCGGGAAAGTGGGCTTTTTTAAATCGCCGCAGCATGTAACACCTTGCTGTGGCCCCCAGAGGGATCCTATCAATTAATCTGCTCCCTGTATGGTGCCAGCTCACTGTGTGCACTGAAGGGAGCAGTGTATGTGTCTCAGATCGCTATGTATTACCGAGCAGTCCGAGCATCTCGGCGGTACTCGGTGCTCGCCGAGCACCCCGAGTACTGAGATACTCGTGCGAGTACCAAGTAGCGCCGAGCATACTCGCTCATCACTAATTATTAACATTTACCTTGCAGGCCTACATTTATATGAAAAAAACCCATAAGAAACCAAAATATCTGCAAATTGTTTTTGACCTAATTTTAATGAAAACACTGCCGGGCACACTGACTCAGCCAATAATACCATAATATCACACCGAATTAAAAAAACGCCCTGGAATACAAGAAATGTAATATTCTGAGTCCAGATTTTACTGAGACTATGCACGCCGTAATACCATGATAGCAGGTGTTTAAGTATTTGTTTATTATGCATTGTTTATATATCACTAACATATTCACTAGCGCTTTACAGAGATTATCATCAATCAATGTCTCCGATAGGGCTCGCAATCTAAATTCATGTTTGTAAATGTAAGGAGGTGGACTGATTGCTGTCACATTCCTTTTCCTGAAGTCACCAGTCATGGAGCTGAGAGCATGATACAGAAATGGTGACTGTACACAAAGTGCAGGACTTTGTCTTGTCTAGATACCGACCACCCAAGAAAATGGCCCCAGGCAGAAAGGTCCAGAGGACGGAACTCTAGCCACAAAGCGCCAAGTTACTTACAGCTTAAAGATGACAGTCCAAGATGGACTCATGTGTGAACTTAGACGCTTTGGAAAACTCCACACAGGAAAGGTAATTGAGAGTGCAAGACTCTACTCTGCCCCTACTAGCAAACCCCTTACCCTTTCCTCTAGGAGAATAGACGTGGATTCCTAAGCATCTTGGAACACAAGGCTCTACTCTGTCCATAATAGCAAAGCCCTTACCCCAACCTCTATGAGGAGATTAGAGGAGGATCCGCGAAAAATTAAAATGACCATCACAAATTGGAGGGTAGCATTAGGCTGGGTTGTTATGGGACTCACAAGACCAGTAAAAACAATAATGGTAACTTTACACATCGCAACATTGCATGCAATTTCATTTGTAATTTGCTGGTTGCAGTGAAATCATGGACACATAGTTCCATTTGTACACAGCAACAAAATGGAACAATGTGTCCATGATTTCACTGCAACCAGTAAGTTGCAAGTGAAATTGCATGCAATATTGCAACGTGTAACGGTACTCTAACAATTCAGAGGGAACTGAAAGTGTCTGAATATGCTTTGTATAACTGGAATGAGCTTGAAGTCATGTACCCACTATCTCGTGTGTGGTTGATTATGGAGTAACTGTTAAGTAAAGTCTCATTGTTTAAACTGAAATGCTGGTTTCCTTGTTGGTCAAAGTCATCAAGTGTATTTCTATCCAGGCAAAACACCGATGCATCTACCTTGTGCCAGTAATTGGTCAGGTTACCCAACCTCTACAGTGTACAATATAAAAGTATCGTTTTCACCAATAAAGTTCTCCATAGTTCTGTACCATATCACCTCACTTCTCTAATATAACGTTTTCCTGTTCTCCCTTTTCTAATATTTCCTCAGAATCTGATCTCTCTTATCCATCTGTCTCCTCATCCTCCATGCACCCAATAACACTTTGTAACAGCAGTGGCGTAACTTCAGGCCATGGGGCCCCGATGCCAAAGCTCCAATGGGGCCTCCAATTATTCCAAATCTTTAATAGTATTAGTCTTTTTCTATGGGCCAAAGGGACTTTTGGGGCCCCCCTAGGCTGCAGGGCCCGGGTGCGATCGCAACCCCTGCACCTGTTTTAGTTACGCCCCTGTGTAACAGTACGTAGACAGATACTGGCTAATGACAACTCATGCATCTCTATTTACTTTAATAATGGGTAAATCATACCTTACAAGCACTTTTCATCCATTGCATTTCACCCTCCCCATTTCCTCATAGATTGTAAGCTTTTGCGCATGGCCTTCACTCCTATAACTGTTCAACTATGTATTACTTTGAAATGTCTTTTTCTCCTTCGCCTCATTGGGGGACACAGGACAATGGGGTTATGCCATTCTGCCACTAGGAGGCCACACTAAGCAATCAAAAAATAAGCACAGTGGCTCCTCCCTGCAGTATATAACCCCCTGACTGGCACAGTCTAGCCAGTTTTTTGCTTAGTGTCTTAAGAGGTAAGACACTGTTTATTTTGTTAATTTGTTATTTTATCCTATTGTTGTGTCGTTGCTCCCCAGGCCCCTCAGTTGGGGTTCTGGGTTGTAGCTAATCTAATCGGACTGCTGCACCATCTCTTCACAGAACCCACAGTTGGGGCTCCGTGTTATAGTGATGGCAGGCTCTTGCAGCATCCCTCACCAGACCCCACAGTAGGGACTCTGGGTTGTAGGAGGTACAGTTAGGGCCAGAAATATTTGGACAGTGACACAATTTTCGCGAGTTGGGCTCTGCATGCCACCACATTGGATTTTAAATGAAACCTCTACAACAGAATTCAAGGGCAGATTGTAACGTTTAATTTGAAGGGTTGAACAAAAATATCTGATAGAAAATGTAGGAATTGTACACATTCTTTACAAACACTCCACATTTTAGGAGGTCAAAAGTAATTGGACAAATAAACATAACCCAAACAAAATAATTTTATTTTCAATATTTTGTTGCGAATCCTTTGGAGGCAATCACTGCCTTAAATCTGGAACCCATGGACATCACCAAACGCTGGGTTTCCTCCTTCTTAATGCTTTGCCAGGCCTTTGCAGCCGCAGCCTTCAGGTCTTGCTTGTTTGTGGGTCTTTCCGTCTTAAGTCTGGATTTGAGCAAGTGAAATGCATGCTCAATTGGGTTAAGATCTGGTGATTGACTTGGCCATTGCAGAATGTTCCACTTTTTTGCACTCATGAACTCCTGGGTAGCTTTGGCTGTATGCTTGGGGTCATTGTCCATCTGTACTATGAAGCGCCGTCCAATCAACTTTGCAGCATTTGGCTGAATCTGGGCTGAAAGTATATCCCGGTACACTTCAGAATTCATCCGGCTACTCTTGTCTGCTGTTATGTCATCAATAAACACAAGTGACCCAGTGCCATTGAAAGCCATGCATGCCCATGCCATCACGTTGCCTCCACCATGTTTTACAGAGGATGTGGTGTGCCTTGGATCATGTGCCGTTCCCTTTCTTCTCCAAACATTTTTCTTCCCATCATTCTGGTACAGGTTGATCTTTGTCTCATCTGTCCATAGAATACTTTTCCAGAACTGAGCTGGCTTCTTGAGGTGTTTTTCAGCAAATTTAACTCTGGCCTGTCTATTTTTGGAATTGATGAATGGTTTGCATCTAGATGTGAACCCTTTGTATTTACTGTCATGGAGTCTTCTCTTTATTGTTGACTTAGAGACAGATACACCTACTTCACTGAGAGTGTTCTGGACTTCAGTTGATGTTGTGAACGGGTTCTTCTTCGCCAAATAAAGTATGCGGCGATCATCCACCACTGTTGTCATCCGTGGACGGCCAGGCCTTTTAGAGTTACCAAGCTCACCAGTCAATTCCTTTTTTCTCAGAATGTACCCAACTGTTGATTTTGCTACTCCAAGCATGTCTGCTATCTCTCTGATGGAGTTTTTCTTTTTTTTCAGCCTCAGGATGTTCTGCTTCACCTCAATTGAGAGTTCCTTTTACCGCATGTTGTCTGGTCACAGCAACAGCTTCCAAATGCAAAACCACACACCTGGAATCCACCCCTGACCTTTTAACTACTTCATTGATTACAGGTTAACGAGGGAGACGCCTTCAGAGTTAATTGCAGCCCTTAGAGTCGATTGTCCAATTACTTTTGGTCCATTGAAAAAGAGGAGGCTATGCATTACAGAGCTATGATTCCTAAACCCTTTCTCCGATTTGGATGTAGAAACTCTCATATTGCAGCTGGGAGTGTGCACTTTCAGCCCATATTATATATATAATTGTATTTCTGAACATGTTTTTGTAAACAGCTAAAATAACAAAACTTGTGTCACTGTCCAAATATTTCTGGCCCTAACTGTATTTCCCCTGGGCTACCAGCAATTTTTTTTTTTTTCCTGGCCGTAGCAGCTATGATAAGCTGTGGGGGATGACTGGTCCGCCCTCCTGTCCCTGGAAGGGCTGAAGGATGATGAGCCATTAAGGTATGAGGCTGCTTTGTGTGTCCCCTGTTGCGTCCTGTGCTTGCAGCGTTTTTTCTGGTGCTCCGCGCCGGACCCCTGCTGACAGGCGGCCGGCGCTACTAATTTAACCCCCGGCTTTGGCCTACTACTTGGAGGTCTCCTCCTCCAGTGATGCTGCTTGGCTTCGGGGCCTCACCCGGCCCTTGCTGTCAGCCAGTAGCATTAGGGGGAGGGTGGCTGCACAGGGCATCATGGGAGGAGGCGTGGCTTCGTTCTTCCCTCTCCACAATGCATTTTTGGCGCCATTCCTATCACAGACGCCATTGCTGCAGCACAGGATGCCAGGGGGACACAGGACTCGGGCGCTTTTTTGCCATCCGGCCTCTCAGGTTACCGGGTAACGCCGCAATAGCCCTAGGCAGCAGTGGCATTCCAGCACTGCGGCTCCTATCCCATTATACTACCCCCTGCAAGTGTGTAGTCTGAGTGCAGCAGGGGAAGAAAGCTGCATGATGCCGGGCAACAAGAGCAAAAAGGCACCTAAGGCCTTTAATGTTTACTGTGCCTTTTGCACAGCATGCAAAGCTGCGCTGCCCTGTGGGTGCTCGACCCCGCTCTGCCAGGCCTGTGCCTCTGACCCCCCTCAGTCTAGTGTCTCTGACTCCGGTCAGGCACCCACTGAAGTAGAGGTGGCTGTTGCCAGACCTGCTACTCCAGAATGGGTAGTTACTCTGTCACAATCCGTGAGCCAAGCTATACAGCAGCTCTCTGACACACTGCTCCGGGTGGTGCAACCACGTCCGTTGTCCTCGGACCAACAGGTTCAAGATGAAGCGGGTTCTGACCGTGAGGAGTCTCACTCGAGTACCTCTCTTCCTCTTGGTCAGGTGGGTAGGAAGAGATCCCGGACAGGCTCTTCCTCAGCCCTTTCTCAAGCCTCAGTGACCTCCCATACGCGGAGTAGGTCTCATGATACTCACTCTTCAGGTGAACTTCATGAATCTGAGATGGATCCGGATCAGGGTGAATCCTTTGATTCCACATCTTCTGTTACTCTGGCCATGGTGGACGACCTGGTGTTGGCCGTTAATAAGGCCCTGTCGGTAGCAGATCCAGCCCCGGTGTCAGCCTCGGACCATGTGATCTTATTTAAGAGACCTAAGAGACCTCCGAAGGTTTTTTCGGATCATTCTGAGATCCAGGAAGTCTTACAGAAGCACTGGGCTCATCCTGATAAAAGGTTTGGTAATCATAAGCCAATTGCAGCCATTACCCCTTTCTGCTGACAGTGGCAAAGGCATGGTCAGAGTCCCCGACAGTGGACCCTCCGGTGTCCCGCTTGGCTTCTAAATCTTTGATGTCCCTTCCTGATAGTGTCTCCATCAAGGATGCGGCCGATCGGCAGTTGGAACAATTGTCCAAGTCGGTGTTTGAGGCTTCAGGGGCATCTTTGTCCCTTCTTTCGCTTCTATGTGAGTGGCGAAGGCTATCATGACCTGGCTGGGGATTTACACTCCGCCTTGAGTCGTCATGAGGCTGACCCTGAATTATTGGATCTGGCGGCTCAGATTTCTGTGGCTGGGGAGTTTTTGGTTCACTCTTCCCTCGATGCAGCTAATTGCACTGCAGTGGCTTCCTCTAATTCTATCGCAATACGCCGGGCCCTCTGGCTTCGGGAGTGGAATGTGGATTCAGCCTCCAAAGAGTCCCTCACGGGCATGCCATATGTAGGGGATCGCTTATTCGGGGAAAAGCTGGATAAGATGATCTCGGACGCCACGGGTGGTAAAAGCACCTCGCTTCCTCAACAGACAGCAAGACGTAGGTTCCCCAAGGGTCAGCAGACGAGATTCTGGTTCTTTTGGAATTCATCTGGGTGGTCGGTTTCCCATCTGCCTCCCAGAATCGTCGTCCACGTGCAGACAGGGGTTTCTCACACCCAATAAATCGGGTTCTACCTGGCAGTCCCGGAATAAACAATCTAAATCCAAGGACTCCGGGTCTCAGAGGTTCCCCTCCTCATGACTCGTCACATCCGGGAGGCACCTCCCAAGTGGGCGGCCGACTTTCCCACTTTCGGCATGCCTGGCTCGCTGCTACAGACGATCAGTGGGTTCGGGAATTGGTGTCTTCCGGATACAACAAACATACTTTTATACTCGCCCTCCCAGAAGATTTGTTTTCTCTCGCCCCTCGAGAATGCCGGAAAAGGCACATGCCTTCTCCCAGGCAGGCGGGCAGGAGTCATTGTGCCAGTGCCTCTAAATGAGCGATTTCAGGGTTCCATTCAAACCTGTTCATCGTGCCCAAAAAGGACGGTTCCTTCCGTCCCATTCTGGAACTGAAGCGTTTGAACAAATTCGTGCGAATCCGACGGTTCCAGATGGAGAGTCTCCGGTCCGTCATTGCGACTATGCAAAAAGGGGAGCTCCTCGCCTCCATAGATATCAAGGACGCTTATCTGCACATCCCGATATCTGGCCCTCATCAGAGATTCCTGCGGTTTCGCGGTGGGCGAGGATCATTATCAGTTTGTCCCCCTTCCCTTCGGGTTGGCAACTGCTCTATGTGTGTTTATCAAGGTCATGGCCACGGTCATGACCGTTCTGCATGGTTGGGGGGTGGTATTCTTCCCTTACCTGGACGACCTCTTGGTCAAGGGAATGATGTGAGAAATCTGCAGGTAAAAAAAACACATACGGTACATTTTAGTGCATTTCTGCTGCGGGAAAGCATTAACAATGCACGTAGTCCGCAGATGACTGTATCAGTAAAGCCAAATACCAGGAAGTATGAAAAACACACAGCTGTTTTATTTAAAGCCTGACTTACCAAAATAAAGACAAAACTACAGCATCAGAAATGCAGTGAAAAAACACATGTAACCTAATTTACATTGTTGGTGCAGAAATGCTGTAAGATTTTGCATTATCAAAAACTCCTCAAATACTCATTGTGGAAACGTAGCCTCAAACTCAGTTGTTTCTCTACACAGTAGTTGTAGAGTTATATATCATTACAAACAGTTTGGACCTTATTTCATGGTAGTCAGTGTTGTAGGAGGGTAAGTGCTGACAGTACTGTGAGATGAGATCTGTAAAGGTACCGTCACACAGGGACATATCGCCGGCGATGTTGCCGGCAACCGAGGGGCGTGGCCAGGTTGCGGCGACATCGCCGGCGAATTGCCGCGTGTGACAGGGCGATAATCAGGCGATGAATCGCCTGAGTCACATCGCCAGGTTTCCCAACAATGTTGGGAAACCTGGCGATGTTGTTCAGGCGATTCTGCCTGATCGCCCTGTGTAACGCGGCAACCCGCAATGTTACGGGCGATTCCGCCTATCTACAACATTGCGGGTTATCGCTCGCTGGGTTGCTGGGCAACTCAGCGAGCGATAGCCGCGGCAACTAGCCGGCGACATCGCCGGTAAGTTGCTCAGTGTGACATCTCACCGGCGATGTTGTCAGGGATGCGCGCTCCCGCGATCCCCGGCAATATCGCCGGCGATATGTCCCTGTGTGACGGTACCTTTAGTGTTTGTAATTATACATAACTCAGCACTGCTCTATCTAAACACAACTGCGGAGATCAATGAGGAGAAAAAGGCATGTCTTTTCTCCCCTTCATGAAACTGCCTGCTTATGATTGGCCAGCCTCATGCAGGGGAAGAAGTACATGCCCCCAGAGATAAACTTCTGATCACGCCCAGTTAAACTTTGCATAAATTATAAAGTTTACAAGCTAACTTCTCCGCAACAGTGATAAGAAATAATAAAAAAAAAAAACACTACAATTCATTCATTCTTGCATCCACTATTCCATGATGTGGCCAGTTTAAACTTCTTGAACAGGTAAAAGGTCATGTTCACTGTTTATGTTTACATGTGTTGGAATAAATGCATATGTAGGTACTGAGGTACTGTGTGTGATTATATGTTCATGAATATTATGTGAAAATATAACACAAAATATACTATACATTTCTGTTTGCTTAGTTTTCAACATAAGCCCCATGCTCCTCTAAAAGCCATTCAAAGTTCACATACCATATATATGAAGTGTGAACACCATCTAGTGGTGGACATGCTGCATTAAGAGTACAGAAGCAAATATGCTGCAAAATATAGATCACTACATAATCAAATCAATACTTTTTAAAATCTGACAACATTTATCTCTAACTTAGGTCTGTTTACATAAATGCTTTAGAAAAATGCTACATTGATTTTTTGTTTACAGAAAATACTAAATTATTTTAACTAAAGAGATGCACAGCCTGTGGGTAAGGGGGCTAGATGTGGCCCACTATTCCCTTATGTGCAGCTCCCAGCCACCCGATTGATAATTGAGAAAAAACAAGATGCTGTATCCTTCTTTCTTCCGTGCACTGATGACTGTATACCTCTCTAGATTAGTAGGTTCAGTGTGACAACATCATAGCAGCGTGATACATGCAAGAAATCACATTGCCCCCACTAATCAGAAGGGGAGTCAGAAAAATAATATACAATAACAGGTACATGGCAGCTCAGTGGTTAGTACGATAGTCTTGCAGCGCTGGGGTCCTAGGTTAAAGTCCTATCAAGGAAACGTCTGCAAGGAGTTTGTATGGGTTTCCTCTGTGACTGTTTTCCTTCCATACGCCAAAGTGAATTTACATTGCTAGTAGAGATGAGCAGACCCGTGGAAGATCAGATTCTGGGGTTCAGACCGACTTTTTTATAAAGTCCTGTTCTGCACCTGAATTTGACCCGAACCTTAGTGGAAGTCACTGATCAGGCAGTTCTGCTCTCCACCCACATACAGCTAGCCATAGACAAAACACTTCTGGTGATGGAGGATAGGGTTTCGTCATTTAATTTTTTTTGGCACAACCTACATCCGATATATCCGCTTTTACACCCCCCCCCCCCCCAATTCGAGACATTCAAAAACTGCAAGCGGCTCGTATTTAGCCAAGCGCCAAGTGTACCCGAGCACAGCGATGCTCGCTCCAGTGGTATGTGTATGTAAAGCACCCGAACCCTGAATTTTTTTTTAAGTCTATGTTTGGTACGAACTCCGAACTTTAAAGTCCACTTCACTCATGTCTAATTGTGAGTCGTAAAGGGGTGAGTGATGATGATGTCTGTACAGCACTGTGGAATATAATGGCATTATTTAAATAAGTAAAATTAATAACCTGAAAAGAACAATATGTTTATTACTTCTCTATCTGCCTTTTAGATTCAGACGTGCCTTAGCATCAGTGTCTCTTAACCTCATACAAACTTAATAATTTTCTCAGTGTGCACACGGCCTTAAACATTACAAAATGCACCAAGTTTATTTAATCAGAAAAATGTTTTTGAGGTCATAAATAATTATCTCCACCTGCTATAAGCAATGTGAATTTTTGCCACTTAGAACCATAGAAAGGTAGAGTTGGAAGGGACTTCATGGGTCATTTGGTCCAACCCCCTGCTCAAAGCAGGATTCACTAAATCATCCCAGACAGATGTGTGAAGACTTTCATTGATGGAGAACTCATCACCTCTCGTGGCCGCCTGTTCCACTCATTGATCACCCTCACTATCACAAATCTTTTTCTAATATCTAATCTGTGTCTCCTCCCATTCAGTTTCATCCCATTGATTCTAGTGTTTCCTTGTGCAAATATAAATAAAGCTGATCCCTCTACAGTGTGACAGCCCTTGAGATATTTGTAGATAGCTATTAAGTCTCTTCTCTGTGTTCTTTTTGCAAGCTAAACATTCCCAAATTCTGTAACATTTCCTCATAGGACATGGTTTGCAGACCGGTCACCATTCTGGTCTTATGCAGTCTTCTAAATAAATTTAACTGAAATGATGTCTCCCTCCAGGCCATGACCAGTTATCATGTCACTGTTCAAATATGATCTCAAATGTCATAGTAATGACCTTTAGTCACTTGTGATCATTTGTGAATTTCTTTTTGCTAAAGACCACTTAGTAAATGTGGCTTAGTATTTACAATTCTTCTACTTTAGTTATCTCATTAGCGTTTTCTACAGATTGATGTCAGATTACATGTCCCCTGTGACTCCAAGCTTTTTATGAGGACTGGTCACAGATAGTATTTAGTACGTACTGGATTACCTAGTCTGGACATGACTGGTGCGACCTCGCAGATAAAAGTATGGAGTCTTTTTATAGGATTACACTATTTCAATATAAATCACAATGGTCCAGCCGGCCATTCAGGATTTAAAAAATGTTGTACATTCCATAACCATATTGGAATAAAGGTTTGGATGAAACTGAAGAAGAAATCTGGTTATTTTTTCAGTTTTATTTCAATGCTGTTTGTCTAATGCTGTATATTGGCTTAATCTATAAATCTATAAATGCATATCACATTATGTGTACATATAGTAAATAAAAACCTTTATTAAATGCATATGATATTTTTATTGCAGTTAAAATACTGGACAGCCACATGCAAGAAGTGAAGCCCAACACTCTGGGGAATATTGTAGTCAAGTAAGTGCTCTGGTTTCTGTACCTCTGTCTGTCATTTCTAGAGTTTCTCTATGTTATATCCATATCTATAAATAAAAATAATACAATACATCAGATGCTTTCAATGAGATTATTTTTCTCAGACAGCACTCAGACCATAGACACATATGGTACCTTACACGCCGCACAACAGGATGATACAACCCGTACAGGCTACAATGTAGCTGTCGCGCCAATATCGCCCGTAGTAGCGGCGTCTGAAGACGGGACGACACAGCGCTACAGATACTCTGTATCGTGCATGCCCATAAACATATGCTACATCGCCGATGGCGAGCTGTATCAGCGTTAAAGACGTTACGAAGGGAACTCGGACAGCCTGCAATGTAGCTAAGGCGTGACCCTGGCTCGTTTACCGCGCCCCATGTGCGATCATTGGTGAAGCTGCTGCATGACGATTGTAGTCGCTGCATAGGGAGGCATATTTAAGAGCTGACGAGTCACACTACACAATCGCTCGAGCGTGCTGTATTACTCAGCCTCTGCGATGGCTGCCAATCAGGATGTTATTGCTTTGTCCTATCAGCGTACGGACGGCTCGTACTCTCAATTGTGGCACGCCTATGTGCTGTCCTGCTGCACCAGGTCCGCCATAGTAGCTGGTTATAGCGTGTGTAATTGAGCTACAGATGGCTACTTGCGACACCCGCGATGTAGTAGCTATAGATGTAGCGTGCGTAGCGCACCTTGTGGTGGCGTGTAAGAGGGTGCGGTTCCGTTGTAACCGTTCGGCGTGCGTGCACGTGAAGTTGCGTTGGTATCCATCCTGTGTGGCGGCGTGTAAGGTACCATAGGTTTATTCAGATTCATATTTGCGGATCAACTCGACATTCAAGTCTATAGAAATCGTGAGACATGGTGCAAATCAAAGGCTTCAGAATTACTAGAGACACTGTCAGGTCATTTTCAGTAAGATACTATATTAACTTGAATAAGCCTGGCAGACTTTTAAAAACATGTAAATCATTATTCTACCCTTGTAGTTTCCATGTTATCAGCATTTTCAGACCCTGCAGGGAGCTGATGCATTAATCCTGTCCATTATATCACAGAGAATTATCCAGCTGTGTTAAACTGTCATTTAATTATGCACTCCCTCTCAGCAACCCTCTCCTCCCTCCTCTCTCCTCCCTTTGCTCTCAATGCAGTGTCAGGTTTCATTTTCCATTAGGAGCTTCTGTTCTGTTGAGACACAGAGGGAGAGCTATTGCAGGCCTGCTTTGCCTGATCTAAACTCCATTTCTTTCTCTAAGCAGGCATCCTGCTGTGCTGTGACAGATTCAGTGTTTTATTTGACCTCTTGCTTGGCTGCAAACACAGAGAGGATGATACTGCCCCCCACACTGATCTCCAGTGCAGCAATGTGATATGAATATATGACATGAATAATCATCCTATGGAGAGTGGACAGCAGAGAACTAAGTGGGTCATTCACTGTGATTGATAGATGGAATGATTCTCTTTATTTGAAGTTTACATAAGATAGGAGGGAAATATAAATAAAAGAAATACATGAATAGGGAGAGCTTGGAGGGAGGAATTAGACAATGATAGCAGTTACATATGGATTTTTGACCTGACAGATTCCCTTTAAGTTTTGCAAATTTGTCTCACAGATCTGTTCCTTAGTGATACAATTGAATTAAAAACACATGAACTTCCAGGGTATTTTAATTAGCCTGGCAGAAAACATAGAACTTGATTGAAAAAAAAGAGGAGAAAAAAAATGAAACAAATTAGAATGACACCTAAAGCTGGGTTCACACTGCGGGTCAGATCCGATCCGAGGCTGTCAGGATGAACCTGACAGCCCCGGATCGGATCAGTAGACAGAAACGAAGGGCTAATATGCCCTCCGGTCCGGTATGCACCCGCACGCAGCTGCCGCCACTGATGAATCAGGACCGCGGCTGGCAGGGAGCTAGCCGCGGTCCAGAAACAACTGCGGTGTGCAGCCGCAGGGGTCCGGTTCCCGGATCCTCCCGGACCGGTGCAATCCTGCCCCTTAGGCTCCCATGTTAGGGAGTGTCGTATTGCCCCGAATCCAGGAGGATCCGGGTGAATCCGGGGCAATCCGGGAATTGCCAATTAGAGGAGATATTCTCCTCTCGGACACAAAAACACTGCAAGCAGCGTTTTTGTGTCCGTGGGAGAATACTGAATTCTCCCGGATTGTCCCGGACAGATAGAAACCGGATGGCAGAGAGCTGCCATCCGGCCCCATAGTACACTATGGGGCCAAAAACCGGTCTGGGGCTGTCCGGTTTATACGGACAGCCTCGGAGCGGATGTAACCCGCAGTGTGAAGCCTGCCTTAGAAAAAATTTTGGTCACACACCTATTCAAAATATGAAGGCCACATGAACACTGGCATACCATCTAACTTGCATATGGGTCATTCCATGTCAAGTGAACCAATGATTATTACCTCTATATTTTTAATTCTTTTGAGATTTTGTTATTTGATAATAGCATGTCAGACAATGCAAAATGTGAAGAGAAAAATTTAAAAAAAAATTTATTTTTTTTTAAATGATTTTCAAAGTTCGGAAAAAGTGTGAATTTCGCTGTTGCCTGCCTTTACGTTTCTCCTCATAACTCAGGCTAGGAATAAGATAGAGAGACAAAATAAACACCATTCTACTCAGAACTATACAAGCTTTCACCAGATATGTCACAAGAGGATCTTTGTTAATATTTTACCCATGTGATCGCAAGCGCAAAACTTTAAAACGTATTTCCGAAAAATCGGCGCGCCATAAATATTTCAAAAACTGCCCATGTGTCTGCTTTGCTCTTAGCCACATCTGTACCAAATTTCAAGTTGGGATCGCAATGGGATCATATTTTAACATATTTTACTATTAATAGTGTCAATGGGTCATTCCATATCAAGTGATCTAAATATGAATATTTTTTTTTACCTGACGTCTTTAGATTTTTTTTTTTTTCCTTTATGAAGTACTACTTTAGTTAATTACAATAGTCGATAGACTATTCCAACTAGGCCTCAACGGGTAATGACCCACTTACGTGGTCAACCTGTTAGAAGGGGCCAAGTGATAAAAATCATTCTGCTGGGACTGCTTGTCCCCTTGACATCAGAACATCTCAAAACCCTGAGAAAGGTTGTATACTTGAGTGTTTGGAATTATATTTAGATTGTAGTATATATTGCACCAGAGATAAGCGCAAAAGTAAATTTGCAGCTTATCTTAAAGTTACTAATAACTTTGTGAATTCTCTTTTTGTATATTTTATATGTCTCAAGATTTTGTTAAAAGATTGAATGTATGTCTTTCATATGTTTTTTCAAAATTTAATAAAAATGAGATTTACCATAGTTAAATATTTTAAAATATGATCCCATCACGATCCCAACTTGAAATTTGGTACAGATGTGGATAAGAGCATAAAAGACACATGGGCAGTTTTGGAAATTTTTTATTAAAACGTTTTTTCGGAAATGCGTTTCAAAATGTTGCGTTTGCATTCGCATGGGTAAAAAATTAAAATTAACAAATATACTCTTGTGACATATCTGGTGAAAGCCTGGACAGTTCTGAGTAGAATGGTGTTTATTTTGTTTCTCTATCTTATTTCTAGCCCGAGATAAAAAAATGTAAAGTCATACCAGGCCAAAATTCACCCTTTTTTTAAACTTTAAAAATCTGTAAAAAATTAACTGATGAAGAAAAAAATTCTAAACTTTTAATTTGTAATTAACTAAAGTAGTACTTCATAAAGGAAAAAAAAAAAAAAATCTAAAGACGTCAGGTAAAAAAAAAATATTCATATTTAGATCACTTGATATGGAATGACCCATTGACGCTATTACTAGTAAAATATGTTCAAATATGATCCCATTGCGATCCCAACTTGAAATTTGGTACAGATGTTGCTAAGAGCATAGCAGACACATGGGCAGTTTTTGAAATATTTAAAGCGCGCCGATTTTTCAGAAATGCGTTTTAAAGTTTTGCGCTTGCGATCACATGGGTAAAATATTAACAAAGATCCTCTTGTGACATATCTGGTAAAAGCCTGCACAGTTCTGAGTAGATTGGTGTTTATTTTGTTTCTCTATCTTATTTCTAGCCCGAGATATGATAGAAAATGTAAAGCCATACCAGGCCAAAATTCGCACTTTTTTAAAACTTTAAAAATCTGTAAAAAATTAACTGATAAAGAAAAAAATTCAAAACTTTTTTTTTTTTGTAATTAACTAAAGTTGTTCTTCATATAGAAAAAAAATTAAATGTTAAAATCAGACGTTATCCTTCAAAGAAAATGATGTTAAAGGAAATCTGACAGCTGATAGATGCTGACCTATCACAAATAGCATGCAACTCTGCTGCGTTTCAGAGAAAGATATGGTTTAAAAGCTGCCGGAGTGACCGGTCTCCCCCTGTATGCGTGTATAACAAGAAATAGATCATTCAAGGGCAGCATTGAGAAGCTGTCAGGGACCCACCAATCTGACTAGTCTCTTGTTCAGCTCACACCTTAGCGGCTAATAAACTATGGTATATTCTGAAATGCTGCAGGGTTTAAGAGTTGAACCTATATGGCTGAAAATATACATTCAGCCTTTGTCAGGTACCCTTTAATATAGCAACTCTAATCTCATTGCTGGTGGTCTTGAATGGAATACCCCATCTCTATTTCACCTTGCACATTAAAGTGTACAGTCACTCCATGAGACTTGTGAATCCTCACAGTGTGTCTCGGTGCTGGAAACAGACAGTCATGTATCCGCAAGTATGCAATATGAATACTCCTTGCCACATTGATATTAGACATATCCAGTCTCACTCAAATCACTTAGTTTAAGCGAAACCATGCATGTCTATTCAGGATGTGGCCTCATGTATGTAAATCATACACTTGTCACGCATCGTCACTGCGCTCTCTGGATTCACAAGTTTCCAGTTACATAGCGACTTCAGCCTTGTACTCCAAGGCCAGACAACCCCTTTATGTCAGAATAATCCAATAGGCTATTTGAAAGTTTTCCTTTCTGATTCCCGGGACAGGACCTGTTTTATGCTTTCTTCTCTTTTTTTTGCTGTAGGTTACCATTGCCACCAGGAGCTTTTTCATCCCTTTGGAAAAATGAAGAAATGTTTAAAAGTCTCTATTTTAAGAATTTTCCAGTAACTATCACCTATCTGTTAAATATTCACACATTAATCTTTTTTCTTTTCTTCTAATATTTTTATTTTATATTTACCAGGGGTATTATGACACAATGGACGCTGGTTATATGGATGAAGATGGGTACGTGTATGTATTGTCAAGGGTGGATGATGTCATCAATGTTGCTGGACATAGGTTATCTTCAGGTGCCATTGAAGAGGTAGGTCAATCTATCTACTTTTACTATATTTAAATGTTAGAGTGTACAAATATACAGCTCTAGCAAAAATTAAGAGACCACTGCAAAGTTTTCAGTTTCTCTGATTTTTCTCTTTATAGGTATACTTTTGAGTAAAATGTACATTATTCTTTTAGTCTATAAACTACTGACAACATGTCTCCGAAATTCAAAGCTAAACATTTTGTATTTATTTTCAGCAAATGAGATATCGGCAAGATAATAAAAAAGAAACAGCGCTTTCAGACCTCAAATAATGCAAAGAAAACAAGTTCATATTGATTTAGAAACAACAATACTAATGTTTTAACTCAGTAAGAGTTCAGAAATCAATATTTGGTGGAATAACCATGATTTTTAATCAAAGCTTTCATGCGTCTTGGCATGCTTTCCACCAGTCTTTCACACTGCTTTTAGGTGACCTTATGCCACTTCTGGCGCAAAAATGTAAGCAGTTCTTTGTTTGATGGCTTGTGACTATCCAGCTTCCTCTTGATTACATTCTAGAGGTTTTCAATGGGGTTCAGGTCTGGAGATTGGGCTGGCCATGACAGGGTCTTGATGTGGTGCTTCTTTATCCACACATTAATTTACCTAGCTGTGTGGCATGGGGCATTGTCCTGCTGGAAAAAACAGTCCTCAGAGTTGGGGAACATTGCCTGAGCAGAAGGAAGCAAGTGTTTTTCAAGGATAACCTTATATGTGGCTTGAATCATACGTCCTTCGCAAAGATTAACCTGCCCAATTCCAGCCTTGCTGAAGCATCCTCAGATCATCACCAATCCTCCACCAAATTTCACAGTGGGTGCAAGACACTGTGACTTGTACGCCTCTCCTCTCTCTGTCCAACCATTAGATGACCAGATGTTGGGCAAAGCTGAAAATTACACTCATCAGAGAAGGTTGCCTTACTCCAGTCCTCTATGGTCCAATCCTTATGGTCTTTGGCAAACTTCAACCTGGCTCTTTGCTTCTCATTGATGAAAGGCTTTTTTCTAGCTTTACATGACTTGAGCCCTGCCTCTAGGAGCCTGTTACAAACTGTTCTTTTTTTTTTTTTGCAACATATTTTTATTGAGTTTTCAATATGATAACAAATAAATAGACCAATAAACAAATAAACAATTAAACCATCCATCCCCCCTCCTCCCAACCTCAGCCACCCTTGAGTTCAGTCGAAAGCGCTAGAGTCCAGTTCAAAACATACGGCGATAAACCATGTTCATGAACAGTACTGAGAATTGACCTTGGTCCCCAGTAGACTTAAGGCCCCAAGATAGTAGGCTGTCGCTCCTGGTCTGCTCCATCCGGGGTTGTAGATATCTGAAGCCTACCCAAAGACCCCTGCAACTCTCCCAACAGATACCATGGTGATTGCACGAAAGGAAGAACCACCGCTCGAAGCTCAGTAGGTGACAGCTTGGATAATATAAACCCTCTCCATGTTTCAAACAACTTCCCTGTCAGTGTATTTTTATCTCTCGCAGCTTCTAGGCTTTCTATATGCATTACAGCCTTCAAATCCTTGAGTATGTCTGACATACTTGGGACGTGCTCCGAGAGCCAGTTGCGGAGAAGCAATCGCTTGATGACCATTGCCAGTATATGAAGTATTCGGGCAGATTTGCCATTCCATACCCCAGACACCGGGAAATGGAGAAGCCAGGCCAACACGTCCATTGTGACATGTGTGCCTGTGACCTCCCTCGCCATGGTTTCAACCCGCTTCCACAAATTCTGTACTTCCCCACACATCCATAAACCATGCACCATGTTTGTTTTTGACTCGCCACATTTCGGGCAATTTTGTTACCTGTCTGGAAATCCTGCATTTGGAGGTAAGGTAAAACCATATATCGCCCTATGAATGATTCTATATTGCACATCTCTCCATCTTTCGTTGATTATATTTTTCCTCATGACCTCCCATCCTCTTCTAATCACATCTCCAATATAAGATTTAGGTATATACTTGGACCACCCGCTAAATGTGGTGTCTTCCCTCATAGTTAAGGTCGTTTCCCTCAAGCTGTTATAGATGTACGACACATTAATGGTCAAAGGGTCTGATCCCAACCAGTCATCCCATATCGAGGGTCTGCATTCCTGGGAAACATTATGGAGATGGTGTAAAACATGGTGATGCAACTGCCTATATTGTATGATGTGGAAAGTACCCAACTGGAATTTCTCCAGGACCTCTGATTCCTATCTGGTTTGTGGATGAGGTCTCCCAGTGTTCGAACCCCTTTTCTAACCAAGCTGCAAATAAAGCATTTTCTCTACCCAAGCTAAACCCTGCGTGTCTCCAAGGGTTAAGATATTTAGACGTTTTCCACGACATCGTCAACTTCTTTCTAACCGCTTTCCAGCACATGGCCGTGTCCCTATAAATGATTGTGTTCTTTAAGGTCTTGGGCACCTTGGACCATGATAAATGTAGTAAACTAGCCGGTTCTCAGGGTCTACACATCGCAGCCTCGGCTGTATAATTAGAGTATCTGCTAGTCCCTCTGAGCCAGTCAATAACATGGCGCAGTAGGCAAGCTAGGTTATAGCCCCTGACATCCGGGAAGTTCAGTCCCCCCTCTCGTTTCGGGAGCATCAGGGTACGACTGGCTATCCTGGCCCTTTTTCCCCTCCAGAGAAAGTTGGAGAACGCTGCGTTGAGTTTATGAACGTCCGCTTTCTTAAGCAACAGTGGTATAGTTTGCAGCGGATACAGAAGTCTGGCGAAACTAACCATCTTAATTAGATGGCACCTTCCCAGAAGCGTCAACGGCAGACCTCTCCACCTCTCCAATTCTCGAGTTATTTTAGTAATTAATGGGGTGAAGTTCAGGCTATATATAAGACTTGTGTTGCTGCTAAGAATGATACCCAAATATTTTATGTGATGAGACTTTACTCGGATACCCTCCATCTCTCCCGTTGGTCCACCCCCCTCTCTCCCTGGTCTGTGATGTGATGTCCCTAGACGTAGTATCTCACATTTAGCCTTATTGAGCCTAAAGCCCGAAAATGTTTGAAAGGTGTGAAGGTGTTGAAGTAATGTACCTAAGTCTCTTTCCGGTCTATTCATATAGATAATGACGTCATCTGCAAATAGTGCTGATTTCATCACTACCCCTCCCACATCAATGCCCTCATGTGAACTAGAGCCATTCAAGTATCGTGCTAGGGGTTCAATGGCCAAATTGAAGAGCAAGGGCGAAAGAGGGCATCCCTGTCTCGTCCCCCTCTCCAGAGGGAAGGGGCGGACAAAAAGCCGGGGGTGCATATTCTTGCGCTCGGGTTCTCATATAATATCCTTAAAAATGTCCTAAATGCCCCCTGTAGACCTATCTTATCCAGGACTAGGTGCAGCCACGGCAAATTGACACTGTCGAACGCCTTTTCGGTGTCCAACAGTACCAACGCCGGACGGTCAGAATGTAAATTCTCACGATGACTCACGGTATCCAATACCAGCATGGTTTGTCTGATATTGCCCACCGCTGATCTGCCCCTGACAAATCCCGCCTGTTGAGGGCCAATAAGAGATGGAAGTAGTCCTGCCAGGCGATCTGCCATTATTTTGGCCATAATCTTTAGATCCTGATTAATCAGGGAGATGGGGCGATAGCTGGACGGGTCAGGTCAGCCCACGTTACCTTTCGGCAGTAGCTTAATATGTGCTGTGTTAGTGTAATTTGAGATACCATCACCCGCGAGAATGCCATTGAATAGAGAGACCAGACATGGGGCCACCTTGTCACACAGAGATTTGTAGTAGTCTCCAGTGAAACCATCTGGACCCGGTGCCTTATGAGCACCAAGGTTCTTGAAGGTCGCTTGAACTTCAGTTAGAGATATCTCAGCGTTCAAGCTAGCCAAGTCATCTTCTGTGAGACCAGGCAAGGAGACCCCCTCAAGCCACTCCCTTCCCGCCTCCATCTCGTGTTGCCCCGGGCCCTGCTTATACAGTTTAGCAAAAAATTCCCCTAAATGAGAGTTGATGTCTTTTGGGTCATGTAGTGTATTTCCTTCAAAATCTAATAGAGAGGTAAATGTCGTGGGCTTTGTTTTGCCTCTGGCCAAATTAGCCAATATCCTCCCCGCCTTGTCGCCAAATCTATGGAGATCCACCTCCCATTGATCTTTGCTCCACATTTCTCTTCGTTTAGCCCATACGTCAAATTCCCTCTTAGCTCCCAGCCATTCCTCTTTCGTTGATGGTGAAGGATTGTTTTGAAATTCCTTATGTGCATCTCTCACTTTGTTGCTGGCTAATTGGAACTGAGTAAATGTTCTTTTCTTTTGAGTGCTAGTATAGGCCAATATTTTCCCCCTCATCACCGCTTTGCTCGTCTTCCAATATAGTTTAGGATCTGTCACATGAATTGCGTTGTTAAGAGCGAAGTCAGACCACCACTCCCCCAAGAGTCTGTCAAAGTTACTGTCCTTTCTCAAGTAAGATGGGAAGCGCCATATAAAGTCAGATCCCCTTGGATGTTCATCACGTATTTCCATTACCACAGGGTTGTGATCAGAGATAACCATAGGTTCAATGGTTATTTTGTCCACTCTGGATAGCAATTGGCTGCTGATCAGAAATAGATCTAGGCGTGACCACGACCCGTGGGCATGGGAGAAGTGAGTAAATTCTTGTTCAGTGGGGTGATGCAATCGCCACACATCATGTAGGGCCAGTCCCTCAGCTAGTGTTTGCAGCAAGCCTGACGTCTGCCAGTCTAGATTAGAACCGGTCGCCGTCTTTTCACTTCGTCGGTCAGAGCCTTCAAAGAACACTGAATTGAAGTCTCCCCCCACTATCCTTAGGTGTTCTGTGTCCTCTAGTAGTTTTATCTGTAATTGGGAGAAAAAAACATCTTGTGATTGGTTAGGAGCATATATATTAGTAACACTAAACCGCCCAGTAGGGCTATCTATAACCAATCGCACATATCTACCTTCATCATCTTTGGTCTCGGAGACTATAGTGTAGGGAAAATTTTTATGTATCAGTACCAGTACTCCCGCCTTCCTCCCTATTGCTCCTGATCCATATACCGCCCCCACCCAGAGTCTATGCATCCTAAAAAATTCCGTATCTTGGAGATGTGTCTCCTGAAGTAGAGCAATGTCCACTTTCAACCTCTTGAGATGATTAAGAATCATGGAACGTTTCTCCGGTGACCTGAGGCCCTTAACGTTCCAGAACAGCAGATTAACCATTATCAATTGTCAGTGGATGGGTCATAGTCAACGCCAGCGTGTTTCGGAAGGACCCTATCCATACAACACATAGCAAACAGAGTGTATACAGTGGCTGAGACTTCAAGATCACCCAAACCCTATAACCCCAACAGCTTCTCAACAGGTGGCTAAGAGGCCACATACTAACCCTCGTACCCACATTAAACCCCCTTCCCACCCGACTTTTCCCAAACCAACAGTTCCCCAAATTCAGGTTATGGACTCCCATATTCTGAAGGGTGCTCTCCTTTTCTGCTCCCACCCTGTGACTCCAATATGCAAGAAGATAATTAATACCGTGCACTAAAGACTATTATCACATTCCGTCAGTGTTATACCGTATCATATCATACCCCCCGCATCTGGCGAGGCGTCCGGGTTGAACGCCACCAAACCGTCCATGCCAGGGCTTGGGGTTTAGGAGTTACGACAACAATCATCTCCGGTATAAAAGTACTGAAAAAATAGTAAAAGAAAAAGGAAAAAGATCACCAAATCAGGACTCCTCGCGATTGTCCTCCACTAGTGATCCATTTGTCCCGGAAGGGCGCCGTCTTCCTCCACTACTATCACGTCGCACAGTCCTTTGCTCCTTTGGGGAGTTAAATCCCGGGCTTCCCTTCCCAGTCGACCAGCGAGGAGAGTCCTCTCTAGCCGTTGGGGTCCCTGGGCGATGATCCTCATTGTCTCTCCGGGCTCCTGAATGTCGGCTCCGTTGTCCTCCGTCGTGACTTCCCTCTGGGCTCCGTTGTGTCAGGCTCCTGATGGCCTCCCCCGGGCTGTGATGCACTCTGATGGAACCGTCTGGACCCCTGTACTTTAGTACGGCTGGGTATAGTAGCTGAAAGCGTATATTACGCTTGTAAAGTATAATGCATGCTTCCCCAAAGGCTCTCCGTTTCTTTGCCACTTCAGGGGAGTAATCGCCAAATAGCAAAACCTTATGTCCACGAAGTATCAGTGGGGCCCTCGAGCTCTTATATGCGCGCAGGTTTTCCTTGTCCCTGTAGTTTAGGTAGCGAGCAATAGCCTGTCGCGGCTTCACTTTCTCTTGGGTCGCTGTGCTCGCTTTGGCGGGACGGTCTGGTGGGGGACCTATCCGGTGTGCCCTTTCCACCATACAGGGGCCCCTACTTCCGAGAATCTGGGGGAGTTCAGTCTCAAAGATGTCTAGCAGGGCCGTGGGGTGATGGACTCAGGGAGCCCTATCAGTCGCAGTTGTTCCGGCGTGACCGGTTCTCCAGGTCCTCCAATTTATTAATTGTGCGTTCTTCCCTATCCTTGTATTCTGAGACTTGTTGTTCCAGCCATGTCACCCTGTCTTCAGCATCTGACACTCTCTGCTCCAGTGCTGTTATTCTGGCCTCTTGAGCTGCAGACTCCTCTCTAATGTCAGTGAGGGAATCTTGCAGCAGCTCCTGCACTAGAGCCCTGAAGGTCTGCTTTAGCTCTCCCACCAGCTGTGCTGAGACTTCTGTGGCCAGCAATTTATAGTCAATGGTGTGCTCAGGATTCAGCCCCTCCGCCTGCTCCTAGTCTCACCTCTTCCACTACTGCTTCGGCCAGGATGGACACCTGTATCTTTCCCCTGTGAGCGGGGCTGTTGTTTACACGCCGCCTCCTTGCCTCTACTTCCTACTCCGCTCTGCGCCATCTTGGAGGGGGGCCCGGAGTTTCTCGTCGCCATCCCCGCCGTTACCCGCCTGGTGCCGGTGCTCCGGAGCCACCGATGCATGCAGGGGTAGTATGAGAATAGGGGAGCGTGCCTCCGGTAGCGTTTTGCGGCGGATTCTCGCCTTTAGATCGGGTGTGGAGTCTCGGGCTCTGGGAGCTCAGTCTTTTCCTCCCTCTCCCATCAGGCCGGAAACCGGAAGTCTACAAACTGTCCTTGTCATGCACTTCACCCTAGCTGCCATTTGCCATTTCTATTGTAGGTCACTTGATGTCATCCTGTGGTTGCTGAGTGATATTCAAAAAAGATGGCGGTCATCCCGATCAGTGGAGAGTCACTTTCACCCTCTGCAAGTCTATAGCTTTGTTGTCCTTAATGTTGGCTGCTTGACCTTGTTGTAATGGACTGCCATCTTCGAAATTTTAAGGATATAGGCATCATGATGCTCACTGTATCCCTTTGCTACTAAAGCCAGAATCAAGCCCTTCTTTTCCTCACTCAAGACTTTTCAACTCCTTTGGCATGGTTACAAGTTATTTTTTCATTTAAAGAGGACCTGTCACCCCTTTCCTGGATTTCAATCTAAGTGCAGCACTGAATGCAGCATGTATGCTGCATTCAGGCAAGGGGTCTCCCATGTGTCTGATTGCTTTGTACCCCAAGATATAGCCTTTGTAAAAATCACAGTTAGAGGCCATGAAGGCAGTCCCTGGTGCTTGGAGCCACCTTGATTCATGGGTGCATTTCACGCCCCCTGCATCTCTGTGCTGCCTTCTTTCCTTTTCCTGGCCGCCTCCCACCTGTCTATCATGCCATCCTCACCTGCTTGTGCTGCATGACGCAGGAGCAGAGCGGGGTATTGTTTCTACTGGTTACGCGCGCCTATCCTGCCTCCTGCTCTTTCGTCAGAGCCTTTGCCCACCGTGCTCCATGTTGTTCTGTATACATCGAGCAGAGTGGGAATCTCGCGCTTGCGCAGAAGCTCTCCGCTTCTTATAACCATGCCAGCGCCATCCCCCTTCTTCCCCTCCTCCTCTTTCTGCCCTACTGACCTCGGTTAACCTTGGATCATTGCCCGCAGGTAATCAGCCATGGTTATCAGAAGCGGAGAGCTTCTGCGCAAGCGCGAGATTCCCACCCTGCTCGATGTATACAGAATAACATGGAGCAGGGCGGGCAAAGGCTCTAACATAAGAGCAGGAGGCGGGACAGGCGCGTGTGACCAGAAGAAACAATACCTCACTCTGCACCTGCATCAAGCAGCACAAGCAGGTGCAGGCGAGAATGGCTTGATAGACAGGAGGGAGGCACCAAGGAAAAGGAAAGAAGGCGGCACAGAGACGCAGGGGGTGTGAAATGCACCCGTGAATCAAGGTGACTCCAAGCACCAGGGACTGCCTTCATGGCTTATAACTGTGAGTTTTACAAAGGCTATATCTTGGGGTACCAAGCACTACAAGACACATGGGGGACCCCTTGCTTGAATGCAGCATACATGCTGCATTCAGTGCTGAACTTAGATTGAAATCCAGGGTGGAGGTGACAGGTCCTCTTTAAATTACTTTAGAGCTATTCCTATCACTTGTTTTGCCATCCAGCTTGTTCTATTGCAAGAAGATTGTGAAGACCACAGAAGTGTTTTTATACTTTCCCTCATTAAATACGTTTTGGTTCCGGTGATCACCTAATCAGAAGCACATTAAGTAGAATGAGGTATACACTCAGGACACTGGAATGAAATGGCTGTCAGACATGTAGAGATGGTGATTTTAAGAAAACTGTGCAGTGGTCTCTTAATTTTTGCCAGAGCTGTATATATGTAGTACTTGCATAATGATGTAAAATCAATTGTGTACTTTTTCTAAAGTCAATATAATTTATAACTTTTTTTAATATTACTTGCAAGCAGATGGCATACAACATTATATATTTGGCAAATTGATGGCTCTTTATGTCATTCTTCTTAACCCCTGTTCTAGCAATTTACAATAAATTATCAGTTTCTATTTTTTCACTGTTTATGTAGTCTGTATTATTCCATAAGTCGGTGGCAGACTGTGCTGTGGTTGGTTTGGAAGATCCTTTGAAAGGACACATTCCCCTGGCACTGTGTGTCCTACGAAATGGTAAGGACTGTATTTATCTTTTTCATCCCTTGGATAGGTATTTAGTATTTCACATTATCTAATATACATATGTCTTATTTTAGGTGTGGAGAAATCAACTGACAAACTAACCGAGGAAATAGTCTCACTAGTCCGGGAACATATTGGGCCTGTTGCAGCATTCCGGAAGGTCATCATTGTAAAGCAGCTACCTAAGACGCGTTCTGGCAAGATTCCTCGTTCTACTCTATCTGCACTAGCTAATGGCAAACCATACAAGGTCAGCCAACAATGTCAGATTAGCAGAATATAAAATGCATAATATATGCTTGACCTGTCAGAACAAATGAATAATTTGTCTAACTGGCAAAATGCATTGGTGGTATAATGTAGTCTATGTACAAAGCTGGTGTACACTTATTAGACACATTCTTGGGTAAGAAGGAAAGGTTGATGGCTACCAGTTGATGGCTCATTGATTGCAGTGAGAAGCAATGTAGTTTTTTTCTCCTTTTATAGTTCTCAACTTTATAAGGCAGCAGAGGCATTTATTTCTAGTTCATTCTATAGAACTGAACTTGCATGCACTACAGGATTAGCTCCCATTGTCTATGCTCACTTAAATTGAACCGGTCGTGTATCTGATCTGCAGGCAGGGTGTAATGGAGCAGGAGGAGTGAATTGGATTCATATTCAATCTTATTTGCAAAGTTTTTGTAAAATTTGTATTTTATTCATTGAAATCCTTGGTGTTTGTATATGTACGAGTCCAATGGGCGGATCTACTCAGTGAATATTAGTCTTCCCTGTATAACAGTGCATGCAGATGATAGCTGTCAATCACTATTAGGACCACCCACTGGACTCATGCATATAAACACCAAGGATTTCAATCAAAATAGAGGTTCACTTAATATTTTTTTAACAAATCTATATATACTAATGCTCAGATTCTCCTTCTCTGTACAGTGCTGTCCAGAGATTTAACTCCATGTACAATATGATAGTTTTACATATTTGGCAAAAGAAAATCAAAACCTGAACCCCTACATGGATAGTATAGGAAATAAGTCTTTACCAGGGTGCAACAAACCATTGTTCATGGCTCTATGACTTGACAATGGATTAAAAGGAATCTGTCAGCAGTATTTTGCTATGTAATCTGACAGCATCATGAGGTGGGGACAGAGACACTGATTCCAGCAACATATTACTTGCATAAGGACTTGAAAGACAATGAGGACCCGTGACATGGGTTGCAAACTTTCGTATTTTGGCCAAAATTTTGACCAAAACCTCATGTATTTATTGTGTATGTTTTTTTCCACTTTATTTTTATGCAGGATGCAGGCAGCAAGCCCAGCAATGTTGTAAACTAGGGTATCTGTCCCAATGGGGTGCAATTCTAGAATAATGTAATAGCATAACCATTTTAACAGGCTGTAAGTCAAACACTGTGTACTAGATGTGTGAACAGCACCCTATACAAGCCTTATCTGTGTACAGTTCTAATACTAAGGCTGGCTTCACACTTGCAGATGCATCTGCAGCGTTTTGCAGATGCATCTGCAAGTTTCAGCATGCAGACCGCGGCCCCTATGTTTATAATGGGGCGCACCGCGGTCTGAAAGCACTCATTCATTCCTATATGTGAACCGTCCGCAGGCGGATGCCTGCTTACAGATCACACACTCCCGCCCGCACCATGGACGCGACATCTCGCGTCCATGGTGCGGGCGGGAGTGTGTGATCTGTAAGCAGGCATCCGCCTGCGGACGGTTCACATATAGGAATGAATGAGTGCTTTCAGACCGCGGTGCGCCCCATTATAAACATAGGGGCCGCGGTCTGCATGCTGATACTTGCAGATGCATCTGCAAAACGCTGCAGATGCATCTGCAAGTGTGAAGGCAGCCTAAGCAATCACCCCCTCCATGATATAGTAGGCTGACAGTGGTTGTCTCATAATTATTTTGCACCTGTGTTGCCCCTGCCTTTATCAAGGTAGGGACACTGCATCCTCTAGTGCTTTAGTTTCTGAGACCTGGCAGGTAAATAACATTGATGTGACAGCAGTGGTGAAAGATCATTCATAAAAACACAGCCGCTGTCCACATTTTAAATTTTGCGGGGTTAACCTGCATATTAACTCCATCTGCAGCCTCTGTGCGGCATGTCAGCACAGAGGCTGCTGATGCGGCTAATAAGCTGGTTTATACAGGGTTAACCCCATGTTTGTGTGGTGCCGGCTTGGGTACAGGTATGTCCACACTCCCTGGACCCAAGCTGACATCACAAACTGGGTCAGCAGGGGTTAATGATCTTTATTCTTAAAAGCCGGCAATTATCAGTATACAGTAAAATACTGTATTTGCCGGCCGGCTTCAGCACTTAGGAGCTGTCCCTGCTAATGTACTCTAAGAGCATGATATGACAGCCGCTGTCCGAGGTTCTAAAATTTCACGCTATAATCTAAAGAGCATGGGAGGATGAAGAGTCTGAGAGATAAAATATTACCTAAATAGGTATCAGAGGCTTCACCTTGTGTGGTTGTGAGAGTTACAACCACTATAAAAGCATAATACGACTGCTGCAGTCCCCAGCATGGAGCATATAGAGTAGGGAGGATGAAGGGTTAAAAACTGCGCTGCCATATTCCACAAAATATCAAAGGGTGAATATAAAATTGATTCATTAGTCAACGAATTTCAGGGCTCCCTTACCCCTTGCTCAGGACAAATCAATATCCTATTGCCATGTTTCTGGGAGCCCTGAAATACGTAGACTAATAAATCAATATTATATTCACCCTCTGATGTCTCATGGAATACGTCAGCCCGATTTTTAACCCTTCATCCTCCCTACTTTAATTTTTTTAGATAACCTTTGGGTTTTCATTGGCTGTAATCCATAATCATCAACATTTACAGAAATAAACACTTGAAATAGATCACTCTGTTCGTAATGACTCTATATAATATAATGTAGGCAGATTCCAGCAGGCAGATACCTCTCCATGAGGAGAAAAGCTAGTCCCCCAGACTTTTATATAATATATGAGTTTCACTTTATGTATTGAATTACTTATTGAGATGCATCTGTATATAAAGCTGACAGTGGGTTCACCATAATAATAGATGATAGTCACAGCTCCCCTTCTCCCCCTCCATACACAGTGACCTCTGCACAAGTCAGAGGACTTTCTTATAGACATTAATGAACATCTTCTCTCTGTTGTTCCCTGATGACCATGTACTTATTGTAAAGCAAATCTCTACACGCTGTTAACAGCTTGTTCAGTCATCTGCTCTAATAATTATATATTGTACAGCTATTATATAACATTTACACTAAAACCAGAAAATATGAAGATGCCTGAGAAAGTCTTTTATGGTCTCATTTTAATTATTGCAAACAATATAACTAATACAAACAGATAACACATTTTAAGATTGTTTTTAACTGTACTGTTCTCTTACAGATTGGCTCAACCATTGAGGACCCCGGTGTTTTTAAAGATATTGAAGAAGCTGTACAAGCAGGATTGTGAATCAATAAGACTCCTTGTTTTCATAAATGGCCTAAATCTCTTTGGTACGAAGACTGATCTAGAGCAGCTCTTTAAAGCATAACAATTAACCATTTTAGGTTGATAACTGGAACTACGACTAACTTTTATGACGACTTAGAATTTTATATCATACTTTTAAGGATTGTTGAGATGTCGCAGATTTCTGTTTAAAACAGTACGTGTGTACATAAATCTACAATAAGAAGTAAGATTCCATGCACACTCATCATAGGTTGAAGTGATGCAAACATTGATTTATTGCAATACAGACTTTAAGTGGACGAGATGTGCATGCAGGACAATGACGACTGTATACAGATAACCAGATCATTGACATTGGAGAACCTGTACTCATCCTATTGTGAACAAGAGCCGTCGGGTCAAATCGTTTTTTAGTCGCGATGCCACATCTCATCCACTTTAAGTCTGTCCTGCAATAAATCTACATTTGCATTACTTCAACCTATGAGTGTGCAATGAATTTTGCTTCTTATGTGTTTGGGATTTTGCATCCCGTCTACCAGCACCTCAGCACCTGGACTAAGTGCACATCAACCTCTATTTTCTACATGAACATACACACATCCAAATAGTATTTGACAAAAAAATTGCTAAAAAATTCAGTCTGTATTGTCACAAAACTTTGTTCTTTGCCATATCATTGTTACGTGAAATCCAAACTGCCAGTCTCAAATTACTAACATTAACTGTGTAGTATGCAAATATTAAATACAACATTTTTGTAATACTTGTGATTTCATTGCGTTTCTTTCACTTCAGAAACAGAATAAGTACAGTGTCCATTTTAGGACATGGTCATATATTAAATTCAAACATCAGAAATTTTCTGTTGCCCGACTCTGACATCTCCTTTTAAAGCAAAACTATATGTGACGCAGAAGCCTCACCATTAAGCTACAGGTTCATTAATTATTTCATTAGAAATCAGTTGCCAGAGTTAGATGTCAGAATGAGTCACTTGTCAAAGTCAGATGTTAAAGTCAGTTGTCAGAGTCCGTATCAGACAGAGTTTCTCTAATGTTTGACTTTGATATATGACCATGCCATAAAATGGACAATGTAAAAGGAATAGTGACTGACACTTTTGCTTGCCTTATTTGATTAGCCATGCAAGTATTCTGGGTGTCTGAAATTCCATCTGATCCTGGTGTGTTAGAGAAGTCAAGCATCTGACTCAACCATCAAAGTCACACATCATTTCAATTCGGCATGGAAGAGATTACTGTGAAAGTCCTAGTGAGTTTTAGGTACATATTTGCAATGCACATAACATAAGCAAATAGAAGGGTCAGCGTCTGTGAATGAGTGTATAGCTCAGTGGTAAGCTTGCAAGCAGTGGGATTTGGGTTCAAGTCTCAGTAGTGGACAGTTTAATTTTTTTATATTATTATCCTTTTAAACTAAAACTGTATGTGATGCAGATACCTCTCATTAGGCTAGAGGTTCATTAGTTAATTCATTAAGAGTCAATTGTCACAGGCTGTTTTCACACTATAGTTTTTTCAATGATCAGGTTCCATCCAGTTTGTGTGCCAAAACCCGGAGAGGAACTTGCAGAGAAAAAATATAATTGAAGGATTGACACCTGTTCTGAGTTTTGGAGACACTCCTGGTTTTGGCACACAAATTGGATGGAACCTGATCAGGGAAAAAACTGCAGTGTGAAACCAGCCTTAGTCGAATATTAGAGTTAGTTTTCAGACTCAGATATCAAAGTCACTTATTAGGGTCACATGTCAAGATCAGGTATCAAAGTCAGGCATCAGCAGAGTATTTCTGATGTTTGACTTTGATCTATGACCATGTTTTAAAATGGTCACTGTACATAAGACCATTGTTTACAATTACAACACAACATACAACTCACGGTCAGGTTGATGTTTTAGAGAGCAGCCATATCTTTCCAATCTTGGACAACGAGGGATGTGTAATAGAAAAAAAATATATGCCCAAACACTAAGGGTAGCGTTACACGACGCAATATCGTTCTGATATCGCATACAATTTCACGGGACCGCGCACGTTTTTTGGCACTTGTCCAAGATCGCATAGGAGATGTTACACAGGGATATATCGGCAGGCAACGCAACTAGGATGTTGTATGCAACTTTTGTGCGATGGGTATGAGCAACACAGGGACCGAGCATTAACATAGTAGTGAATAGGGGAAGTTGCAAACAAGATCGTAGTTGCACGATCATGCCACATCGCATATGCAATATCGTACGGTTAAAGGGCTTGCACTTCTTGCAACATTGTACCTACGATTTTTTCGAGTCGCATTGCCCATTTACACGACACAACGCACGAAAGATATCAACTGCAATGACCGTACCACGTGACTTTTTGTCGATGTTGCATTGCGATATCGCGACGTGTAACGGTACCCTTACAGGCAGGTACAAGATACTTAGCTGCCTGTTGTGCTCGGTGCACCCACCTCCGTTCACCTTCGGTACAGAGTGGTCACAGACTACTCCTGCCAAGGTCACCATGGCGATGTAAACACAGAGCAGAGGCGGATTTTATGCTCTGCTCTGTGGAAGTGGGCAGGACAGCCATCGTCGCGCTGACTGGGGAAGCAGGCTGTCAATCAATGTGACAATGGCTCTGACGTTCGTTGACAGAAGGGGACAATCTTCCCCTCTATAGTTGTGACATCAGTGGAAATGCCAAAGTCGCTGACAGGAGCAGTCTGTGATCGCTCCCGTCGGTGGTGAATGGTGCCAGGTACAACAAGCAGGTAGGTGTCAGCTACCTGCCTGTTGGTCCTTGGGCACAATTTTTTTTTTTTTTTTATACATCCCGAATAACCCCTTTAAAGCTGCCAAATTGCTAATGTTGCTCAAATGAGGATCTTTACTTTAACAGCCATGTATATTGAGAGTAATACCTCTGACAATGATGTCTTATGCATACAATAAATATGTTCCATTTTTGCATGCTATTATTTAAGACCCATACAAGATCAGAAATGTGTCAGTGGTCGTGTGCATGTCTACTTTAACTCTTATGCATTTTCTATGAATTATGTATAAAGATATAAATAAATGTTATGTAGCAAGCAGATACTGGGTTATCCAGTTTTAAAATAAAATGAAAAAAAACAAAGAAACAACTAGCGTCGGCTCTGCACTGCTCTATGACAGTCTGTGATGGGATGATTGCATCAATCGCAAACTGTAGATTGGATGTCACCAAGCACTGAGTTCAGTTCATACTGACAACATGGCATAAAACCTGAGCCCATTTTTCTGTTCAACAGCCATGTGTTGTAGAAATGAGGACACCCATGCAGTTAAATCTAATAATGTCTTCATCATTAATTCTCCTCAATATGTTTGAAGTAATGTCCAAATTAATAGCCAAAGATTACCCTGAGTTCTGGAATATTTTGAACATTAAAGTTTTTCTAATTATTTAAAGGATGGGTAATAATATTCAACGGGGGACAGACCACAGTGAGAGCACAAATCGGCAGAACTGTGAACTTTTTTTACTGACTGGGCACTTTTATCCTTATTACAAAGTTAACCAGCAGGTGAGTTTTCTGAATGACACTCCATCTGTGGGGCTGTCGGAAGCAGCCAGAGAATGAATAGAGTAGCAAACGAGCAAGAACATTTACGCTCTATTCTTAAGGCCCTGTCACATACGTTAATGTCGCCAGCGATCAGATCGCTGGCGACATTGACGGCTGATCGCTGGTGAACTGTCACACAGGCAGACTCACCAGCGATATCGTGGAAATGATTTAAATATTGTTTCCACGATGTCTTGCTCCCGCTGCCAGGCTGCAGTAAGCGGGAGCAGGCTGGTCTCCAAGGTAAACTGCGGGTATCTAGGCAGCGCGCGCTGCCTACATATCCAATGTATACCTTGGTTACCAGCCTTCATCGCTCACCGGCTGGTATCCAAGGTACACAGCGGGTAACTAGGGTCCCTAGTTACCCGCTGTGTACCTTGGATACCAGCCGGTGATCGGAAAAGGTTGGTAACCAAGGTATACATCGGGTATCTAAGCAGTGCGCGCTGGCTAGATCCCCGCAGTTTACCATGAATACCAGCTCCCAGTGCTTGCAGAGAGGCGCTGGGAGCTGGCAGATCGCGCGTTTCCCGGTGTCACACGCAGCGATGCTGCGTGTCCACCGGGTGTCCATCACCAGGTTTTCGGAACTGTCCGAAAACCTGGCGACCATCAACCAGCGATTTATCGCTGGTTGATCTACCATGTCACACGCGTCAATATCGCTGCAACGTCACGTGCAGCAGCGACATTGACAGCGATATTGACGCGTGTGATGGCCTCTTTACAGGGCTGAAATGCTCTGTAATTGGTAGGGGTCCTAACAGTTGGCCCCCATAAGCAATGTTATCACGTCTTGACCAGATAGCTGACACCTTGTTTGTACCCAATCAACCCTCTGATATAGATGGATTGCTGCTGTGTTTTTTCTAAAGCAAGGGCTTTATACTATTGTACTGATCTAAGTAGCTGTGAATTACAGCAGTAGGATAATACACAGTGCCTGGAAAAAGTATTTCAAGCCCGTGAACTTTTCCACTTCTCCACATTTTTCACGGTACAACTAACAAACTTAAATTTATTTTATTAGTATTCTATGTGCTATACCAACACTAAGTAGTAGGTATTTGTTTGTACATTGTTTATAGTTGTTTAGGGTTGTTGTCCTGCTGTAAAGTGAACCTTTTTGATATGTAATCTGAAGACAGCATGATGTAAGGGTTAACACAGAGATTTTCACCAAGTGTCTCTTAACACAAAGTGTGTGTTTCTATGAGCACTAAAGTGGCAGAAAGACAGTGGAGCTTAGGGAGATTAATATTTGTGTTAGAAATTGGTGCAGGAAGGAAGGATTTGGGTTTATGGAGAACTGGGCCGACTTCGGACGACTTCTCTGTCAACTATAGGCTCTACGGTAGGGATGAGTTTCACCTCAATGGGGATGGTGTAGCTGTTATGGGGAAAAATAGATGTATGGAAGAGCTCTTAAAAGGGAACTCTAGGGAGATAAAACATTTTTGTACTGTCTCTGCCCTCTTACATGATGAAACAGAGCTGTCCACTACAGTTCTAAGATCTATAGATCACTTATAAATCAATAAAATCATATGTTCTCCACAGCTCTCACCCATCCATTCGGGGACAGGAAAATTCATCCTCATGCTGCAGCAGAGATCAGGAGATGTGTCAGGGACGGGGACACTGGGGGCTCCAGGATCATCTTACATTGCTACCCCCTCATACTTCTGTATGAACAAGGGGCATGGCCACCAACCACATGGTCACAGTACAATCTTGTGCCTTATATATCATCCTATGTAGTGTAGGAACAGGAATGTTCTCCTTTCAAATAGCAATAATATCACCAAGCAGATATAAATACTCACTGTGATCTGCTGTACAACATATAATATGCAAAATATATACTGTCATGTACCATGCCAGGAGCAGAGGCGGAGCACTGTATGGATTGATTCAGCACTGCCATGGCTCCTCCCCCACATCAACATGGTAGCTTCCTATCCCCTGAAACCTTAGCACTACGCATGACTGAATTTCTTTGTCCCCAAAGGGAGGAGTGAGTGCTGAGGGGCATATATGATTTTTATTGATTTATAAGAGATTTATAGATCCTAGAACTGTAGTGCCCATCTCGGTTTCATCATGTAGGAGGACAGGGGCAGTACAAAAAATATTATCTCCCCGGAGTTCCCCTTTAAACTAGGATCTGGAGGGAGGATAGTTGGTTCTGCAAAAACAAGGATATAAAATAGATAGAGCCACTGAGACAGTTGGGCTCAATGAGGATATAGAAGGGTTGGGAAGTGCAAAAAAGTAGTGAGGTGAGGAGGAGTAATAAATGTTCTAATAGTATTAATTACCGTATCTGCTGGTGAATGCAAGAGGAATGCAAACAAAAGGAATGCATTGGAGACTCTTATGTAAACCACAGATGAGGATGTGGTGGGATTATGGAAAACCAGCTGGATGAAAGCCATGACTGAGTGACAAACCTAGAAGGTTACGTCACTTTCAGAAAGGACAGGAAAGACAAAAAAGGGTAAGAGGTGAATTTTCATTAAATCCAATTTAAGACTCATGCTCATTAATGCAAAGAGGGGAGTTGTGACAATGTAAAGTCAGCATGGATTAGTATACCTGGTGACGGTAATAATGGAAAGATGCTAATTGGAGTTTGCTATAAACCTTCTAACATAGTTGAACAGGTAAAGGATAAAAAGCTAAACAAATGGAAGATGCATCAAATAATAATTGGATCCCTATTATGGGGGATTTTAACTATCTAGGAATTCAACTATGCAGGGAGTCTTCTGTTTGTGCTAATATGGAGCCCACTGGGACGGGGTACTCGGTGCCGGACCGGTGTGCTACTGGGGGATGTCACGGTGGTCCTGGTCCGGACCGTGTCCCGGGCCCGCACAATAAAATGGGGGTTATTTACAGGGGATTTGTCAGTCGTGACGCCACCCACATTGTGTGGTCAATAATGGGGACCACCGCTGTTTCAGAACCTCCGGGGATGATGTCTTGGCAACTAGGATGGTATAGTTCCTGTGGGCAGAACTGGGTTCCCCGGGGCAGTGGTGATAGTAGCAGTTAAAGTCTGTGATGGTGGTTATAGATGTTGCAGGATAGTAGGGGTAGCAGTAGAGATGATGAGAGTGGAGGCAATGGCAGTTTATGAGAGAAAGTGGGGCTTCAGCATAAGGATCACACACACTCACGGTTTCTGTAGTTTTCCAAGTCTTTACTTGCAGATGGTATAACACAGTATTGTCCACGGAGTCTGTACCGGGGCCGGGTTGCTCCCACCCTGACCGGGTCCTTGGCTTCCTACTTAAGCGCTGTGTGTGGCCCTGCTGCCGCTTGTAGCTGAACTGCTGGCCCTGTCTCTTACCACGGGTACCAATCTGCTAGGCAACCTGAGTCCTCTGTGTCACTGACCCCTCCGTGTTGCTTTGCTATGGTACAGTGAAGATGGTGGACCTTCACTATCCCGGTGTTTACTGTCCTGTCTGTCTCAGGCACAGCCTCGGATCCGGTATCCGTCTTAAGCGCCTCTCCGGGGCTAAGTTTGGGGTAACTCTTTATCCTGGGAATGTTCCTCTGTTCCGCTGTCTCCTTTCCTCAGACCTCTCAGGACGTCCTCTTCTGATTGACTCTGCTCCTGCTCCAGACTAAACTAAACTCTGAGCTAAACTGACTAACTGTCACTCCTGCTCTGTGGTAAACAACATTAGCTCCTCCCACTAGTGCAGGTGCCACCTAAGCTCCTCCCACTTTCTAGTGTAGTGTTGTGTGGGGAGTAAACCTGTGTTGCTGTTTCTGTGGCACATTAACCCTTGGGGTGCCACACTAATAGCTGTAAATTCTTATCCACAAAACAGTTACCTCTCTCAGTTGGTCAGTGAACAAACCAGAGGAGATAATTTGCTGAATCTGTTCCAATAAAATAGAACAGATACAACATTGGATCAACTGATCCGGTAGCAATTCGGTAGCAGCAATCATAATATGGTAGGTTTCAATGTAATATTCAAGAGAACATTTCAAAGGGGAAATTCAAAAACATGGAACTTTAGAAAACAAAGTTCACTCGATTTAAGGGAAGAGTTTAGTCTTCTAGATTATGGGATTATGTCCTAGTAACTGGGAATACTGAACATAAATGGAACTTGTGTAGAGATATACTACAAGAATCCAGTAGAAAGATTATATCCTCTGGTTATAAAATGTCAAGGAATAAAAAACCATCATACTTAAATATGATTGTACAAAGTATAACAAGACAAAAACAAAGGACATTCAAAACCTTGATGGCCATATAACACGGGTGGCACTAGTAATGTAATAGAAGGAGTGGTCCGCATCTCCCCTAACCCAACCATGACAGCTGCACAGTAATTCATTAAGCTGTTATGCTCAGGTCAGTGGAGCTGCCAGCCACTTAGTGCTTTACAATTCGATTGTCGTCTGTGCAATATGGCCATTTGACCCCGACCTAAATGGTCTAAAGGCAGCAGTGGGGACCATGAAGATCTGCTTTAGGACAAATTATTTTTTATGAATGCCTTTGTGGAGATGATTGAATACAAAGTCAGTCATGGTCTACGCTGATGACGTAAAACTATGTAGGATAATAACATCTGAGCTTGGCAGTACAATATTACACAATGATCTAGATAAGACTCCACTTGTATCCCCCTCACAGTCCAGCAGTTTGTTGTATACTTCTTACTCCACCCTCTCTCAGACCAGCAACCAGTCCTCGGTCCCACAGTTGTGGTCACAAAAATGTTTTGCGCTACATCAACATGTCAGAGACAACATCATCCATACCTTGAAAAATTCTGTGTCTCACAGGGTGCATTTCATCACTGACACTTAAACTAGCAAACATGGCAAGGGGCGTTACATCTCGCTGACTGTGCACTGGGTGACTCTGAAGGCTATGGGGGCACGCAAGGAACAACTCTTGAAATCCAGCTTGCTGAACAACCTGTATCTATCACTTCATACACTGCTTCTGCCTCTACACCTCCTCTAGGGCCTCCACCTGCACCCTCAACCTCTCCCTTAATGTTTCAACAGTGCAGAGAGAATTCATCCCCCCACCTTGTACTGTGCAGCCACGACTCACTGCAATTAGGCAGTATTTAAATTTAAATTCCTTGGAGAATGCAATCACATTGCTGAAGCACTGTGGACAGCTATACAGGCCGAGTTTAACCAACAGCTGTTTCCCCTGAACTTGAAGCCAGGGATGGCCATGTACGAAAATGGTGCGAACCTGGTGGCGCCCCTATGCTGGGGCAAACTAAGACACGTGCCTTGTATGGCTTATGTCCTCAACCTGGTTGTACGGCAATTTCTATGCCACTATCCTGGTCTGGATCCACTGCTGCAGAAGGCATGGTTTCTGTGTACTCACTTCTGCCATTCGCACCCTGCAGCTCGATGACTTGCTTCGCTACAGAGGTCTTTCAGACAACTGGTTAACCAGTTGATATGCAATGTGCCAACATGGTGGAATTCCATTCTGCACATGTTGCAGCAGTGATGAGCCCTGGTGCAGTATTCCATCACATGTAGACTGGGCCAAAGCGAGCCAGAGGTGGTGCAAATAATGTGGAGCGGGCACAGATCAAGGACCTCTGCACCCTTCTGCACTGTTTCACAATGGTTACTAACATGGTTAGCACTGATGATGCCATCATCAGCATCACTATTCTGGACATCTATATGCTGGGGCACCCTTTGAATAGTTTGCAGGAGGAGCGGGTGATCCCAAAGGAAGAGAAGGAAGCAAAGGAGGATGCGTTAGGGTACCTTTACACGCCACAACCAGAGGAGACCTTTTTGGAGGCGATATTTCTTCCTGAAAATATCGCTGCCAAATTGCCTCCTTATTGCGGCGTGTAATTCGGGAATTTGGCGGCTATAGGACAAATGTCTCCTGGTTTCAATTTTATAGCAGTGCTGTAAAATCGAAACCAGGAGACATTTGTCTTATCGCTGCCAAATTCCCAAATTGCATGCCGCAATAAGGAGGCAATTTGGCAGCGATATTTCCAGGAATAAATATCGCCTCCAAAAATGTCTCCTCTGGTTGTGGCATGTAAAGGTACCCTGAAGGTACCTTCACACACAGCAATATTGCTAGGCAATTTCACTGGCAATTTGCTGGTAGCAGTGAAATTATGGACACATTGTTCCATTTGTACACAGCAACAAAATAGAACAATGTGTCCATGATTTCACTGCAACCAGCAAATTGCCAGTGAAATTGCCTAGCAATATTGCTGTGTGTGAAGGTACCTTTAGGGATTCCAAGATCTCTAAGGTCTGGACTGTCATCATTGCAGAGGCAGGTGCATGGGAGGGTGGTGTATATTGATGGAGGGGGGCTCATGGTACCAGACAAACTGTTAATGAACGTGCAGGAGCCAAGGAACAAATGGAGGACAAGGAAGAAAAGGTAATGGACATGCAACAGTCGAGAGACAAAGAAGAGATTGATCCCCTCTCTGTTGTCCGTGGTTGGTGTGAGGAGATGGAGGAAGCAAGCTCGAGTGTTACACTGCCACCACCACAGCGATGATCTTGACACCATGGAAGCGCTCAACAAATGAGTGCTTTCTTGCTGCACTATCTTCTATATGCAGCCAGTATTATTATGATTACAAAGAGTGTAGACTACTTGGTTGAGGTATGAGGGTTCCCAGTCCTACACCTGTCACTGAACCATCTGTCAAGCTGATATTATTGCCAACTGAGTGTGGCAGAGCAGAAAATCTATGTTGCATGAGATGTGAGCGCTCCCAGTCCATCAGTCCTATACCTGTCACTGAACCATCTCTGAAGCTGATATTTGTGTCACCTGACTGTTGGAGCTATTGCATGAGGTATGAGGGCCCGCAGGCCTACACCTCCCACAGAACTACCTACAAAGCTGATAATTGTGCCACCTGAGTGTGGTGGAGCAGAAAATCTATTGGAGGTGTTGCATGAGGTATGAGGGCCTCCAGCCGAACAGGCCTACACCTGTCAAAGACCCACCTTAATATTTCTTGTTGTACCATTCTATGAAGCAGATATATGTGTAACCTGAGTCTGGTGGAGCAGAAAATCTGTTTGAGCTGTTGCATGAGTTATAAGGGCCTCCAGCCCAACAGGCCTACACCTGTCACTCATCCACCTGTTACTGATCAATGTTTAACCTTCAAATGCTAGACCAGTCACTGTTCCAGTCCCTGTCCAATGCATCCAAGCTGCACTATCATTTAATTTTTATTCTGGGTTACCACTTTCCTGTTGTCTGGCCCTAATTTTTTGAAATGTGTAGACTCTTATTGGGGTCCCCTTTGTTGTATGTTTCTTGAATTTAGCAGGGCTCTCTGAGCTCAATTCCTACACCTGTCACCCATCTCCCTGTTCCTGTTGAATGTTTCAGGTCGAAATGCTGGGCCAGGCCTTGTCCTATGTATCTATAGTTTGCCATGATACAAATTTAAAATCTGTAGAATAGATGCCACTTTTCCTGCTGTCTGCCTTCAATTTGAGCTGGTTTGCAGCTTTTGTGACTTCCTGAAGGTGTTTTCTCTGCCTTTGGTCTTACTATTGAATTAAATGGAGTTCAAGAGATTTGTTGAACTCTTTGTCAAACTATTTGGCAAACACCTGGATGTTCGACGAACTAAACTTAAAGACTATGTCCAGACACGTTGGTTTTTTGGTTTTGCAAATCCGCAGTAAAACCTGAGGTGTTTCCAGCATCTCCTGAATTTTTCAACGTGGGTTTACTGCATTTTTTCTGGCAGATTTGGTGCGGTTTTTTTGCACATTTTTGCTGCGGATTTGGTTGCTATGTTTTTTCTGCGCTTTTGGCCATAGAATAAACCAAAAATGCAGAAAAATAATTTACATGTTTATTTTTTCAAATCTGCTGCATAACCTTGGGTGTTGACAGTTTTTGCACTGGAGACAGCTAACTCCAGAATCACATAGGTTTTGCTGGTAAACAAAAACGCAGGAAAGGATTAGCATTGATTTACATAAAACCAAGTCAAATCCTGACCCCAAATCTGCAGAAAAAATGCAAATGTGAACATAGCCTAAAAAGTTCGCTCAACTCTAGTAATAGCCTCTTTGATTGGCTAAGTTAGACCATATGATGTGATTGTTTCAGGAAAAGCCTGCACATCAGTGCCCTGGTGTAATTAGGTACAAAGATAGTGGGGCCATTCTTCATCAATGGCAACCTCAATGCCACTGGATATCTGAAATTGCTACATGATTCAGATATCCAGTGGCATTGATGAAGAATGGCCCCACTATCTTTTTACCCATATACCACACCATACCATCAATTTTTGTGTTCCAACAGTCTTGGAGGGTCTATCCACTGTAGGTTAGTGTCAGACCAATAGTGGTGGTTTTATTTGTTAACTTCACCATTCACAAAAAAGAATGTCTCATCACTCATCTGAAGGCGATTGTCTATGCTGTGAGGATACCAGATGTGCAGCATCTGAAACAACGGATACTGGAAGCCTGGGCTAGCATTTCTTCTGTGGTGTTGCTATCAGTGTGTCAAGAGTGGGAGAAGAGGGTAGCATTGACAATCCAACACAATGGGCAGCACTTTGAACACATTTTATAAGTGGTCATAAACTTGTAAATAACTCATGAAAGAATAAAGCTACGTTAAAACCAAGCACACCATTGTTTTTCTTATGAAATTATCAATAAGTTTAATGTGTCACATAACTCTCATTCCATTGAAAAAATTAAGGTTGAATCCAAAATAGCCAACTTCAAAATGGCCACCATGGTCACTATGCATCTGGAAAAGGTTACTAATGTGCCACAAATAGGAAGTTGATATTACCAACCATTCCCATTTTATTTAGGTGCATCCATATAAATGGCCGACTCTGTAGATTCGAAAATGTAGATCTACTGCACCCCACAATTATAGTGTGAGACTTTTATATAGATCAGGAAAGTAATTATTTTTGCATGCAAAAGATGAAAATAATAGTCATGAGTAAGACTGCTTAAGGCAGTTGAAAAGAGTCATCTGGATCATGTCAACCATGTCAATTTTTCTTTTGTATGCACTACATTTTCTTTTTAGTAAATAAAATGTTTTTACACTTTTTATCATTTTCGCGGGGTGCAGCTGGGCTCCACGGGGCGCTGTTCATCCAGTGGTGCGGAGACATCGCACTGGGTGTCCCATATGGTCAGGTGGCAGGACCAGTGGGTAGCTATCAGACACTCCGCATTATTTTGTATCAGTGTAATTGGAGTCCTATGCAGGCCCAATATGTGAATATGTGGATGGCAATTCACCTCCTACATGTCTTTGTAGGTAGAGGTGATTTTATCAGCCTGCACCTGGGCTTGCTCTACATAATGGGGTTTGTGACTGCATGCTGCAAGTGCTGTGTTGGTTTTTGTTTTTGGCTGCAGATAGTAAGATTTTCTGAGGCTGCCTTTTTGAGTAGTTTTTGGATGAATAAAAAGAAAAGGAAAATCTAGTCCTGTTGAGCCGGACTCCAATTTTTTCTATGATCCTTGATGTGGGCCAGCATGAGGCCGGTGTCTGACCCCCCGGTGGATGAACATAGAGCAACTGGGTAAGCTGGAATCAAGTTTCTATAAAAGATCAAAACATTAGGATTCATTATATGCTCAGTTGTATTGCCATAAAAAAATAAATAGCTAAGATATGATTTACAGATGGGTTCTACCAGTAAAAACATTGGAGGATTTATCTGCCTTTGTTTATTTTAAGACACAAATTTCTGGAAAGAAAGCAATTGTAAACTAGAGTCTTATCTGATTGACAAAGTGGTAGAATCAATCTGGAAAGGTTCACCTTTGGTGGTTGTGAGAAGTCATAACCACTGTTTAAGCAAATAAAGACAGCTGCAGTGGAGTAAACAAAAGTAGATCAAAGGATGAAAGGGTATAATCCTGTGCTGCCATTAATGAAGGATCTATCACAGAGGTCCGTATGGATCATAATACATTTATTTGTCAACATGTTTCAACGCCACCACGGGCTTCTTCCTTAGGACAAATCATAAACTTAGTCCTGAGGAAGAAACCTATGGTGGATTTGAAACGCGTTAAATAGTTTATGATCCAAACGGACCTCTGTGATTGATCCTTCATTGAGAGTAGAGCGGGATTATACCCTTTCATCCTTTGATCTACTTCTGTTTGTTAACAGAATTATTATGGTGGTCTGATATTTCGATTGACATGGATGGACTACTACTAAGCTGCTGTTCCTACTACTATGTTGTTTAGTTAACAAGTAACTATTCCTAAAGCATGTTTGGGTACTTTTTGTTAGCTTAATTTTTAAAAACTGAATATAAAAACTATAAAGATTTATGAGTTTCTTCCAAATGGCAGGCTTACGAAGAATCATCAAGTCACTTTTTAAGCATGAAGAAATTAAAATATGCTCAATAAAGCTGGACATATGCACAGCAAGTTGTTTTGACATTACAGCGCACATATTAATTCTTTTTAGCATTGTTTAAGTGATTTTGCAGATGGAGTCTGCCTAAAAAAGACACTGTGTGTATATACCCAACAGGAACATCGCTACCACACATATTTTTATATTATTTTTGGCTACTGGCATTTCTGTATGCTTATACACTGGGTCCAATACATGGGCTGCTTGTTAGGCCACATTGTATACAAATTCATGAATTCTGAGGGGTTTTGCTTTTTTTCTGTGAAGATATTTTTTTGCATGCTTAATAACACTTAAGAATACGTACAGTAAGGCAATTTAAAGTGTCAGTAAAAAATCTGTTAAGTAAAACAAAACCCTTACAAGTTCAAGATTTTCTTGTGCAGGTTTAATTATAAAAAATAATGGATGCGGTCTTATTCAAGTTTCAATTCTTTGGTCCAATAGTTTGTTCTGTTTAATTTTTTAATGTAATTTCTGCAAAATTACAACACAAAAAAACCCAGCTTGTGTGAATATAACCGACTAGTAAAGTTACCTAATTATGGAGAACCTGTCATAGGGTGAAAACAGATAATTTTTGCATTTGTTTTATTCCTGTCTCTCCATTGCATTTCATGGTTTTTTTTTTGTAACTCCACCTTTTTATTTTGTGGTAATTTTCATGATCTTTTCCATGCTGCATTGCTAACTAGATTCTCTGGAGGCTTCTCCCCATTGGTAAAGACCATAATAAACTGCACTAAATATAATATAATATAATATAATATAATATAATATAATTGGATATTCAGGGAAATAGAGGGAATAAAATAAGGGCAAAACTGGCCACTTTTGACCTAAGCACCTCCATTAGCTAGTCAGTACTGACACTAAAGTAATAGTATCTAGAGATGGGCGATGTTCAGGTTCAGTGGATCCGTCTGGACGTTTTTAAGCCTGAACCCCATAGACGTTTTTGCAGACCCAAACTTTACAGTTATATAATGGTGGCAAGGGGAGCTGCAAAAGGAAGCAAAATGGGGATTAAAGCAGACAAATAATACTTACCATGTCTCTGGTACTGCGGTCACTACTTCTGGATCCCTCTCATTAGCTTCACCAAATATTCACTGCACTGACTCCAAAAGCCATTCACAGACGCCCACTCTCTGTGACAGCATGTGTGATTGGTTGCTTCGCCTTAACCCATTGTACTTGTGTCTGCGATTGGTTGCAATCAAAAATACAGGGGAGCCCATTAAAAGGTAAAACCAGGCAGCTTTGGGTTGGTATTCTCAGCAATGTGAGACCCATTGTTATTGGGCACCCCTGGCTACAGAATAGCAGTCCACAGGTGCTGAAGAAATTGGTGCATTCATTAGAAATAACAATTCCTGGTGCTTTACCTGGCTCTTCACGATACCTTGGTGCGGTGGCATTGGGGTGATAGAAGGGGTTAATGAGTATTGACAGCTGTCATTAAGCCTAGATTGATAATGTATTTATGACACCTGTACATTATCAATCATATAAGTAAATAGTTAAACACAGACACAGAAAAATACTTTATTTGAAATAAAAAAAAACACACACACTCTTTTCCCCCACTTTATTAATCCCCACAAAATCCCCAGGTCTGAAGCAGTTCAACATACAACATTCCTCAATGATTCCTGGCTCTGCTACATCCAGAGGCTGCAGCGTTGGAACAAGCATCCTCTCGCTGCAGCCTCTGGGATCACAACCTGGGTTAGGTTTGTGTATTTTTATTTCAATGAAAGGATTTTCTCAGGGAATTCCATGTTCTGGGTCCGTGCCCGAATACCAGGTGCTTGATACGGACCTCAAACTCTACAGTTTGGGTTCGTCAATAACGAATAGCATCCCTTGGAGGGTCTAAATTAATGAAAGTATAAAGAAAAGCTAGTTTTTGATTCTACAGTATAAAGTGCTGCCCCTTAAACCAGATTAAGTTTAAGGCTGGATACACACTATTACATGCGAGTCTATCGGACGAGACTCGGATCAGTGACCCTGAACGGCCTCTCCCTCTCCGGACGGGAGTGTGATGCACCACAAAAACACAAGCTGCTAACACTCCAGTCCAGAGAGGGAGTCACTGATCCGAGTCTCGTTCGAGAGACTTGCATGTAAATAGGATAGTGTGTTTCCACCCTAAAAGCCTCAGTAATGGAATTACATTTACAATATTAAATGGTTTCCAACAATAGTGCTGTTTCAAATTTATAGGTAAAAAGTGCAAACACCTTCTATCTTTATTGTACATGTGATCTTTTACGAACCGTGTGTTATATCTAGTGGACTCTTTTCTTTGCACAGTCATACAGGTTAGTCAGATTCATGAGGGCTAAAGAAGATGTAAGCATCTCGCTGTATTTCATTATGCCACTGAATGCCTATGCTAAACTTTACTATTCTGAGCAAGGAAAATTATTCATCTCCATGGAAACTAGTAGAGGGAATTGCAAACCTAGAGCACTCTCTTGTGGCCATTTGGAAGACGCCACCTTCTTCATACAGAAAAAACTTCATTATCATTATTCAAGGGTGCACTTCACCACACACCCTTACCAGAAAGGTGGTGCTATATTTGTAAAAAATCTAACACAAGGTGTTTTCGAGCTACAGTAGCTCTGAACATGTCATGTTGTGTTAGGCTGCTTTCACATCAGCGGTAATCGCTGATCGCAGCAGTTGCGGTGAAATAAACGCAACTGCCACGATTACGGCATAACAGCCGCACTTGCGGTTCACCTGCGGAAAGCCCCATGCTATGTCTATGAGGCTTGCGGTACAGTTATGGTTTCTGCACTTGGGACAGATGCGGCCGCGAAAAGAATGCAGTCAGCTGCGGTTTTCTCGCGGCCGCATCTGCCGCAAGTGCCGTTATGCGGTGATCGCGGCAGTTGCGTTTTTTTCACCGCAACTGCCATGATCAGCGATTACTGCCGATGTGAGAGGGGCCTTACACTATTTAAAAATAAAGCATATCCTCTCTAGTTAGGTTGTGTGGTGTAGTGACCTATTGGATGTGTCTCCTTTCTTCATTGAAAGAATTCTCGAATTCACTGTTCGGTGCACAACAAGCTCACAGGATAAAGGACACCGGGCAAGCACTAGATGTTGTGCCGATTTTTGTACACTAATGAAAGGTGAGCACTTACAATTTATTGTTTAAATATATTTACCGTATTTTCCGGCGTATAAGACGACTTTTTAACCCCTAAAATTCTCCTCCCAAGTCGGGGGGTCGTCTTATACGCCGGGTACAGGTTGAGGCTGAGGAAAAAAATGCTGGCATCGGCCCGCCGTGCATAATATAAGGGCCCCCCCGAAAATGAGCGGTGGCAGGTGGCAGGCAAGAAAAAAATGATACTCACCTGCCTCTGCCGTCCATGTCTTCCGGAGCTTCCCGCTGCCACCACCGCTGTGTACATAGCCGCCGGGCACCATAGATGTACGATAATAAGCCATCCTCTCTAGTTAGGTTGTGTGGTGTAGTGACATATTGGATGTGTCTCCTTTCTTCATTGAAAGAATTCTCGAATTCACTGTTCGGTGCACAACGAACTCACAGGATAAAGGACACCGGGCAAGCACTAGATGTTGTGCCGATTTTTGTACACTAATGAAAGGTGAGCACTTACAATTTATTGTTTAAATATATTTACCGTATTTTCTGGCGTATAAGACGACTTTTTAACCCCTAAAATTCTCCTCCCAAGTCGGGGGTCGTCTTATACGCCGGGTACAGGTTGAGGCTGAGGAAAAAAATGCCGGCATCGGCCCGCCGTGCATAATATGAGGGCCCCCCCCCGAAAATGAGCGGTGGCAGGTGGCAGGCAAGAAAAAAAAAATGACGCTCACCTGCCTCTGCCGTCCATGTCTTCCGGAGCTTCCCGCTGCCACCACCGCTGTGTACATAGCCGCCGGGCACCATAGATGTACGATAATAAGCCATCAGCCAATCAGGAGGCTGCTGGTGTCTGATTGGCTGAGGCATTACCGTACATCTCCTGAACGGAGGTAACTGTGCCGCTCAGTGTGTATGTACGGTAATGCCAGGGCCAATCAGATGCCAGCAGCTGCCTGATTGGCTGATGGCTTATTATCGTACATCTACGGTGCCCGGCTACGTACAGCTGCGGTGGTAAGCTCCGGCAGGGTCCGGTGGCACAGCAGTGGCACAGTGTGTCTGGCTGTGTGTATGTCTGACTGTGTGTGTGTGTCTTACTGTGTGTGACTGTGTGTCTGACTGTGTGTGTGTGACTGTGTGTGTCTGTGTCTGACTGTGTGTGTGTTGTGTCTGTCTGACTGTGTGTGTGTGTCTTACTGTGTGTGTGTCTGTGTCTGACTGTGTGTGTGTTGTGTCTGTCTGACTGTGTGTGTGTGTCTTACTGTGTGTGTGTCTGTGTCTGACTGTGTGTGTGTGACTGTGTGTGTCTGTGTCTGGCTGTGTGTGTGTCTTACTGTGTGTGTGTCTGACTGTGTGTGTGTGACTGTGTGTCTGTGTGTGTGACTGCAGAGGAATATTGGGGGTTGATGGAGGCTGTACTCCCCCACCACCACTGTAATACTATAATATATGGAGGACTACGGGGGTGCATTACACTATATGGAGCACAATGGGGTGCATTATATTATCTAGAGCAGTGTTTCCCAACTCCAGTCCTCAAGGCACACCAACAGGTCATGTTTTCAGGATTTCCTTATCATTAGACAGATGATGGAATTATCCCCTGTGCAAGTGATTAAATTATCACCTATGCAATCCTAAGGAAATCCTGAAAACATGACCTGTTGGTGTGCCTTGAGGACTGGAGTTGGGAAACACTGATCTAGAGGGCTATGGCGTGCATTGCACTATATGGAGGACTACGGGGGAGCTTTACACTATATGGAGCACAATGGGGTGCATTATATTATCTAGAGGGCTATGGCGTGCATTGCACTATATGGAGGACCACGGGGTGCATTATAATATATTGAGGACTTTGATGATGCATTATAATTTATGGAGACAATTATACTATATGGAAGCCATTATAATACTTAGAGGGCTCTGTGGGAGCATGATAATACTTGAAGGGGTATGAGGGAGCCTCTATACTTTATGCAGGGCTATTTTAGGGCTGTGTGGTGGCCATAATACAGTGTGAAGAGATGTAGGGGTCATTATTCTATATGTGGGTCCATTATATTGTGTGGGGGTCATAGTGGGAATCATACCGTAGAAGAGGGGGTAGTCTTATACGGCGAGTATATCCCAAACTCCATATTTTAAGTGGAAAAGTTGGGGGTCGTCTTATACGCCCAGTCGTCTTATACGACGGAAAATACGGTACCCTAAGAAGCATCTTTTTTGTGTCCCCCATACCGATATCGGATCGTTGACTTTGATATCAGATTGCTTGACTTTGCTCACTATCAGTTTGGACACATAAAATCAAAAAACAGAATTTAAGATATTTTTTTCCCTTTTTATTGACAATGGAAGGAAAACAGTTTGTCACCATAAACTTTCAACTTTCATTGGATAAAAATGAGATCTGACAATAAAAGAAATGTTTATGAACGTGCAGTTTCTTAACAGAATAACTAAAAGACAGTATTGAAGTGAAAGTCAAGAAGCTGAAGTTGGCAAATCGTTTCAAATAATCTTAACTTAGCCTACTTAGAAATGTCCATAGAAACTATTAAGGAAGCAACAGTTGCGACAACAAATAAAGCCACAGCAGGTAATAAGATTTCAGATATGCGTATGTATTATACCGATAGTTAGATATAATATTTAAGCATATGTCACACTGTCTTTCAGTTATTTCCTCTGAATTCGGAGGAAGTCTTTACAAGGCCATCGTGGCTAAGAGCATAACAGTAAATAGGTTTCCTAACACCCCGGCAAATAAAGGGATGAACTCAAGATTTGTACATAGGAAACAGAACTATTAAAACTGCTAGATTGATCTATCCAGCAGACGCTGGCATCTGAACTGATGAAAGAAAGCAAAAGTCATTCTAGGTAAAACAAAGTGTTTTCTTGGTCCACAGGTTACATTAATTCATGACTTTGTTTTACAAAGACTGTTTTGTTTCGGTGATTGCTATTGACTCATGTAAACAGTTCATTACTCGAAGAGCCTTCACAGTGCTTCTCTGATAGTATGTGACCTATCGGGCGCTTTCGACAGTCCTTTTGGGCTCATCATCCAGATTACATCATACAGAGCCAGAGGCAGGTATTCAGCTGTATGTTTAGAGGTTCTTAGGAGAAACATGTTGAGGCATCTAACTGCTAAACATACTAGATTGACTGTTACAATCCCAAAACTGTAAAAACAGTGAAATGGAAAGGTACAAACATTAGTGACACTTTTTTTTTTTTAGGTCTTCCCACATAGAATTATTGAACTTTAACTTTTATTTAAAAAAAATCATATTTATAACCATTTACACTTGAGAAAATAAAAAGACTTACAATTCATAAAATAAATACACATTAAATACTTAAATATTTCTAGTATTTTACAAGAAAAACAGATGTAAAATAACATAAAAACAATTGGTTCCATCTCAATAAGTTGTGCACATTGAAGCCTCTAAGGATCATGGAAACCCTTGTACAATTATAGTTTGTTCTCTGTCTTCAACTAAGCAAACGATAATGCAGTACATAAAAATATCTTCACATTTTAGTATTGTAAATCAGTGCTCATTCTGCCACCCGGGCACCCGCCAGTTGTTCTCTTGCTGCAGTTCTCCTAGGTAGTGCACTTCAGGTAGATAGTTTAAAGGTGACACCTGTGAAAGCAAATATAAAACACTGATTAAAGAGAAAGGAGATAGCCTTCTTAAAGCGCCACTCTAGTATTTTTTGTTTTATTTTTCAGTGCTGGGGTGGTGCTTTAACTCCTTGCTGACACAGGATGTTGTACAATGTCATGGGCCGGTAAGGGGGGTTTAATGTGAGCTCCGGCGTGGAGCTCACATCAAAGACCCGACATCTCAGCTGATCTCATCCAGCTGAGATGTCGGGGTAACAGCACCGATCTGATTTGGGATCCGATTGGAGCTGTTAACCCCTTGGATCCCGCCGTCAATCGCTGAGAGCGGGATCCAAGGCGGCCGTGGCTGGGAAAGCGCTGTTCCCCGCCTGCTCCGGAGATCGCGCGATAGTATCGCGGGATCTCCAGTGCTCACGTGATAGCCCGGGTTCCTGGCTAGATCCCGGATGCTGTCAGAGCGCAGTTACATCTTTCAAAGTACATCTTCTAAGTACAATACTTAGAAATAGACTAGACATGGACTGGAAGAGACTGGTAGGTAAAGAAACATAAATCCCCCACAATGTTTCCATTCTAATCTCTACCACCCTTACTACTTCCCTTCCACAAGTAAGGAACTAGTCATCAGTCCACCCTTCCTCCCCAGCCATCTGACCTCCTCTTGACTAGTATTTCTCCCCATACTGACTGCATCACCTTGTCCTCGGCTCCACCATCCTGTCCAGGACTGCTAGATCTCTTCCCCATCCACATCTCCCCTGGACTGTAGCTCATACCTTGGTGGCATCCCACCCCGGACTGACCCCTGGATGCCTCACCTGTCCCACGGCTGCTCCATCAGCCAACCCAGCAATCGCCTCTGTCAACCCCCGACCGCCTCGACTGATCCCCCAACTTCCCCATCTGACCCATCCATCTGACCCCCCACCTTACATCTCATCCCCTGGTCATCACCTCATCCCGTGACCGCTCCCCACTGATGACCATTCACCCACTACAACAACTTTCCCCACTCTGCTTCTGACCCCTGCTGCCACACTCACTCCCTGTTCTCCGTATGCAATGTTCCCGCTACTCCTCACTCTCACTCCCATCCTTCTCCACTTCCTACTACCCCCACTTGTCCCCCCTCCCAGCAACAAAATACTGCTCTCACCCTCCATCCTGCCGAACCACCTCACCCACTTTACCGACCTTTTCATTCACTTTCAATCCTCAATCACCAAACAAGCACGCCCGCCTCGCAAGCTCTCATGCTCCCACCTGCTAACCCTCGGCCTACTCCTCCTCCTTGCCGGTGACATCTCCCCCAATCCTGGCCCCCCCCGCAACATCCCCACAACAACCTTCATCCCGCGACCCACCGCCAACCCTCGCAACCTCACCACCACTAGCTCTCGCAACCCCACCAACATCAGACCCATTCCCCCAACCCATGCCCCACCTACCGCTCTACCCGGCGCACTCTGGAATGCCCGCTCAGTGTGCAACAAACTCCCCGACATCCATGATCTCTTTATCTCCAGGAAACTGTCATTCCTTGGCCTCACCGAGACCTGGCTCACCCCTTCCGACACGGCCTCCCCTGCCGCACTATCCTACGGCGGCCTCAGCCTGTCCCACACCCCCCGTCCCTCTGGCAAGCACGGCGGTGGAGTCGGCATACTGCTGTCCAACTCCTGCACCTTCAGCCCCATCCCCCAGCCCCCATCCGTCACTGTCCCCTCCTTCGAAGCCCACTCAGTCCGAATCTTCTCCCCCTGCAACCTCCAAATAGCCATCATCTACCGCCCCCCCGGACCCACCGCCTCCTTCCTTGACCACTTCACCACCTGGCTACTTCACTTCCTCTCCACTGACATCCCCTCCATCATCATGGGCGACTTCAATATCCCCATTGACACTCCCCGTCCAGCCGCCTCCAACCTTCTTTCCTTGACCACTTCCCTAGGGCTCTCCCAATGGTCCTCCTCTCCCACCCACGAACAAGGCCACACGCTTGACCTCATCTTTACCCGCCTTTGCTCGCTCTCTAACCTCACAACCTCGGTACTCACACTGTCCGACCACCATCTCTTGACCTTCTCCGCCCTCTCCTCCCCTGCCACACTACCCCCTCTCCGCAAACTTGATCACCCTCGCCGAAACCTAAAAGATCTTGATCTTCCTTTATTCTCTGAATCACTCCTCCCTCTCACCAACCTACCCTGCGCTGACGACATTGACATTGCCACCACCCTATACAACACCACCATAATGAACGCTCTCGACCTAGCCGCCCCCCTCACTCTCCATGCTCCACGCATTAACAGGCAACCCTGGCACACCACCCTCACTAAAAACCTGAGACGGGCGTCCAGAGTCGCCGAGAGGAGATGGAAAAAGTCTCACACCCCCGAGCACTTTGCTCTGTTCAAGCAATCCATCACTGACTTCAAGACGGCACTCGCTACCGCCAAGCAAGTGTTCTTCTCATCCCTTATAACCTCTCTGTCCCGCAACCCCAAACAGCTCTTCAAAACTTTCAACTCCTTACTTCGCCCACCTGCTCCTCCCCCTTCTCCCCTCATCTCTGCTGAAGACTTTGCGACCTTCTTCAAGGAGAAGATCGACAAGATCAGAAGCAGCTTCGGTCCACTATCCCCACAACACCCCTTCCCACCTACACTGCCCTCCTCCTCCATCAGCCACTTCCCCCCCATAACTGAAGACCAACTCTCCTCCCTCCTGTCAAAATCACACCTCTCCACCAGCGCCCACGACCCGCTCCCATCCCACCTCATTCCCAACCACACCTCCATTTTCATCCCAGCCCTCACCCACCTCTTTAACCTTTCACTTAGCACTGGTACCTTCCCCTCGGCCTTCAAACACGCCCTAATCACGCCCATCCTAAAAAAAACCTCACTTGACCCTACCTCTGTCTCTAACTATCGCCCCATATCTCTTCTCCCATTCGCCTCTAAGCTACTTGAACAACACGTCCACTCCGAACTGTCCTCTCACCTCTCCTCGTGCTCCCACTTCGACCGCCTACAGTCCGGCTTCCGACCCCTCCATTCCACCGAAACAGCCCTGACTAAAGTCACCAACGACATACTGACCGCCAAGAACAAACACCACTACTCCATCCTGCTACTCCTTGACCTGTCTGCCGCTTTCGACACAGTTGACCACTCCCTTCTTCTCCGGATCCTGGAATCCCTTGGCATCACCCACCTTGCCCTCTCCTGGATCTCCTCATACCTAGCAGACCGGACCTTCAGCGTCTCCCACTCCCACACCTCCTCCTCACCCTACCCCCTTTCTGTCGGAGTCCCCCAAGGTTCGGTCCTGGGACCCCTACTTTTTTCCATTTACACTCTCGGCCTAGGGCAACTCATCGAGTCCCATGGCCTCCAGTACCACCTCTACGCCGACGACACCCAAATCTACCTGTCCGGCCCTGACATCACCTCCCTACTCTCGAAAATCCCTCAATGCCTTTCCGCCATCTCATCCTTCTTCTCTGCCCGCTTCCTTAAACTCAACATGGACAAAACTGAATTCATAGTCTTCCCCCCAAGAAATTCCACCCCACCTCCCAACCTATCCATCTGCATCAACGACTGCGCCCTCTCCCCAGTCCCCCAAGCCAAGTGCCTTGGGGTAATCCTCGACTCCTCCCTATCCTTCAAACCCCACATCGAGGCCCTCACCACATCCCTCCGGCTCCAGCTCAAGAACATCTCACGGATCCGCTCCTTCCTCACCCACGACACCGCTAAAACACTCATCCATGCTCTTATCATCTCCCGCCTTGACTACTGCAACCTCCTTCTCAATGGCCTCCCGGCTAACTCCCTCACACCTCTCCAGTCTATCCTCAACTCCGCTGCCCGACTCATCTATATGTCCTCCCGCTACTCCCCTGTCTCCCCCCTCTGCCAAGCCCTTCACTGGCTCCCCGTCTCCAAGAGATCCCAATTCAAAACACTAACCATGACGTACAAAGCCATACACAACCTGGCCCCACCATACATCTCCGACCTGGTCTCCCGATACCTACCCTCACGCAACCTCCGCTCCTCCCAAGAACTCCTCCTCTGCTCCCCCCTCATCACCTCTTCACACAACCGAGTTCAGGACTTCTCCCGGGCATCTGCCTTACTCTGGAACTCCCTACCCGAACACGTCAGACACTCTCTTACCCTGAGTAACTTCAAGTGTCACCTGAAGACTCACCTGTTCCGTCAAGCCTACAACCTGCCATGAGACCCAGGCGAATGCCTGACATTCCCCCATCCTACTGTATCCCAACCCACCCCTCATAGACTGTGAGCCCTCGTGGACAGGGTCCCTGCCCCTCCTGTACCTGTACGTCCTGATCGCCTAGATTTAGTGTACTTGTTCTTGTCTCCCTCATCCTCATGTAAAGCGCCATGGAACCCAATGGCGCTATATAAATAAATAATAATAATAATAATAATAATAGTTACATGTAGTGGTTGGCAGGCGCTGCCAACCACAACACGGTCACGATTCTGGGTGATACAGATGAGCTGCAGCTCATCTGTATCTCCCAGAAGCGATCGTATTGTGCAGCAAGGTGCCTCTTAGGGTATGTGCCCACTGGGCGTTTTTGCTGCAGTCCAGAACGCAGGAAAACCTGAGGATCCTAGAGTCCTTGACAGGAGAAATGCTATGATCTTGTCTGCGTTTTTTGCGCGGTTTTTGCGCGGTTTTTGTGCGTTTTTACTGCGTTTTTGATAGCTGCGTTTTTCCTGCGTTTTTCCCATTGACTGCACCAAAAACGCAAAAAAGAATTGACATGTCCATTCTTTGCTATCCGCACCAAAAACGCAGGTATTTGACAGTTCTTGACACTTGCAAAACCAATGTGTGTGCACTGCGTTTTTGAAAACACATTTGTTTTGCTGGGAAGTCCATCCGCAGGAACAGATTAGCATACATTAACATAAAACCAAGGGTTTTCTGCATGCGGAAAACGCAGGAAAACCGCGGCAAAAACACCCTGTGGGCACATACCCTTAAAGAGGCAGTGAAAAATAAGAATTAATTGATAAAGTTTTTAAAAACCTGTAAAAAAATAACATAAAAGTTCAAATTACCCCCCTTTTCCCCCAATCACAATAAAAGTATTAAAATAAATAAAAAAAATACACGTTTGGTATCGCCGCATTGAGAATCGCCCGATCTATCATTATATTAAATCCGTTAATGAGAGCCGTAAACTCCGTAACGGAAAAAATGGTCCAAACGCCAAAATTCTGTTTTTTTGGTCGCCGCAACACTGCTATAAAATGCTATAAAAAATTGCTATAAAATGCAATAATGGGCGATCAAAACTGCGGATCCCCCCAAAAATGGTATCATTAGAAACGTTGGCTCAAGATGCAAAAAATAAGCCATCACACAGCCCCAGTTCCTGAAAAATGAGGACGCTACGGGTCACAGAACATGACGCAAAAAGTCCAAAAATTCACCACCTAGATACCAATAAAGGTATACATGTTGGGTGTCTACGAACTTGTACCGACCTGAGGCATCACCCCATCATGTCGGTTTTACCATATAGTGAACATGGTGACTAAACTACCCAAAAAACAAACGTGTTATTGCACCTTTTTTTGCAATTTCACTGCATTTAGATTTTTTTTGCAATTTCCCTGTACACTATATGGTAACATAAATTATTGCATATGAAAGTACACGTCGTCCCGCTAAACACAAGCCATCATATGTCTATATTGACGGAAAAATTATAAAGCTATGGCTCTTGAAAGCAGGGGAGCAAAAAACGAAAATTAAAAATGAAAAATTCCCCGGTCATGAAGGGGTTAAATCTAATTCCCCTGTCTTATCCTCTAGTGTTTTTATCCTTTTTCGGTGCTACTCTAGTCGGCGGTGCCATCTTGGGCATGTAACTTCTGACTGTCTAGAAGTCAGAAGTTACATCACAAGCTCCCAATGCATCTTTATTATAGCCAGAACAAGGCCAGAACGAGACTCTCATAGAGTTGCATTGAGTTGTGACCTCTGATGCACTCCATGAAATATTGGAGCCACAAATTGCCAGAGACCAGCCGGAGCAACGCTGATAAAATGAAGATGAGTATAAGAGGGACAGGGAACTTACATTTAAGGCAAATGCAGCAATGCAATAAGAATATATGTTTTGAAGAGGTTGCATGACCATTAAATATCAAATCCATTTTATAGATCAAAAAGATGAGTAATATTACAATTTCTATTGAGTTTAAAAAAAAATAAATAGACAATTTAGTTAAGAATTGTGACATTTTACTTATAGTAAGGCTACACCTGGTGTTCAAAGTGGAAAGCAATGTGTATGTCAACCTAACAAGTGTTGGTGCACCCCCACGCTTACTCACTCACTCATACACAGTAATTTTCTGCATATGCCCTCTGTAGCTTCCAAGCAATCAAAAGAAAAAGTTATCTCTCCGGTTTGCAGTTACCGTTGGCTGTCCGGCACTACATAGAATTTCACTTTTGACAGAATGCATGTAAATGCTATAACACTTCACTGGATTGCTTTTAACAGAATGTAAATTGAAAATGGCTTTCATTTTTATAACATAAAACAGGTGTGATATTGGAAGCTCAAATCCTTTAATCTGTATTTTATCTATAAAGAAACAGATTTGAAATTGTATATACAGTGCCTTGAAAAAGTATTTATAGTCTCATCTGCCTAGAGCGACTTCTTCCACATGTAATGGACACAGAAGAGTCCAAAGTAGAACATTTTACGCTAAAAGTAAAACCCTATCTGTGTCGAAATACTAACACTATACATCACTCTGAAAACACCACCCCCACCATTAAGCATGGTGGTGGCAGCATAATGCTGTGGGGATGCTTGTCTTCAGCAGGGCAGGGAGGCTGGTCAGAGTTGAAGGGAGGATGGTTAGAGCTAAATACAGGGCAATCCTGGAGGAAAACCTGTAAAAAGCTACAAAAGACTGGAGTTAAGTTCCCTTTTCAGCAGGACAATGACACTAAACATACTGCTAGAGCTACAATGGAATAATTTATACCAAAGCATATTCATGTATTTGAATGACTCAGTCACAGTCAAGACCTAAGTCCCATTGAGAATCTGCGACAAGACTGGAAAATTGCTGGTCGCAGACTCCTCCATTCAATCTCACTGTGAAAGAGTCAATTTCCAAAGAAGACTGGGCAAAAATTTCAGCTTCTATATGTACAAACCTGGTAGAGACAAACCTGAAAACACTTGCAGCACTTATTGCATTGAAAGGTGGTCCTACATAGTATTGACTGAGGGTAGGCGGAATACAAATGCACATCACAATTTTAATATTTATATTTTTTAAATATTTTAAAAAACATATATCACTTCCTTTACAATTCACAAATACGTGTTACTTAGTGTTGGTATATCACATAAAATCATAATAAAATACAAGTTAAGTTTGTCGGTGTAACATGAAAAAAATGTGAAAGGTTCACAGAGTATGAATACTTTTTCAAGGCACTGTTGGTGATAGAGAGTATCTAAATAAAACAGCCACGTAATTGGATAATCTTTCAATAAACAAACCAAAATAAACCTAAAAATAATAACATTTTTTCTTCTAGGATGATAAGATAAAAAATATTTGTACTATGTTATAAATCCATGTGACACATTCAGTCTTTTTACTTTACTTGAGGAAACTTCAAATCTTGGACCAACAACTAATCAACGGACATAGAACTATCTGCTTCTTATCTTTGGATGTTGATGTTTACTGCCCCCCCTCCCACCTTTGACCGCTCTGTGCTATGCTTAACCTCACCTGATTTATTTACTGCAGTATCCATTCCCCCATTTGTGCATATACACTGTAAGTATGTATGTTCAGAATTTGTGTCATTATTAGCCTGATGAAGAGACCTTGGAGCCTCGAACGTTTGTGATTATGTACCATCTTTTCAGTTAGCCATTAAAAGACTTCTAGGATGACTCACTGTAAAGGAACCATATCTATCTGGATTGGTAAGAAAAAGTGTTAGGCTAGATGCACATAGCATTTGCTTACACTCAAAAAGTAGTATCCAAAGTCCTGATGGATGCCTAGTATCCTGGGGCCTAACTATAATAGGTGCAGAGCTTGTAGTTGCAAGTGAAACCTAGAGCCCAGAGAGCCCAAAACGCCTCTGTTGCCCATATGAAAAAACCATTACTAAAAAAGTTCTGCAATAACTGGGGAGCCGGCTGGAGCTTTTGCATTGGGGCCCACAAGCTTCAAGTTTTGACACCACTAGTATCTGCTCAGCATAGAATGTCACTGCAACATAAAGTATACCATATCTGCTCAACATAGAGTGTCACTGCAACATAAAGTATACCATATCTGCTCAACATAGAGTGTCACTGCAACATAAAGTATACCATATCTGCTCAACATAGAATGTCACTGCAACATAAAGTATACCATATCTGCTCAACATAGAGTGTCACTGCAACATAAAGTATACCATATCTGCTCAACATAGAGTATCACTGCAAAATAACGTATACCATATCTGCTCAGCATAGAGTATCACTCCAAAATAATGTATACCATATCTGCTTAGCATAGAGTATCACTCCAAAATAACGTATACCATATTTGCTCAGCATAGAGTATCACTGCAAAATAACGTATACCATATCTGCTCAGCATAGAGTATCACTGCAAAATAACGTATACCATATCTGCTCAGCATAGAGTATCACTCCAAAATAATGTATACCATATCTGCTCAGCATAGAGTATCACTCCAAAATAATGTATACCATATCTGCTCAGCATAGAGTATCACTCCAAAATAACGTATATCATATCTGCTCAGCATAGAGTATCACTGCAAAATAACATATACCATATCTGCTCAGCATAGAGTATCACTCCAAAATAACGTATACCATATTTGCTCAGCATAGAGTATCACTGCAAAATAACGTATACCATATCTGCTCAGCATAGAGTATCACTGCAAAATAACGTATACCATATCTGCTCAGCATAGAGTATCACTCCAAAATAATGTATACCATATCTGCTCAGCATAGAGTATCACTGCAAAATAACGTATATCATATCTGCTCAGCATAGAGTGTCACTGCAAAATAACGTATATCATATCTGCTCAGCATAGAGTGTCACTGCAAAATAATGTATACCATATCTGCTCAGCTTAGAGAGGCACTGCACAAAAACATATAATAATAATAATAATAATAATAAAACTTTATTTGTATAGCGTCAACATATTCCTCAGCGCTTTACAGTACAGTGGTACATACAAGAAAAATATACGATATAGAATGGTAGGTAATACAGAACAGTAGTTACATACAATAAACATAGAATCAACGTAGGAAATACAATAATTAGTTTATAAAGTATGGATGAGAGTGAAGAAGGTTAGAGGATTGACGGGTCTGACAATGTACACTCCGATATGGGATAACGAACATCTAGGCGAATTCTATAGGATGGGTGACCTAAAAGACTGGGAGACAAAGGGAGTGCAGTTTGTCTATCAACTGATGAATGATCAAGCTCTCAAAACCTTAGCAATGCTGAAGGAGGAATTTCACTTGTCAGACAAACACAGTTACTAGTATATGTAGGTTAAACACGCATTCCTTCAACAGAGGAAAAAGGGGACCATGGTTATCCAGAAAGATATTATCCTCGACTACATCTGCAAAGAGGGGAGTACTAAAGGGGTTATATCTGAGCTTTATGCCGCTCTGCTTCACACCTTTTTGCTGAAATACCCTGTTGTGGCGAAGGAAAGATGGGAAGCAGATGTTGGTAATATAGAGGATGACAAATGGGAGTTCATCTTGGAGTATATTCCCAAATTATCATTAAATGAACCTGCTAGAATGTCCCAACTATTTCTTGTACATGGGGCATACAGATCATCAGAATTTTTGTATAAAATAGGGGTGCGGGAGACCTCGGAATGTACGAGATGCGGAGCTGAAGCCGCTGGTATCCTACACGTCATGTGGGGGTGTCCGCATATTTTGGGTTTCTGGTCTGAGGTGGCTGCTCTCATTGGGAATCGCTATCATTGTGTAATCCCTAGAGACCCGGTGGTCTGCTTGTTGGGATATGTGGAAGAGGTGGTGGGCACTGATATTGCGAAACTAGCAGTTGCCAGACTCTTGTATGCTGCTAGAAAAGTCATAGCTAGATATTGGGTACGAATGGAGCCTCCTACTAAACAGGAATATATACGTCAAGTAGACTATGTGGTACGGATGGAGGAAAAAATCTACCATAAACGTAAAAATGCTAAATTATGTGATAACTTGTGGGCAGCGTGGAAGGTGTGAGGGCTGAGATTGGAAAAGATGTTCCGGCAAAGATGTGTCTAATGGTGTGTAAAGGGTCATGCGAGTGTGCAGCCAAAAACGCTTTCAACTCGCGGGCTGTCAAAGCTGGCAAGTTTAAAATACGCAATTAGCACTAGTACATTGCCGGGCAGCGTCCTCAATGAGGGGCTGTCCCAGGTACTAACGCTAATTGCGTATGTACCGCGCTATGGCTGGCAGGACCCGCCGACTTTCAATGCACATTACAGAAAGCTGACAAATGCCGGATATTCAGAAATGTCCCCATTTAACCCCTGAACTACCAATGATTTTAGGCACCATGTCTCTAGGGAGGGGGGCAATCCCTAGAGACATGGTGCCAACATCTTTGACACATATTAACCCTTTATTTCGGGGGTTCATTACAGCATATGCAGTATCTGTGCTCATATGCTGCATAGATGCTGTATATGCAATTTAACCCCACAAAATATACAAAAGTGCCCAGCAGATGGGTGCTTAGCAATCATCTTGCACCGCTGACACAGCGGTACAAGATGATTACTTACTGTACCCGGCAAAGCGGGAAATTTAAACTCTGTGGCTTTGACAGCCGCAGAGCTTTAATTTCCCGACAAATTCTGTCTGCGGTACTTCAGGACCACGGACAGCATCACAATCACGCAGCGCACACGCACTCACACCTTACAATCGCAGCACACTAACATATATACAGCCAGCCACACTCACCACACACACCCACAAACACGCACAGCACTCGCATCACTGTCATGCATCAAACACGCTCCGTGTTTGATGCACGACAGTGTGCCTTCAGCCTTAAAAGGTTCCTCTGTCCTCCACTCATTACCTGTATTAGGGGCCTTTCACATCAGCGGTTTTGCCGGATCCGGACAAAAAACTGCATCTGCCGCATGTGCTTCCTAACGGCTGCACTTGTGGTACACTTGCGGCAAGCCCCATGCTGCAATCCAGCACTTGTGGCAGTTGCGGCCGCGAAAAAAAACACGGTCAGCTGTGGATATATTGAGCGGCCGCACCTGCCGCAAGTGCCGGATCGTGGCAATACCGCATTTGCCGCAAGCCCCATAGACAATGCATGGGGCTTGCCGCAAGTGTGCCGCAAGTGCAAACGCTGATGTGAAAGGGGCCTTGCTGGCACTTGTTTAAACTTGTTATCAGTATAAAAGACATCTGTCTGCAACCTCAAACAGTCACACTCCAAACTCCACTATGGTGAAGACCAAAGAGCTGTTGAAGGACACCAGAAACAAAACTGCAGCCCTGCACCAGGCTGAGAAGACTGAATCTGCAATAGGCAAGCAGCTTAATGTGAAAAAATCAACTATGGGAGCAATAATGAGAAAATGGGAGACATACAAGACCACTGATAATCTCCCTCAATCTGGGGCTCCACACAAGATCTCACTTCATGGGGTCAAAATGATCTCAAGAACGGTGAGCAAAAATCACAGAACTTGCACAATTGGTAGCTGACTAAATATTTGTTCCCCACTGTATGTGGAGGGCTATTTGGATGCTCATAGTGTAGATGGATAATGTATATGGAGCAGCTATGTAGGGTTCATACTGTATATAGGAGGGCTGTGTGTGGGCTATTACAGTATAAAAGGCTGGTGTCAGCATACCTAATTCTTCCCAATATTAAGTGATTCAATTAATATGAAATTATAATTAATATGTTATTACTATTAAGCAGAATTTATTTCAGCCTATTGGTTAGGCCCTCCACAGCAGTCATGGTCTCACATGTGGCCCCTCAGGAAAATTAATCGCCCACCCCTACTACATAAGATTGAATGAACCCATGTAAGACTCGGCATTTATTACTGAGCTCATAATTTTGCTGGCTATTAGGAGGAACAGTAGTCATCTAATCTTAATAACTTGACAGAGCTCTCAGTAAGATCAATAGTTCCTTTAAAGAGATAGCAGCAAACCACAATGGATGAATTCAGATATAAATTCAGGTAAAAAGATCAGTACAAGGTGTTTTCTTTGTATTTTAACTGTAAATAAAAACTATTCGAACAGTGTGCAAATATATAGACTTTGATGTAATGAAGTAGTATTCAAAGGGGAACTCCAGATAGTAGGCCTTGACATCTCAAGAGCTGGGCCAAATAACACGTTATTCTACTATGTTGGAAAGTTCATAAAGTAATTCATTACAGTTGGATGAAACTACAAGCAGTTAGGCTGGTTTCACACTGCAGTTTTTTCCCTGATCAGGTTCGATCAGGTTTGTGACCCAAAACCTGGAGACGAACCAGGAGAGGAACTTGCAGAGAAAAAGTATAATTGAAAGATTGACACCTGTTCTGAGTTTTGGAGACACTCCACAAACCTGATCGAACCTGATCAGGGAAAAACTGCAGTGTGAAAACAACCTTGGGTTTTTGTTCTTATGAAGAAAGTCTTTAAATATCAGAAATAAATGATAAATATGTAGTTAGTGGGGGCTGCACTGCACAGAGACTCACCATTCATGAACACGTGAGTTCCACTTTCCTGTTCCTCCTCACTGTGGTGGATAGGAATGAAGCTCCAATCATTGTGGAAGTGGTGCACCTGTCTTGCTATCGCAGTCGGTTCTATAGACCCTGAATATAGTAACAGTGCTCATACGTGACTGTATTCAATCACGAATATCATAGGAACAGTGGATCAGAAGTGTTGTTCTGGTGATATATAGGAATCCAGCAATCAGATATTATTTAGTACTCATTCTGCTGTGGATTGGTTATGAATATTTCTGGTAAAGAGGTTATCCGGGATTTTTCAAAGGAAAAAAGAAAAAAAAAAAAAATTGTGCCTAATCAATAACAGGCATGTAGTTGGCACCTACCTACCTGTTGTGCCCAGCATCGTTCACCGCCAACATGGAGTGGTCTGAAACCGCTCTGTCGGCAATTTTGCCTCTTCCGCTGAAGTCACGTCAACAGAGAGGGTGGCTACTCCCTCTGTAGACAGACGCATAGCTGATGTCAAGCTGATTGACAGCTGGCTCCCCCAATCAGATAGCAGGGAGCCGGCTGTTAATCACCGTGATGTCGGCTATGCGCCCATTTAGGAAAAGCCGTCTCTGCTCTGTGTTTACTCCGCCATGCTGTTCCGGGCAGGAGCAGTCTGTGACCAGAGGTGACAGGTGCCAGGCACAACAGGCAGGTAGGTGACAGCTATCTGCCTGTTAGTGCTTGGGCACCTTTTTTTTTAATAAAAAATCCTGCCCCTTAAAAACCCGCTTTTAATGTGGTTAGTCATTTATTGCAAGATGTATAATTAGTGATCAAATTTCAAGAAAATGTGTGAAAAGTTAAATAATACTTACTGCAACTCAGTGCATTGCTCTTTTTAGATTTGTCAACATGAGTATGTCCGGACTGTAGAGCTGTCTAATCTCTGCACTGCTGTAGAGCCGGCAGCTGATAAAATAAAGTAGATGAGAAACAGACAAGTTTTTAGAGTAGAAAGTGAGATGCAGAAACAGCAATGATCAGCAGATCAATAAACCAAATTCAGATGAAAAGCAGGTTTTCTTCAAGACACAAGCCCTCCAAATAAGAAAGTTCTTGCTACCTTACAGCATGCCACCTAAAGGTGACTGCAGGCAGCCAAAATGCCTACGTCTATGCAGAGGATGTAAAGCCACTGCAGGGGAAATGTAAAAACATATGGTCAAGTGAAGTGTGGGTTCAACTTTAACCCCCCTCCAGAACAGCTACTAGTGCATCTCAATGAATTAGAATATCATCAAAAATCAATATCATATTGACATGTTTCAGGGCGTTTCTGGGAGCCTTGAAACACATTGGCTAATAATTCAATATGATATTCACCTTTTCATGTCTCGTGGAATCCAATCCTTCATCCTCCCTACTTAAATTTTCTGAGATAATGACCTTTGGGTTTTCATTGACTGTAAGCCATAATCATCAACATTAACAGAAATAATCACTTGAAATAGATCACTGTTTGTAATGACTCTATATAATATATGTGTTTCACTTTATGTATTGAATTACTGAAATAAAGTAGGTCTGGAGAAATTGCTTTTTACCTCATGGAGAGGAATTTTTCTGCCAGCTTTACGAAAGCAGATAAGCTGATAAGGAGACTTATAGCCACGATGCTCCTCTGGGAAATAAGCAAATTGTCACTTCAGTGAGGAAGTGAATGAACTCTAACGCCACCTTTCGGTAGCAATCCTCAAAGTCATAATCAACTCTTTAACAACCCTTTTAATATGACGAAGGATTTGTGTCAGATCAGAACCCCAAACTGCAGATACTGTTTCGGGGTAACTGCCCCACTCACACAGCCAGATCAAAATTCCCACACACTGCACTGATGAGGGGCAGTCACCCCGAAACGCAGCGTCTGCAGTTTGGGGTTCTGATCTGGCACAAATCCTTAGTCATATTAAAAGGCTTGTTAAAGAGTCAATTATGACTTTGAGGACAGCTACCGAAAGGTGGCGCTAGAGTTCATTCACTTCCTTACTGAAGTGACAATTTGCATATTGAAATAAAGTAAATTTTTGATAATATTCTAATTTTTTGAGATGCACCTGCATACTCTGACAAGATATATCGATGAGACAACTTAGTTGAACGCTACAAATTTTGGATTTATGTAGATAAAATATTCATTCGCTATAAACTGGGATTTGAAAGTGTGTGTGTTTAGGTAGTATTTAGACGTGGAGGATTAGTTCCATTTATCCAATAGTACAGTATTTGTTTAGCATAATCTTGAAATATTGGGAGCAATAAAGAATGAAAATTGCAATGTCTCTGGAGTAAGCGTTCATGTGAATAAAACATGCCCTGCTCTGTAAAGGTTATTACGAAAGGACACTGGGGGAGGAGTTGGCTTTAAGGAGATGAGGGCATATGAGACAATACCTAAAATAGTTACCTATCCCACACTGCTCCAAAGTTTTGAGTGTAATGAGATTTCTAGGCCATGTAATGATCCTCTGGAAATCAAATATGCAAATTGCAGCTTCAGAGAGCACGAAGACTTAAACTCTAGTGCCGCCTATTGGAAGTAGCAATCCTAAAAGTCAATATCAACCTTTTAATGAGCGTTGTCATAAGACTTAAGGCTCCGTTACACAGTACGATGTCCCAGCGATCCAACCGACGATGGGGGTTGCTGGCGTATCATTATGTGATCGCTGGTGAGCTCCCAAACAGACAGACTCACCAGCGATCAGGACCAGTGAGAACGCTGGTATCCAGGGTAAACAGCGGGTAACTAAGCACAGCGCTGGACTTAGTTACCCATTGTTTACCCTGATTACCAACTCCCAGTATGTGCTATGCGACGCTGGGAGCTCATTGATCATTGGTCTCCCACTGTCACACACGCCGATGCTGGCCGGCCAGTGGGAGACCAATGATAAAAAAAAATGGTCCGGGTCATTTACCAACGATTAACGAACTTATCGTTGGTCGTTGGTACATGTCACACACAACGATGTTGTTTCGACGTCGCTGCAATGTCACCAAACCGGTGACATCGCAACAACATCATTAACAACATCGTAGCATGTAACTGGGCCTTTGGAATGATTTAGTCCCTAGCCAGCGGCCTCTCATAGAGCTAATTTAAATCTGTTGCTTTGCACTGATGATAGATAACACCCTGAAACAGAGTGTCTTTCAAATTAGTTTCTGGTTTGGACTTTTCTTAAGTCATATGGCAAGTATCGTTAAAGGTTCGATAGTGACTTTTAGGATTGCTACTTCCAATAGGTGGCATTAAAGTTCAACTTCTCTTCCATTCCAACCCAAAGAATGGAATGAAAAATGTATTTAGCTCCATTGTCAGTTTCCGTAAGGAAAGAAGCAGAGCTCTCATTGATATTAAAGTGGCTTTCCAGTGGATAATACTTCTAAAAAAAAAAGCTCAGACTAGTATAAAATAAGAAAGGAATTAATACTAACTCATCCCCTACAGATCCCACTCTGCTGCTTACCGGGTCCCCACTGGTCTCAGCTTCGCCATCTCATTTCAAAACACTGAAAAATGGTCAAAAATCCAAGTCAGCCAGTGAATGGCGGGTATTTCTGCATGTATGTCTGGATGGCAGGAGGAAGGCGGGACCAGATAAAGTATTCAAATGGAGATGAGGGAAGGTGAGTAAAAATTCTTTTTAATATGTTATACTAGCTGTAGAACCCGGCGTTGCCCGGGCGTAATGCCCATATATGGTCGAAATGCTCATATATGGTAATATCACCCATATATGGTGTTGTATGTGTGTATGTATCATATTCCCACCCCTTCATAGCTCCACCCCTATATATAGCCCCTCCCCTCCCAGTAGTCCTGCTCTTTTCATAGCTCTGCCCCATGTATAGATCCGCCCCTTCATAGTTCCACCCCTCCACATAGTCCCAGGAGCGGGGCTATGTGAAGATGCATGCTGCAAAGTGGGCATTGCTATGTAAAGCGGTCGTGGCTATGTGGAGTGGGAAGTGGAAGAGGAGGCTGGGATATGTGGAGATGCAGGCTGTGAAGTGGGTTTGGCCATGTGGAGTGGGCAGGGCTACATGGGTGGGGCTTAAGGGTATGTGCACACTGGTCGGGTTAGGGCCGGATTAGGTGTGTAAACCGCCGGTCGGTTTACATAAATTTCATGTAAATTTAAACCGGCGTTTGGATTAACATAGAAACCTATGTAAACCGACATCCGCTGTGCACACAGCGGCGGTTTACACATGCTCATCCGTTGCTAACCCGCTGGGTTCCCAGCGGGTTAGCAAAGAATGAGCTTGTTCTATAATCTGGCCGGTTCTGCAGCGGCTGCAAGCAGAATCATGTACTGCTTCCAGCCGCCGCAACACCGCCGCCAATAACCCGCCCGTCTCCCGCCGCACATACCCGACAGGAAGCCGGTGGACGGCTCCGGAGCTTCCTGTCGGGTCCCGCCCAGCCGCCGCCGCCACAAACCCGCCCACCGTGCGCACATACCCTAATACATACATACAGTGTTGGCTAAAAGTATTGACACCCCTGCAATTCTGTCAGATAATACTCAGTTTCTTCCTGAAAATGATTGCAATCACAAATTCTTTGGTATTATTATCTTCATTAAATTTGTCTTCAATGAAAAAACACAAAAGAGAATGAAGCAAAAAGCAAAACATTGATCATTTCACACAAAACTAAAAAAATGGGGTGGACAAAAGTATTGGCACCCTCAGCCTAATACTTGGTTGCACAACCTTTAGCCAAAATAACTGCGATCAACCGCTTCTGGTAACCATCAATGAGTTTCTTAGAATGCTCTGCTGGAATTTTAGGCCATTCTTCTTTGGAAAACTGCTCCAGATCCCTGATATTTGAAGGGTGTCTTCTCCAAACTGCCATTTTTAGATCTCTCCACAGGTGTTCTATGGGATTCAGGTCTGGAGTCATTGCTGGCCACCTTAGAAGTCTCCAGTGCTTTCTCTCAAACCATTTTTTAGTGCTTTTTGAAGTGTGTTTTGGGTCATTGTCCTGCTGGAAGACCCATGACCTCTGAGGGAGACCCAGCTTTCTTACACTGGGCCCTACATTATGCTGCAAAATTTGTTGGTAGTCTTCAGACTTCATAATGCCATGCACATGGTCAAGTAGTCCAATGCCAGAGGCAGCAAAGCAACCCCAAAACATCAGGGAACCTCCGCCATGTTTGACTGTAGGGACTGTGTTCTTTTCTTTGAATGCCTCTTTTTTTCTCCTGTAAACTCTATGTTGATGCCTTTGTCCAAAAAGAGAGAACATTCTTCCAAAATGTTTTAGGCTTTCTCAGGTAAGTGTTGGCAAACTCCAGCCTGGCTTTTTATGTCTCGGGGTAAGAAGTGGGGTCTTCCTGGGTCTCCTACCATACAGTCCCTTTTCATTCAGACGCCGACGGATAGTACGGGTTGACACTGTTGTACCCTCGGAATGCAGGGCAGCTTGAACTTGTTTGGATGTTAGTCGAGGTTCTTTATCCACCATCCGCACAATGTTGCGCTGAAATTTCTCGTCAATTTTTCTTTTCCATCCACATCTAGGGAAGTTAGCCACAGTGCCATGGGCTTTAAACGTCTTGATGACAGTGCGCACGGTAGACACAGGAACATTCAGGTCTTTGGAGATGGACTTGTAGCCTTGAGATTGCTCATGCTTCCTCACAATTTGGTTTCTCAAGTCCTCAGACAGTTCTTTGGTCTTCTTTCTTTTCTCCATGCTCAATGTGGTACACACAAGGACACAGGACAGAGGTTTAGTCAACTTTAATCCATGTCAACTGGCTGCAAGTGTGATTTAGTTATTGCCAACACCTGTTAGGTGCCACAGGTAAGTTACAGGTGTTGTTAATTACACAAATTAGAGAAGTATCACATGATTTTTCTAAGGGTGCCAATACTTTTGTCCACCCCCTTTTTTATGTTTGGTGTGGAATTATATCCAATTTGGCTTTAGGGCAATTCTTTTTGTGTTTTTTCATTGAAAACAAATTAAATGAAGATAATAATACCAAAGAATTTGTGATTGCAATAATTTTCAGGAAGAAACTGAGTATTATCTGACAGAATTGCAGGGGTGTCAATACTTTTGGCCATGACTGTACATACACTCAGATTCATATTCGATTAGTCTGACCCCTTAAAAATTGTATCTAGTAGACAATCCTTTAATCCCTTCACTGAAATATACTTTCAGAAATCTTTGCTTTCACCATCCTGAAGCTCTAGCCTGAAGCATAAACTCCTATACTGACCTAGCCATGTATCCATTTACCGTATATACTCGTGTATAAGCCGAGTTTTTCAGCCCAAAAATTGGGCTGAAAAGTCCCCCCTCGGCTTATACACGGGTCATACGGTATGCTGTGGGGGGGGAGCTGTGACCGGGGGCTGAAGGAGGCAGGAGGGGGCCGCGGTGACCGCAGGCGGTCACGTGGGGCCGCCTCATTAGTGCAATGAATATGCACGGCATCCCCCTGTCCATCAGCGGCGGGGGGATGCCGTGCATATTGCACTACACAGCCCCCCCTCTTTAATATGCGTCCCCCAGTATTAATAAACATCCCCCCCCTCCTTATCACGTCCCCCCCCGGCTGCGGCAGCTGTTAAAATAACAAACAGTTTATACATCACCTTCCGACGCAGCTCTCCGCTCCTCCGGTCCTCAGCGTCTCCGCTCGCGGCTTCTTCTTCCTTGTTGTGCCGGTGTCATGTGACCGGGCGCAGGAGATGACGTCATTTCCTGCGCGCGGTCACAAGCCGGCACATCAAGGAAGAAGAAGCCGCGAGCGGAGACGCTGAGGACCGGAGGAGCGGAGAGCTGCGTCGGAAGGTGATGTATAAACTGTTTGTTATTTTAACAACTGCCGCAGCCGGGGGGGGACGTGATAAGGAGGGGGGGGCTGTTTATTAATACTGGGGGACGCATATTAAGGAGGGGGGGCTGCATACTACCACTGGGCCTGCTGGATACTACACTGGGGCTGTATATACCTCTGGGGCTGCTGTATACTACCACTGGGGCTGTATATACCACTGGGGCTGCTATATACTACCACTGGGGCTGTATATACCTGTGGGGCTGCTGTATACTACACTGGGGCTGTATATACCTGTGGGGCTGCTGTATACTACCACTGGGGCTGTATATACCTGTGGGGCTGCTGTATACTACCACTGGGGCTGTATATACCTGTGGGGCTGCTGTATACTACCACTGGGGCTGTATATACCTGTGGGGCTGCTGTATACTACCACTGGGGCTGCTGTATATACCTTTGGGGCTTCTGTATACTACCTCTGGGGCTGCTGTATACTACCTCTGGGGCTGCTGTATACTACCTCTGGGGCTGCTGTATACTACCTGTGGGGATGCTGTATACTACCACTGGGGCTGTATATACCTCTGGGGATGCTGTATACTACCACTGGGGCTGCTGTATATACCTTTGGGGCTGCTGTATACTACCTCTGGGGCTGCTGTATACTACCTCTGGGGCTGCTGTATACTACCACTGGGGCTGCTAAATACCTCTGGGGCTGCTGTATACTACCTGTGGGGATGCTGTATACTACCACTGGGGCTGCATATACCTCTGGGGATGCTGTATACTACCACTGGGGCTGTATATACCTCTGGGGCTGCTGTATACTAACTACTGGAGCTGCTGCTGTATATACCACTGGGGCTGCTGCTGTATACTACCACTGGGGAGGCTGCTGTATACTACCATTGGGGGGCCTGTATACCACACTGCTGGGGGCTGTATACCTGTGCTGGAGTCCACCCTCGGCTTATACACGAGTCAATATGTTTTCCCAGGTTTTGGGGGCAAAAGTAGGGGGGTCGGCTTATACACGGGTCGGCTTATACACGAGTATATACGGTAATTTGTTAAAAGCCCTAGAAAACCAGAGTCCAGTGACATTACCATAATGATTATGGCATAATCCCTCCACAATCCTGGAATATTGTTAACCCTGGCATGATGCACATGTGTGGGTGGGAGTGTCCTATTTAATTATTTTATTTTTTGACCTGTTTACTCCAAAGCTATCTCTCATTGAGGATACTCAAAAAATTTGGAGGTGTTCCTCATATAATAAATAAACTTTGGGTTTTGCTATTTACTACAATGCGTCTGTTTATTACAGTTTATCTGTGTTGGAGTATGTGTTATAAGCTGGAACCATCATTATTCTGCAATGTTTATAGCATGATTTTTAGCAAATGATCATATCCTGTAAACATACAGCATGTTATTTTGACATAATAATCCATTTAATACAGTTATACACAATAGTATGTCGTCTTGCTGCAAGCGCAGCTAAAAATAAAGTGGTACCATCTGTTGTCATTTTTCGTGAGTGCCCGGACGTTGTTGTTAATCTAAATCCTGCTGGCAGTGTTTCTGAAGAGCCTGGCATCATGCTGATTCCATGGACCTCTCGTGGTGGAAATTGCCTCCTCCAGGAGGGCCCACGTCTGAAGTTTTTGTCATCACACTGGAAATACAAAGCATGGCAAATTACAGTGGGAAAGTGTTTATGTAAAACTATTACTTTTATATGGAGGGTTCCTCTTTTATTATATATTTCTAACATGCATTTTCTTTTTTACACTATAATACACAAGATGTTTGTCCTTCAGAATTTTCTTTGAGCTTTTGGATAAATACAGTGAATAAAAGTTTATATTCACTGCCTGTACCTTAAGGGTACCTTTACACGCCGCAATATCTGCTGGGAATCCCGACGGCGATATGTCGCCCTGAAACTATCGCCGTCAAATTGCCTCCCAGTTGCGGCGTGTATTTGGGGATTTGGCGACGATAAATGACCTGGTTCCTGATTTCAGAGCACTGCTCCAAAATCAGAGGCAATCATGAAGGCGACATTCCCGGCTTTTGGCGTGTGATAGGGCGATACTGATGGAATCTGTGTCGCCTATTGATTTCCCGTAGGCGTGCCACAGCATGCTGTACTCCGCGCCCCGTCTGCGATGATTGGTGGTGGCTACTGTGTTCCCATTGGCTGACAGTTGACAGGGCGCCATATTTGAAGAGCTGTCCATTCAGCAACACACACATCTTCAATGGCGTCATGTATTAGCCAGCTTTCCAGAGCAGGCTGACAAATCGTAACGCTGTTGCATTGTCCAATGAGCACGTATGGGGTGCGGTGTAAACCATTGTTGCACGCCTATGTCCTCGCCGCGCTGAACATGTACGCCCACATTGCTTTGGAGATTGCGGCGTGTGAAGCGGCGAGGGAAGTCTACCGGATTGTTTCCACTGTGGGTGATGCGATTTCCGGGGCGACACATCAGGTTGAGGGCGAAATTGCGGAGTGTAATGCCGCCATCGGTGATCTGAGGCAAGCATGAAAAACGTGCATGCGCACGTTAGATCGCCTCATATCGCCAGCCGATATTGCGGCGTGTAAAGGCACCCTAAAGGGGTTTTCCAGGCACAATAGAAATAAATAAAAAACATTTGGCTGTCCCTATATTGAGTTTCCATCCCTCCCATTACCTTTTCTTTTTCAGCTCCTCTCCAGCCTCCTGCAAGTTATCCTTGTGTTCTGTCATTATTTAGCACCATCATATCAGACTCTCTACACATCAGGAACTCCACAAACGACTGTTTGAGAAAGATTCTTCCCAAATTGAAACGTTACCACTAGTCACAACTGCTTAGCACCTACTTGTACATATGTATATTTATATATAAATAAAATGATCCACTTGGAGAAATTAGAACCGGATGGATAGAAGCCGCGCTGACCACAATAAGAGAAACAGAGTAAAACACTTCTTTTCCTTCTTATTTGTATATAAATAAAATAAAATTCTCACTTTGCATGGAAAGAGTGAGCAGCATATATCTCGCATAGTAATGTCCCTCATGCTGAGCCCCTTATTAGGTATATATGTCCTCATCCTGGCAAATATGTCCCCCATACTGGTAAATATGTCCCCCATTAGGGTATACATGTCCATCCTGAGACCCTTCCTAATATATATGTTCCCTGTTCTGCCTCTAACGCATAAAAAAAAGCACTCTACTTATCTCCTCCATGTCTCGCAGTGTCCTCCCCTGTAGCTAGCATAGCAGCCGGCAAGTGACATAAGTGTGTCTGCTATGGCAATGCATAATATCACTGCCATGAGACGCCAATGTCTGGCGTGCCCAGTAGTGTAAGTTGAAGCTCATGGGCCCTGTTGCAAAAGCTACGGCGGGGCTCCCAATTATTGATTCTCTGTGCCACAATGCATTTCAGCTTGGTATGCATCCTCAGACACACATAGCTATAGTAGGCTGGGGTCTGTGGGCCCCATCAACCACCAGGCCTCGATTTTTATGCCCTTGGCAGGGGATCATTGCTCTTTGGCTTCTCTGCGAGCCCTATACCTGTTCAGCAGCTCACACACTCCCACCTTCAGTGCTCACCCCACTCCACCTACAAAGTATCATCCTGAGACTCCTATAGTCAATATAGATAAATTGCTGCATAGACAGTAACTCCTCCCAATTCATCTAGTTTGCACTATCTTGAGGCTTTCCTGCACTAAGTAATGCAGGATGTGGCCCTAAAGAGGGTCTGTGAACTATAGAGAAGCAATGATCCATATATATATATTGTATTAATTTATTGTAATATAATCTAGGACCCTGACTAGAGAGGATTGTGTTGGGCGTTCCAAAGTCACTAGCTGATAAAATTGCAATTAATCTCAATGGAGTCTCTAGCTTGCATTGTTTCCATGCTTTCCCTCCATCCATGTTCATATCCCCAGACACAACATGCTGAAGATCACTGTCCATTTGAAAGCACACTGCTGAGTGCTGCCTCCTCCATGCCGGGCTGCACTTGACCCAAAGGCAACAATCCATTCAAAGCACAAACAGGAAGTCGTTGTACTCTGTGCTTTGAACACTTGAGGTAGGAAGCTGAAGGTCACATGACTGCTTAGGAACAGAGCAGAATTTAGCAGCAAATAAATTCTGAAGTTTTTTCATTTCACATAGACTTTGTAATATTTTAATAATTTGTGTGCCCAGAAGACCCCTTTTAGCGGTACAATACTCTTTCCTTCTAAAGAGATCATAGAGGCAATACAAAACTCACATAAAAGCTTGTATCATCAACAAAAAAATGTGTAATGAAACATTGCTTACTCTCAATTCCAAAGTGATTTTTATAGTTCATCTGCATTACACTTCAATTATAATATATAAGACCTTCATTCTGACTGATACTATAAAACAAAGGTGACCAAACCTTAGGTGGTGGTCTACAAGTAGACCTTTGAGTGAGGAATATTAGATCACTTACCCCCAGCCACCATGTGAAAATTATTCTTAGGCTAGAGACACATTGAGCAAGATGCATGCGAGATACTCGCAAGACTCACATGGAATGGCATTCTGGATGGGAGCACTTCAGCTGCTTGTGTTTCTATTCCGCTGATGCAGCGGCCGGTCTGGGTGATTCCTGCGAGACTTATTGGAGTATCTTGAATGCGTCTTGCTCAGTGTGTCTCTGGCCTTTTCTCAAAGCTCCAAGTCTCATGTTTATATCTTTAATCAAGTTTAATTTTGGAGGACTTTCTGGACAGATGTTGTCTAAATGTATATAGATCACATTTGGAAATATCCTGATTTTACAGAATTTAAAGATTTCATAGCATCTCGTATACTAATGGGTTGATCAACTAACTCAAATTTGATAGTTGTAGTTAACTAATTTGTACTGTCTATTCCCACAGTACTGATAATTCTTGACTTTACTTTGCAATTACACTGCCTTGCGTTAAACTACTTATAGTTGTGCTCAAAAGTTTACATACCCCCGCAGATTTTTTGCTTTTTTGGCCTTTTTTCAGAGAATATGAATGATAACACAAAAACTTTTTTTTCCACTCATGGTTAGTGGTTGGTGAAGTCATTTATTGTCAAACTACTGTGCTTTCTCTTTTAAATCAGAATTACAACTAAAAACATCCAAATGACCCTGCTCAAAAGTTCACATACTATGGTGATTATGTCCTGATAACATCCACAGAAGTTGACACAAATGGGTTTGAATGGCTAATAAAGGTAACATCCTCACCTGTGACCTGGTTACTTGTAAATCAGTGTGTGTGCATAAAAGCTGAGTGAGTTTCTGGGATCCAGACAGACTCTTGATGAGACCAAAATTGAACGTTTTGGCCATAACCATAAATATTACATTTGGAGAGGTCTCAACAAGGCCTACGATGAAAGGAACACCATTCCTACTGTAAAGCATGGAGGTGGATCGCTAATGATGTGGGGGGGGGGTGAGCTACAAAGACACATGTAACTTAGTTAAAGTTGAAGGAAAGATGAATGCAGCACGTTATCAGCAAATACTGGAGGCAAATTTGCATTCATCAGTCTGGAAGCTGCGCATGGGACATATTTGGACATTTCAACATGACAATGAGTCAAATCACAAGGCCAAGCCGACCTGTCATTGGCTACAGCAGAACAAAGTGATGGTTCTGGAGTGGCCATCTCAGTCTCCTGACCTCAATATCATTGAGACACTCTGGGGAGAACTCAAGCACGCAGTTCATAGAAGAAAGCCCAGGAATTTACAGGAACTGGAGGCTTTTTGCCAAGAAGAATAGACAGATTTACCATCTGAGAAAATAAAGAGCCTCAACCACAACTACCACAAAATACTTCAAGCTGTCATTGATGTTAGAGGGAACCATACACCGTATTAAGAACTGGGGTTTGTGAACTTTTGATCAGGGTCATTTGGATGTTTTTGGTTGTAATTATGATTTAAAAAGAGAAACCACTGTAGTTTGACAATAAATGGCTTCACCCAATCACTAACAGTGAAAGGAAAAAAGGTTTTGTGTTATCATCATATTCTCTAAAAAAAGACCAAGAAAGCAAAATCTGCAAACCTTTGAGCACAACTGTACATACAAAGTCAAAATGTCATTTTCTTTCCTATTCTGAGATACATGGACTCATATCTAAAAACAACACACCATTGAGATTGAGCACTTCAACTCTTTTGTATATACCATCTTTTCTTGGTATTTGCAAGACTTGTAAAATAGCAGGTGATACAGTATGACTCTCTATCACTACTATGCTATGTCTAGGCTGCATCAGAACCCAACCAGAACAGGTTGAGTGGAGCTGCTCCCGGTTAGCTGTATACTCATCAAGTCTTCTTCAGTCCAAGTGCAATAAATTATTATATATCTCTTTCAAGATTTGTCTTGCCTGAAATAAAGTTTATAGATTGTTTAACGACATACATTCAAGCACTAGTACATCAACATTGCTGAAACGTATTATGTTATAAAGTAGTGCCACAGATACAGATGAGTGGATGCACCAAATGAAAATCCAGAGAGTTATCTGTGTTTACGGGTAAATTCAATTACAACAATGCAAATTGAATATTCCCTAATATACCATGGGTATCCAAATGATAACAAAAAGTAAGATCTAAAGGAAAAATAACTGTCACCTCACCAGCCACCAATGAATCCCACAGTCCTCTGGTCCACACCTCTTCTTTTTCGTTTCCCCCTTCAGGTGCATCCTCTTCGGCCACTTCACGTCAGACCAGAACGTCTGGTATGATTAAGCCTCTGAGACATTCCTGTGCGCCATGACCATGTTGTAACATCATAATGTCAAGGTGTGCAGGGATGTCAGAGGCCTAGTTGTGATAGAAGTCCGGGCTTGGATTGAAGAGGATGCATGTGACGTGGAAAATAAGAGGCACCAAGGATTGGAAGACAATCGACAGAGGTAGCAGGATATGTAAGTGGTGAAGTGAGTATTATTATTCTAATTATTTTTTTACCAGTTTGCCTGGCCCTCTACTGTAACGGGCCATCGGAGAACACACATTTTTGTAACATTCATGGAGAATTCAGATTTACTCAAATAAATTCTCTCATCTCTAAACTGGCACAGTATTCTGTATCCTCTATCATTATTTTAATGTAACTATTGTGTTATGAATGCAAGTCACTGACAGAACTATTATCGATTTGATGCCATTTGCAATATAAGTGCATACTTTGAAATATACACTATTGAAATATTCATTCTTTAATTATTCTCTCTATATAGGGTTTTAATCCCTCATTTGCCATTACATAGATACATATCGTTTGTGCTATAATCGCTAATCTAGATAATTATGTTTACCTAATAGATCAATGTAACTGGCATCCTATCTGTGTTAGATCGCTATGTGATTACCATACTTGCATTATTGATTTGACTTTAATTTCTCAAATTGATGATTGGATATTTGTTTAAATTGAAGAATGTAATTACTATTGGCACTAATTTTTGCCTTATTCCTCGTTCTAGATGCATTACTAATCGTTTTTTGTGGATCATCTGTCTACTCTGAGCACCAGCACGTCCTGAATGAAGCGCCTGGCACCTTTATTCACTTTGCTCCATGTAATCTCGTCTGTTTCTACCACGCACGCGCGATACCTCCGCCGTGAGCATACGCACTCTGTGCGCTTCACTTGCGGTCCATAGACCGGATACTCGTCACACTAACACGCCTCCCCGCCTGTCATATACAGGCGCGGGCGCTCTATTCCCCGCACACCGCCGCTGCATTGCCACGGAACACACGCTAAGGTAATACCCCGCGCCTTGGGAGCCTGCTGTCTGCCTGCATTCCCTCAACTTTCCCACTGCTTTATTGGAACTTTGTTCTGTATACCTTTCCTCCTAGGTGTCTACCCCTGAGCCTTGCCTCATATCGCAGGTAACATATTGCAATAGAGGACTCCCTCTTTTCTGTCTGTATTCTCTCTCCCTATTTGTATTGCTCTTGTTTTTTGTCCCATGGGATTTAGTTCACCTATAGCTAATTTGACCCTGTACCCTAGGGTTAGTCACTTTTGATCACTTGGACCTTGTTACAGTATATAGCACCTGTTCTAGTGTTGGCCTCCGGTGACCATAGTGCCCCAATCTTTACATGTATTTCTGTGTCCTTTGTCGAACCTGATGACTTTAGTTTAGCCCATCTGGCAGGTTACCCCCATTTCAGGAATTCATACGTTTGACTTTTGCAGTGCTTGATAAGCCTGCTTGATTTTTTTCTTTTTTTTTTTTTTCTTTTTTTCTTTTTTTGTTGCATTTAGTGTTTCCATCTGGATTTCCCCCTTTCTCATTCTAAACATCAGTGACTTCGGACACCCGTTTCTTGTCCTTTTTGACCTTATAATGTCCTTTACTCCATCATAGGAATCCCTATATGAACACCGACGCTTGGTGTATCTAACCTTTATCGTTGAGGTTCTGTACTTGAACCCTCACCTGATCCGACACTGGTAATTGATCCACTGTTTTTTTCCTTTTTCCTCCGTCATGTTTCCTCTTCTCACTCTATCCCATGTGGATCCCCTGTCCTTGATTTCATATTTTTCCTTTGATTTTGCCGCTTGCTGCACTTATGCCTTGTTCTTTTCCCGGTGTGAGTTTCCTACCCTGTCCACCTCCTCTATATACTCACAATCATCGGACAATCGTGTCACACCAGAGTTCACTTTTCTACACTGCCACATATCACTGTCCATTTTATGCGCCACTTGGGCACTAGTCCCAATCATGCCAACAACTCTACAATATTTGTGTTTGATGTTAATACAAGTTATTTTTTGTTTCCTGTATAAATCAGAACCCTTGATAAAGGCCTATGTTTGAGGCCGAAACGTTGGGTGTTTTTCGGTGTATGGACAAGATGTGGCATTGAAATAAAATATATGTAACACGTAACCTTCAACACGTTGTGTGATTCAAAAAGTTTTTTGAGAAACCTTAGGTGTGCCCAGATATATCTTCTCTTTGCATACGTATTTTTCTGGTGCACCCAGGACAGACAGTGAGCCTATCTTTTCCATTTTTACTGACAGAACTATTGACCTATACCTGAAGAACAAGTGATAGAGGATGAAAGTATGAGCTAAATCTAATGACAAGCATTAACTGGTCTAAGCGCCTTTGGTCATCAAAAGATGGACAATCCGTTCCATCTGTTTTTCATTGACTCGTTTTTAGGAGTGAATGGATAAAAAAAGTTCTGTGTACATTCTTGAGTCATGAAAAAAAAATAAAATAAGACCAAAAGCAAAGCAGTCAGTTTCTCATAAATGTTAAAAACTGACACAGGTGTGAATGTAGTCTTAAGGTAATATCAGAGAAGTTGGAAACTTGGTAGATCAATCACATCCATAATTTGTGAATTTGACTGGAGCAGCTCTATGTGCTTATCCGCACATGCTATAGGAATAACAAAAATATATATAATTGAAGTAATTGCCATTAGAAACAAGTTTCTAAATACATTAGAAAATCACATTTATCTTGTCTAGAGAGGTGATCACTATAGCATTAAAATGTCCTTCGCCTTGTTAAACTTGGCAGAAAACTGTCCTAGAATGTTGGGCAGAGGTCTGTGAGCATGTGCAATATGTCATTGTTGCGATCAGGAGATACTACAGCAGTGTGAGCAGCCTCTTCTTTCCTCAACACCTCTAGTATTTCCAGCCATATTAGTGGAGCACCTCTCCCTACATATGATGAAGGGCAGAGCTTCCCGCTGCACACGATCACAGGCTTCTGTCCTTACATTCTAGAACAGGATTCTCTCAGTGAAACAAGGCAGCCATTTTAAGCTTATAGTGATTACCGCCTTTAAAATTAAAATTATAATTTCCTAATTAAACGTATTTAGGAATATATTTATACTGACATTCCCTTTAGTTATTTAGTTTTTTTTCTATTCATGGAGAATCCCTTCAAATAGCTGTTGGCCACAGCTATCTATCACAAATTCCTTATACTCAGGAATATTCGGCTCAGCAAAGTGTACATGAGACTGAACGAGGAGACGCTCAGATATTGGGAAGATGGTGTATCACGGTCCGCGCTGCTGCCTCAAAGGAATCACCAGGGATGCAAGTTTTCAAGAAGTCACGAGGAATGCAAGGTTCCAAAGGTAACAATCTCCTTTATTCCACCAACGCGTTTCGGCACCTATCCTGGCACCTTCATCAGGGTATTACATTTACAGTACAAGACAAAGTTTTTATAGCTTACAAAGCAAGTCCCTCAATTAGGATATTAGGTAATCCAGGGACTTGCTCTGTAAACTATAAAAACCTTGTCTTATACTGTACATGTAAGGTAATCGTGGGACTTGCTTTGAAGCTATAACAACCTTGTCTTGTACTGTACATGTAATACCCTGATGAAGGTGCCAGGATAGGTGCCAAAACATTGATGGAATAAAGGAGATTGTTACTTTTGGAACCTTGATTTCCTCGTGACTTCTTGAAACCTTGCATCCCTGGTGATTCCTTTGAGGCAGCAGCGCGGACCGTGATACACCATCTTCCCAATATCTGAGTGTTTTTCCACGTGCAAGTGGCTGATGAGGTCTTGCAGCAGCTAAACACCAAATACTTACAAACCAGTTGTGGGGCACAGAACTGGATCAGGTGAGTGTACACCTGTTGACAAACTTAGACAGACAGTGTCACTAGTGATAGGGCACTATTGCGCCTATTGTCTCCCCTTTTTGTATTTGAACGAGGAGACGGAATACTATAGCAGACAGACACCTCTGATGGTAGTTTACCTCCAAGGAGAACAAAGGACTGGCCTTTTAATTCAAACTAATTCTTCTCTCTTGTACCCACATCTGAAGGAGAAATGGTGGTCTTGTGTACACTTCAGATGGTTGGTTGAACCTTTATGTGTTTGGCAACTTTTAGATTTCCCTGAAGGCTCCGTCACACTTGGCGACGCAGCAACGATCCCGACAATGATACGACCTGGTAGGGATTGCTGGTGCGTTGCTACGTGGTCGCTGGTGAGATGTCAAACAGTCAGATCTCACCAGCGACGCAGCAATGATACGGCAGTCGTTGGGACCCTGTCACTCAGACCTGTAGTATTGAGGTTGTTAGTCGTTGTCCCTGTCAAACACACCAATGCATTCTGGCCAGTGGGAACGCAACGATCTAAAAATGGTCCAGGACATTCCAACACGATCATCGATCTCACAGCAGGGGTCTGGTCGCTGCTACTTGTCACACATACCGAGATCACTGGCGAGGTCGCTGTTAGGTCACAAAACCTGTGACGCATCAGCGATGTCGCTTAGTGTAAAGCACCCCTGACAGTAACTCAATGTCAAAGATAGCACAGGACACACAATAGATAACTGTTGGTTAGCCATACTATCTAATGTGTACAAATGCAGTGGTTGAATCCTATGTGTTTAGATTTAAACACGCCAAAGTGTTTAGTCTCCAAAATATTAGATGTTTCCGAAAGTTACATACTCTCCTCTTCCTTATAACACAAGCATGGATATGCGGTTGATGCATGGACAAAGCAAGGTATATTGCTATTAAAGGGAATCTTTTTTTATCATAACTACAGCAAGTAGCCGAGTAACTGATACATAACTTGAATCAGAGTTTCTGTCTCTATATTATGCTTATCTCAGACTAGAAGGCAAAAACCTTGTGACAGATTCCCTTTAAAGAGCCTAAAATGTAGTCAACTATCTTATGTGGATTACCAGTCTATGGTAACATTATCATTCATATTGTTGTCAATAAACAAATATATGGTCAACTTGGCAGATGTTTGCTCAAAGCAACTTACCTGAGTATTTTGCATTGGAATTTGTAGTAATAGTGCTAAACTTGTATAGTCAAAGTTTTCATCCAAAGCAATAAGAGAACCATGAACCCCACTTTCTAATATATTGTTTGCATAATCTCTAAGTCCTATTGTTTGGATCCAACGGATGGCACGGTCATTGCTCCACACCAACACATCTGTAGCCATAGAAAAAAGAAAGCTCATTTTCAGAATATCTTTGTATGTACTTACATTAAATACTTACACTTATAATGTACAGTTTGCAATTGTTTTTTTTTTGTTTTCAGCAAAACACCGAGAGCCAAGATTACTACTGTTAATGTTTGTCGATTTTGACTGAAAATGCAAAAAATCTGAGGCCAAATAGATGTGTCTAGTTATAGGTCTACAGTATTTATCATTTTAAATACTGATTGTGGCTCACTTGATAAGGGTGCATAGCTTTGTTTAGAGGATATGGCATCACTAGAAAGGACGTGTGGTTTTTTCCTTACTGATTGATTCTACAGTAATTATTAATACCACGAGGCTGTACCTAAAGCCCCTTCAGGTTGCACCAATGTTCTCCTCCAGGGTGTCTCACAGCTAGGTCTCCAGAGCATGAAGAAACTGGTCATTACCAGGATACACGCTAATACATGAGCGCTACACATAGCCATTAACCCGCCAACTGTCAGAAAAAGACTCAAAGCCTTATTATGAGGTCAAGAAATCCTATAGTGGGACCTTTTTCTACAGGTCAGGGCCATTCAGCTTGTTTGCAACTTGCAAAAGACCATCAGAGAGAGGTGGGCACACCAATGGCTCCTTCTTTGTAATGTGATAAATGTTGAACCTGCATCTTCATCCAGCATGAGGAGTTTCGTAATGATTGAGTGATAGTCTGCCAAGGTATATCTTTGGAGGGTCCAACAAATCTCCTTGTGATAGTCAATGGTACCCTGACTGCCATTAGGTCCAGGAAAGAATCCATAGGAAGTCCTTGCGCATTCTGGTGCAAGACTATGCCCGGCCTTATGTTGCCAGAGAAATTAGACATACTGTATATACACTGCTCAAAAAATGGAACAGAGTATTTACCCTGTTTCAGTATAATACATAGATTATGTAGATAATACTATGTGCAAATCATATTGAATTTCTATTTTCACCCACTGAAAGCCTCCCAAATGTGAGCAAATACCATTAGGGATATTTAATTACAGATTTCCCACAAACAAAGTCCATTTTAATTAATAGATATAGGAATAATAATAATTTCCACAAGTGGATGTGCTTAAAAAAATGGTCCTGTGCTGAAATAATCTTATATAAGTGCCCCTGCTATGTACTGTGTGATGGATGTGTCCGACAATACAGGGACTTGGTCTGATCATACCATATCTCCTGTGCTGAGATAATCTTATATATGTGCCCCTGCTTTGTACTGTGTAATGACTGTGTCTAACTGTACAGGGACATGGTCTGATCATACCACAGCTCCTGTGCTGACATAATCCTATATATGTGTCCCTGCTATGTACTGTGTAATGGATGTGTCTGACCGTACAGGGACATGGTCTGATCATACCACATCTCCTGTGCTGAGATAATTTTATATATGTGTGCCTGATATGTACTGTGTACTGGATGTGTCTTACTGTACAGGGACATGGTCTGATCATACCACATCTCCTGTGCTGAGATAATCTTATATATGCATCCCTGCTATGTACTGTGTAATGGCTGTGTCAGACTGTACAGGGATATAGTCTGATCATACCACATCTACTGGGCCAGGGAAGAATTCTGAAAGCATACAGACATTACAGCACGGGATTGCAAATAATTATTTCTTTGAGATAAAATTTAAAAAAAAAACAGGCAGGGAAATTTGTTACCTCACTAAAAGAACAATCTATGATCACGTGCCGTAATGTTTGTATAGAGTTTCCGCCCCTGCTCAGGGGATGTGATATGATCAGACCATGTCCCTGTACGGTCAGACACATCTATTACACAGTACATAGCAGGGACACATATATAAGATTATCTCAGCACAGGAGATGTGGTATGATCAGCGTGGAGACTCGGGAGTCAGTGGTAGCTCTCGTCCGCTGGCCCAGCCGCCTTTAGCAAGACAACCTGGACTAGGGCTCATCCCCAAACTGAACGCCCGAGCTCCTTAAATGTTGGTGGAACACTACTCAGACAACACAGGGTGAGGGAATCACAATATTAAGGCTTTATTGGATCCCCAAACAGCATATAACACATAACCAGCAAAACACAACAATGTAAAAGGCAACAGAGTCTCACCCTTCCTCTGACTCACCAGGGATTAGAATATAGCACAGCAGAGTCTGTAGCCAGGTTACTGGATCGTTCCAACCTGTGTTGATTCCTTATGCAGTCTTTGTCATCACAGCTGAATCTGATAATTCGAGGCTGAAGTTCTTGTGGTTTTATAATCCAGGTTCTGATCCCCTCTATCGGCAACAAAATGCCTAGGCCTGGGGTTATGGCCAGCCAATCAGATCCGAAGATCCTAGATTAGCTGCCTATGTCCAATCTGCAATTCACCCTAATTGCAGGATATTGGGGATGTCACGATTGGTGGAATAAGACTGTCCTTTCATTGGCCCGCTTTCATGCTGCCTGGATAATCATCATTTATATGATGATTGACAAAGAGAGGGTCAAGGAGGGTGACATTTAGTATGCCATCCATAACATTAAACTATGGTAGCTGGGCCATTTAAATAGAGTCAACAATCCACAGTGATACAATGGCATTCTAACAGGATTAAGTCCCTCTGACCTTCTAGAGGAGAGATAATTGCATTACATACGTCAACATCATCAAACCTCTACAAGACATGTATTTACAATGGGTATACAAAATACTATCTGGCTGGAGTTTAAGGACTTAACCCATGAGTGGCATATTACAAGTTTGCAACAAAATACCATACTGTCCGGGTTAAATAAGAAATCATCATATGTTCTACAATGAAGGAGTCCATTTCGTCACAATCAGACCATGTCCCTGTACAGTCAGCCACGGCCATTATACAGTACATAGCAGGGACACATATATAAGACTAGATGGTGGCCCGATTCTAACGCATCGGGTATTCTAGAATATGTATGTAGTTTCTTTATGAAGATTTAAGAATAATGCAATGAATACACGATATCGCTCTATCATCTTCTACCTATGTGTCTATCGTGTTTATTGAATATTCTCCTGGGCTTGCCTTAGCTGGTAGAGCATTCGTGTTGTATGAATGGCGTGAACATGTTGTTGTCTGTTTGCCCTGTCTTCTGGAGATTCATTCAGCCGACACTGTCTATGAGATTCGGCATCTTGGGCTTGTCTGGCAGCAGTTTGTTGTGGTGTCCCCTGTTGCTGACGACGTCTGTGAGATGCCGCATCCTAGGCTTGTCTCGTCTCATGGCAGTTTGTTATGGTGTCTCTTGGTGTCGACGTTGTCGTCGCTTTGCTGCTTCTGCAGCTTTTCTGTCATTGTCATTGGCGTATTTGCGCTTATGACCAATTAAACCCATTGAATAAACATGACTGAAGTAGTTCAGACTGTCACTGACACAACGTGTTAAGTAAATGTGACTGAAGAACAGCACTCTATGACTGACAGACCTTGTAAACAGGAGTGAAGTGCATCACATTAAGAGTGGCAGACCTTGTAAACAGGAGTGAAGTGTGTCACACTATGACTGACAACCTTGTAAACAGGAGTGAAGTGTATCACACTATGACTGACAGTCTTCTAAACAGGAGTGAAATGCATCACACTATGGCCATGTCCACACACCTGCACTCTAAGTAGAGAGAGGGTGGATCCTGAAGGCTGCAAAACAACATGCCCTGGTGACTAAAGAATATAGCCCCTGCTAATTATAATCACTAATGAGTGAGTATTAAAACATTTTTATGCACTTTCACAGGATGCTTTTAGGAGACAAAAGAAGTGTGAGATTAGTGATAGGATGCTGCAATGACATGTTTTGCTAGCTTAGGAGGCGTTTTGGAGGTGACAGGATCCCTTTAAAGCTATACAAAAATCCAAAGAACATGAGAGCATTACAGCTGTATCATGTACATTAATGCCTATAGGGGTTGCTTAACTGTGTGTCTTCAGGAGCACATCACTCCCAGCCACAGGTTTCCTGCTTTGCTGGGGGCAGAGCACTCCTGAAGATAGGTGGTTTGGATCAGTGGTATGGTTCCCCGAAGTGTCTGATCTCCTAGACTGCTAGCCTATACAGCGTGGGAGAAGCACAGGGGTGCTGGGGTTGGTTGCATGTAATCATCTTTGGAGAGGCTGTAATGCATAGAGCGTTATACTGGCATATGCTCCTTACCTAGATAACCGGCCACTTTGAGACTGTTGGGTGTGACTGTCTTGGGCAACAAGGTCTACACTATAAAATTCATACTATAAAATTAACAATCACTCTTAGGAGTGGAGAGAATTTTAATACAAAGTAGATAGCAAAGTTGCTTGAACTGACAACACTTTGCCAGTTTAACCACATAACAACTCTTTGATGCATGTGTTTGCGTTGTGCTATGTGTTTTTTCTGTGGCCCAAAAATGCAAATATCTCTCGCCATTATTTTATATGGGGATTTTGTGTCCTACGGTTCTCCTGAAAATATGCAACGCTGACATCCGTTGCCATCTGTTCTGGCATTCGTCTACATCTCTCCATGCAGACAGATGTGTCTCAAACACCGGTGTGAAACCGGCGTTGGGGTGCTTTCACATCTATATCTGTCTTGCATCGGTGTCAGGCGAAATTTTGATAAATTCTGATCAGGCGTGCATTCCTATATTTAACATGGAGATGCAGTGACATCAGGTGGCATCAGGATTTCGTCGGATACAGAAAAGTGCGGCCTGTTGTCCGCACCCCCGAACGCATCATGTTGCTATTTGGTGTCACCTGAAAAATCCTGATGCATCTGGGTGCAATGCAATGCTGTCTATGAGACTGCATCTGGCCGCTGGTGAATGCAGTCAAGATGGATCAGGATTTCACGCTGAGCATGCGCAAAGTAGTTTGAGCATGCTGAGAACAGAATGCTCTCTCTCCTCTTTCTCTCCTCCCTCTTTCCTCCCTCCTCCGGGCCAACCTTACCTGAAATTTCTATAAAAACACAGCAGCATCATGCATTTGTCACTGTGTCGGCGCATGCAGATGAAGGGATCTTTGGCCTGATGTGGCCGAGATGCCAGTGTGAAACCAGCCTCAGTAGGGAAAAGAAGCTGTTACTACTGGAACTATAATGATAGGTATGCTATGACTATTGTAAGCTATGGTTATTGCCTTCTTTCCAACATTTAGGGTGCCGTCACACCTTGCGACGGCACCGCCGATGTATTAGGCGACGTAGGGGCATGGCCTATTGGCGCCGATATCGCCTCTGCGTCGCCTAATGTAAAGGGGCGATGTCGGCGCCTCTGAGTGCTCGCCTGGTTTCACATCGGTGATGTGAAACCAGGCAGCCGATCTGGGGCGATGTGCACACATCGCCCCATGCAAATGGCCGCCGGCGACCTATCAGGCGATGGGAGCTGCATCGCTGCTGGGGTTTTGAGATACCCGGCGGCGATGCCGTCTGTCAGCTCGCCTGGGCATCGCTGGAGGTGTCTCCCCGTGTAAACGGGGGGCGGCGACGCTGGTGGGGCGCCAAAATTGTGCGCGCTCCCACCTGTCGCCGCTGTCATCTCCAGTGTCGTCGCCAGGTGTGACGGCACTCTGAGAGTTGTATACCTTTTCTTGAATACTGCACAAGTAAAACTTATCTGGCAATGATACTACAAGAACAGTGGATACAATAACGTGTGTACATAATTTACCTTTTATTTCATGCTGGCTTACTTCTCTTCTTCGTTCCAGTTCTTTTCTGTCATAATTTAACTTTTTTAAGCACATAATTCCGTACTGCAAACTTGTTCTGTAATTAGGAAAATAATTGTTAAAATCATGTTCCTATAGCAATCTATAACATATACCGGTAGTTTATATTTTTGTACCATTTAAAATAATAAGTAATAATAAAGATAAAGTAATAAAGATAATGCATACAGTAAATGCTATAAATGCTCGAAAGTCTACAACATTTTGTAATAAATATATATATATATATATATATATATATATATTGTGAGGCTGCGCTTGCCGCTTGCTTACGCTTGCTGGATCTAGTAGGGGTACATTCGCTTGGCAGCACAAACCAATACACAGCAACGATCTCCTCTATGAAATAAGTCCAGCTGGTTTATTTAGAGACAGCATAAACTGCATGGTGCAAATTAAATATGAGCCTTCCTTCAGCTTTACAAGAACACACTGTACAGTATACAGTCCGTATACAGTATGCAGACACATGGGTACACCCGCACAGTATGGATACACTTCTCCAGAAATGTCCAAATGGAGCACTCTCATTCTCCACTCACTGACCTCATGTCAGTCCTCGGCTCCAGGCCTGGTCTCTTCCATCAGCCAGTTTGCAGCCTCTAAGACCTGGGCTGATATCACATCCTGTGATCAGTCAGAAGTTACATATCAGTCCTGACCACATCCCTAGAAGAGGTGTGTTATCTTATGCACAAACATACTTGCATTAACTCCTATCACTCCTTTCACTGTGTCTTGCAGCAGTAGATAGGAGTTAAAGGGAACCTGACCCCTAAACATCAGCCCCCAGACCATTTATAACTGTCCCTGCACCTCCAGGATGCATTGTAGGCATCCCTTTGTGTAAAAAAAGGGTATTTGTAAAGTATCTAAAATTGCTTTTATTACCTTGCTTTCTGCGGCTTCTCAGTACTTGAGTCGTCACACAGGGCGTTCCCTGTGGCCTCTAGGCGCCGCATGTAGATCAATTATTCACGCCCAGATGGGCGTGCTAAGGCACTGTGAGCTCCCTCACCCCCATTCAGGGGCGGTATAACTTGTATGACACAAATTGCGTCATATCCATATCATAGGACTTTGCGCTGCGCATAGCTCATGCGCGAGTTGGCTCTGCGGCAGCTAATCCCAGACTAGCTGCCATAGAGCAAACTTGCGCATTCGCAATGCGCAGCGCAAAGTCCTATGATATGGATATTATGCGATTTGCGTCATACAGGCTATACCGCCCATGGTCAAAGGCGAAGGAGCTCACAGTGCCTTAGCACGCCCTCTGGGCATGAATAATTGATCTGCATGCGGCACCTAGAAGCCACAGGGAACGCCCTGTGTGACGACTCAAGTACTGAGAAGCCGCAGAAAGCAAGGTAATAAAAGCACTTTTAGATATTTTACAAACACCCTTTTTTTTACACAAAGGGATGCCTACAATGCATTCCTGGAGGTGCAGGAACAGGTATAAATGGTCTGGGGGCTCATTTTTAGGGGTCAGGTTCCCTTTAATGCAAGTATGTTTGTGCATGAGATAACACACCTCCTCTAGGGCTGTGGTCAGGGCTGATATCATTGCCTGTGCAATGTCTACCAGCCATTCACACCATGGCTGGCCGTCATATCACAATTATAATACTGTATATGTATATTAGGAATCATTATTTTGTATATGAATAGAAAAATGGAAAATGTATGACTATGATCAGTGAAAACTTCCCCGTTGAGTACCTGTACAGTATACACATACTATACATGGTCTGTAGAGAACTGTTGCAAAACTGATAATATCATTACATGGTTAACATGTGGTGGTAATATGTTTTAGTACCTAAATATTGGTTAACATTCACTATGGTATTATCACTGCTGTATATGTTGGTAATATTTGAATATTGCCTCTTGTTTTTTGTCTATTATATTGCAATTGTATTGACGCGCACCCAGGGCTCGAGTACTCGGCTCTCGGGCTCTCTCTCTCAGTCAAGGAAGTCACAGGTGGCCATCCCGAAGCTGTGGCCCTGGGGGTCAACTGAAAAGGGGATTGGGGCATTATATTTACACGGGATTATTTACAAGATTGTTGTTTCGTGACGCCACCTGCTGAGTCTGGTGATGCTCACCAGCGCGGCCACAGTCCTCCGGTGGTCGGTGGTATTGCGGTTTGGATGGAATAGGCCCTGCAGGCGGGACGGGACCACTGGGGCAGTGATGCTGTAAAGCAAACAGTTTGTGATGGGAAGGATGCAGCAGAGTCAAAGCTTCACTTCACCGTTCACCGGGTAACTTTACTTGAACACTTTCTTTCAGCTTACAATTCAGCTGTTCGTTAGATGGTATACTGGCGAATGCTCCTGGCTGCAATTGGGATTTCTGGCCTGAGATGGAACCCTCCTTTATGTTCCTTTCCTTTCCTTCTTTCGTGTTCCTAGTGTTATGAAGCCTGATCTCCTATAGATGAACTGGCCTCCTGCTGCTTCTTATTCTGTCTCCTCTCCCTTTTGTACCCGTCAGGTAAACCTTTTGTTGTATGCCGCAGCCGCCTACTGCGCTTCTGGCTTCCCTCTTGTGGGATCTCTGGGAGCCAGGGCTGTATTTGCAATATCCCTGTTGTACGGATTTTCTGTGAGACTTAGAGAACTCACAGGTGCGGGCTCCGGTACCCGGGTTTCTTCCTATGGGGCAAACTCTATCCGTTACTCGCACCCCACTCAAGTTAACTCTGCATCTATGAGTTTCCTTGCTTTCTTTTTATCTTTTGGGATCTTTTCCGTCTCAGAGCCCCTCAGCCGAGATGGCCCTCTTTGTCCTTTCAGGCAGGCTGCCTGCTTCCACCTTTCACCTCTTCTCTCACTGCTCAGCTCTCCGACTAGCCTAACTAGTTCCCCCTAGAGGCCACTATATATCCTCCCAGAGTTCCCTCCCACCTACTGTTCTAGTGTGTGGGTGTCAGCTCTAGGGCTCCATCTTGTGACCATAGTCCAAATTGCAGTGGAGTACTACACCGCTTTTCTGGGTGCAGTACCCCTTTTGTGGCTCCTACGTAGTGGGGCGCCACAGTATTGTTGCTGTATTATTATTATTTTCTATTATTATTTCATTTTATATAATGGTATATAATATGAGGGAGGGAATTGGGCCAGCACAGGATCTGTGTGTGTTCAGATGCCAGGGGAGAATTTCAATCCCAGTCCAGCCCTGCCGGAAATTGGTACACAGCAATGTATATGATAAGCGCAACTCACACACTACAGATTTTGTCCGAGAGTGCTGTCATGCAGTGAGATTAGAGGTGTATGAGCACTTGCCACATACACAGTGTATCAACTCCAGGTATATTGTTCTTCGATACCTGGGACAGATGCAGGGTGGTGTTTGTAATGACTCACAGTTCTACTCTCACTTCCCTGCACAGTTATTGCCAGCAGTTAAAATTATTACGAGTTGCTTAGACATGACTCCTACCATATCACACAGAGAAAAAGTGCTTCTGGCATTCTCTGGGGGAGTATCCATTTTCCCCCCCTGCATGAAATCTCCTGCTTATGATTAGTCAACCTAATGCAGGAAAAAAATACACATCCCCAAAGAAGAATCTTTAATTTCCCCTTGGGTTTTGGGGAAATTAGCATTCAAACTTTCCAAGCCAACAAATGTACATGTTGTATTCAAATCTTCAGCCATTTAATCAGGATTTGGCCAGTTTTAGTATGTAAAATGTAGTGAAAGGTCCTCTATAGGGTCTGTTTCCTGGCCCCAAGCCTAATGTGCTTTTTTACGAAAATTTGGTTCTGCCATTTTTAAGTCCTAGGCTACTTTCCTGAGGTAGTATTCTGGGCAGCATTTTGTAGAATCCTTAAACCTAATTCAGGAAGGCAATATAAATCGAGAAAAGTAAGATGGGAAGAATTGCACCTCTCCCATGTTTAGATTGTACTTGTTTTAGTTCACAAATACTGACCAAAATATTGCTGTGTGTGTCTTCTATGTGTCTTGAACCCAGTGAGGTTTTTATTAGGAAGACAGTTCATGAAACAATGATTTATTTACTTAAAGGGAACCTGTCACCTAATCTATGGCCCCTAAACTATCACTACCTGCCCCTACAGACCCTAACTAGCTCCCTAACCATCCCTGCCTGACCTAATATGGCTATATAGAAGGTGAATAAAACACTTTATAAACTTACAATTTCTCCGTCTGTGGGGCGTTCCTGTCGGCTCTTGTCTGCAGGGCGGGGTCCCCAGAGTCGCGCTCCCCCCCGCCTCGCTCCCTTCCTAACGCCCTAATGGGCGGCATTATGGATTTGAAGAGCGGGGAGCCCAGTGGAATTATCCCGCCCCGCTCTTCATGACGCGACGGCCGGAGACCGCGTCATTTCCGGTCCGCGCATGCGTAGTGCGCCCGGTGAAGCCGAAGCCGAGTCCCGGCGTCGCTAGGCAACGATCGGCGTCTTCGGAAGGTGAGTATCGGCGGCCCCCTCCCTCCCAAACCAGCACATATATATGTGTGTGTAATCCACATGTACATATGGATTACACACACACATATATACATTCACTTTGATTAGGCACATTTCATATGTGCATCTATATATATATATATATATATATATATGCACATATATATAGTTAGATTGTGTGTGTGTGTGTATACATACGTCTGTGTGTGTGTGCGTGTGTATACATACATGTGTGTGTGTGCATGTGTGTGTATACTTACGTGTGTGTGTGTGCATGTGTGTGTATACTTACGTGTGTGTGTGTGTGCGTGTGTATACATACGTGTGTGTGTGTGCATGTGTATACTTACGTGTGTGTGTGTGCATGTGTATACTTACGTGTGTGTGTGCATGTGTGTGTATACTTACGTGTGTGTGTGTGTGCGTGTGTATACATACGTGTGTGTGTGTGCATGTGTATACTTACGTGTGTGTGTGTGCATGTGTGTGTATACTTACGTGTGTGTGCATGTGTGTGTATACATACGTGTGTGTGCATGTGTATACTTACGTGTGTGTGTGTGCATGTGTATACTTACGTGTGTGTGTGTGTGCATGTGTGTGTATACTTACGTGTGTGTGTGTGCATGTGTGTGTATACATACTTGTGTGTGTGTGTAGGTGCATGTGTGTGTATACATACTTGTGTGTGTGTGTGTATACATACGTGTGTGTGTGTGCATGTGTGTGTATACATACGTGTGTGTGCATGTGTGTGTATACATACGTGTGTGCATGTGTATACTTACGTGTATGTGTGTGCATGTGTATACTTACGTGTGTGTGTGTGCATGTGTGTGTATACATACGTGTGTGTGCATGTGTATACTTACGTGTGTGTGTGTGTGCGTGCATGTGTGTGTATACTTACGTGTGTGTGTGTGCGTGCATGTGTGTGTGTGTGTGTGCGTGCATGTGTGTGTATACATACGTGTGTGTGTGTGCGTGCATGTGTGTGTATACATACGTGTGTGTGTGTGTGCATGTGTGTGTATACATACTTGTGTGTGTGTGTGCATGTGTATATATATTTTGTATAGAGAGAGACTGAGGGTGAGAGGGTCTGTGAGTTTTGTGTAACGCTGGGACCTGGGTGACGCAGTAAACTTCACCTGAGGTCAGAGTTAATCCTCGTCACTCTATCTGACCTCAGGTGATCTACACTGATGTCACCCTGTTCACATCGGTAACAGAAAACTCACTCTATGTGGGTCACGCTGTGAAGTGGGAAGTTTCACATGAGGTCAGAGAAACACATTGCTTTATCCGACCTCAGGTGACACAGACCATGAACTCTCCCCCTTCACTGCACGAGCCTTCAAATATAATTTTTAGGGAATCTTCACTAACGGACGGACCTCTATCAGGATCCTGGATGGGTATGTGGGAGTAATAAAGATGGAGTCAAAATACGTGTTTGTGTTTTTTGTTGTAATAAAAAATTTTTTCTCGGTGTTGTGTCTTCTTTACTACTAAATAGAGATTCATAATGGCCGTGTCTAACATTGGCATGACATTATAAATCTCGGGCTTAGTGCTAGCTGCTAAAAGAAAGGTGGCATTAACCCCTTATTACCCAGTCTGCCACCGCCACAGGGCAGCTGGAAGAGCCGGGTACAGCTCCAGGATATTGCGCTTCTATAAATGCGCAATTTTCTGGGGCGGCTGCGAGCTGCAATTCTCAGCGGGGGTGGCCCAGAACGCTTGGGCCTCCCTACGCTGGGGATTCCAGCCCTCAGCTGCCTAGTTGTACCTGGCTGGCAAAGAAAAATGCGGCGAAGCCCCACGCCGTTTTTTTTCTTGTCAGCCAGGTACACCTAGGTAGTTGGGGGTGGATGGCAGCTCCTAGCTGCCTAGTTGTACCTGGCTGGCAAAGAAAAATGTGGCGAAGCCCCACGCCGTTTTTTTTCTTGCCAGCCAGGTAGACCTAGACAGCTGTGGGCTGCCATCCACCCCCTACTACCTAGGTGTACCTGGCTTGCATGAAAAAACGGCATCTGCGTTCACCACATTTTTCTTTGCCAGCCAGGTTTAACTAAGTCAGCTGGGGGTGGATGGCAGCTCCCAGCTGCCTAGTTGTACCTGGCTGGCAAAGAAAAATGTGGCGAAGCCCCATGCCGTTTTATTCTTGTCAGCCAGGTACACCTAGGTAGTTGGGGGTGAAGGTCTGTGAGTTTTGTGTAATCCGATGTGTACCATGGTTACCATCTCCTAGCATAGGTTGTGCCGCTGGGAGATTTAGTCACTTACACTTGTACAGTAGACCCCACTGCTTATTTAGTCACTATTTAGTAACTACAGTGCCTTGTGAAAGTATTTGGCCCTCTTGAACTTTTCAACCTTTTGCCACATTTCAGGCTTCAAACATAAAGATATAAATTCTAATATTTTTGTGAAGAATCAACAACAAGTGGGACACAATCGTGAAGTGGAACAAAATTTATTGGATATTTTAAACTTTTTAACAAATAAAAAACTGAAAAGCAGGGTGTGCAATATTATTCAGCCCCTTTACTTTCAGTGCAGCAATCTCACTCCAGAAGTTTAGTGAGGATCTCTGAATGATCCAATGTTGTCCTAAATGACTGGTAATGATAAATAGAATCCACCTGTGTGTAATCACGTCTCTGTATAAATGCACCTGCTCTGTGATAGTCTCAGGGTCCTGTTTCAAGTGCAGAGAACATCATGAAGCCAAGGAACACACCAGGCAGGTCCGGGATACTGTTGTGGCGAAGTTTAAAGCCAGATTTGGATACAAAAAGATTTCCCAAGTCTTTAACATCTTAAGGAGCATTGTGCAAGCGATCATATTGAAATGGAAGGAGTATCAGACCACTGCAAATCTACCAAGACCTGGCCATCCCTCTAAACGTTCATCTCGAACAAGGAGAAGACTGATCAGAGATGCAGCCAAAAGGCCCATGATCACTCTGGATGAACTGCATCTACAGCTGAGGTGGGAGACACACCAAACATGTAGAATAAGGTGCTCTGGTCAGATGAAACCAAAATCGAACTTTTTGGCCACAATGCTAAACAATATGTTTGGCGTAAAAGCAACACAGCTCATCACCTTGAAAACATCATCCCCACTATCAAACATGGTGGTGGCAGCATCATGGTTTGGGCCTGCTTTTCTTGAGCAGGGACAGGGAAGATGGTTAAAATTGCTGGGAAGATGGACGGAGCCAAATACAAGACCATTCTGTAAGAAAACCTGTTGGAGTCTGCAAAAGATCTGAGACTGGGAGGGAGATTAATCTTCCAACAAGACAATGATCCCAAACATAAAGCAAAAGCTACAATGGAATGGTCAAAAATAAACGTATCCAGGTGTTAAGGGGGTGTCACACGCGTCAATGTCGTCAGTGAGATGATTGCTGACGACATTGACGGCTGATCGCTGGTGAGCTGTCACACAGGCAGACTCACCAGCGATCAATGGACCAGAGACATCGTGGAAACGATTTAAATATTGTTTCCACAATGTCTTGCTCCCGCTGCCAGCCTGCTGGAAGCGGGAGCAGGCTGGTCTCCAAGGTAAACTGCGGGTATCTAGGCAGCGCGCGCTGCCTAGATACCCGACGTGTACCTTAGTTACCAGCCTCCTCCGCTCACCGGCTGGTATCTAAGGTACACAGCGGGTAACTAGGGACCCTAGTTACCCGCTGTGTACCTTAGATACCAGCCGGTGAGCGGAGGAGGCTGGTAACTAAGGTACACGTCGGGTATCTAGGTAGCCGCAGTTTACCTTGGATACCAGCTCCCAGCGCTTGTGAGAGGCGCTGGGAGCTGGAATATCGCTACTCCCGGTGTCACACGCAGCGATGCTGCGTGTACACCGGGCGACCATCGCCAGGTTTTAGGACAGATTCTAAAACCTGGCGATTTATCGCTGGTTGATTCAGTATGTCACACGCATCAATATCGCTGCAACGTCACGTGCAGCCGAGATCGTGCAGGCGATATTGACGCGTGTGACATACCCTTTAGAATGGCTAAGTCAAAGTCCAGACCTGAATCCAATCGAGAGTCTGTGGAAAGAGCTGAAAACTGCTGTTCACAAACACTCTCCATCCAACCTCACTGAGCTCCAGCTGTTTTGCAAGGAAGAATGGGCAAGAATTTTAATCTCTCGATGTGCAAAACTGATAGGGTACCTTTACACGTTGCAACATTGCATGCAATTTCACTTGCAACTTACTGGTTGCAGTGAAATAATGGACACATTGTTCCATTTTGTTGCCGTGTACAAATGTACCAATGTGTCCATGATTTCATTGCAACCAGGAAGTTGCAAGTGAAATTGCATGCAATGTTGTGATGTGTAATGGTACCCATAGAGACATACCCCAAGCGACTTGCAGCTGTAATCGCAGGAAAAGGTGGCGCTACAAAGTATTAACTCAAGGGAGCTGAATAATATTGCACGCCCCACTTTTCAGCTTTTATTTTTTTTTTTTTAAAGTTTAAAATGTGCAATAAATTTCGTTCCACCTCACGATTGTGTCCCACTTGTTGTTGATTCTTCATAAAAATATTAGAATTTATATCTTTATGTTTGAAGCCTGAAATGTGGCAAAAGGTTGAAAAGTTCAAGGGGGCCAAATACTTTCACAAGGCACTGTACCGTATTTATACCTGCTTTAGTTAAGATGTGAGGAACATTCAAAGACAGCAAGTTTCTGACTGAATTTTTAGCAATAACACCAATAAGGATGACAAAACTACTATGTAATGTGTTTTTCTTAACATCAATCTTCAGGAGTACTTTGCTTCCCAGCCTCCTGCTTTTGGGGATGGTGTGCTCTTGCTTGAATAACAATTTGGTCCAGCAGCATTATTGCTTTTCTGGTTCAAACTGCACGCCCACTGATAAAGCTTTGCCTCTGCAGCAGATCCAAGGATCCAGCCAACTTCAGTACAGTGATTTACACATTTAGAAAAGAGATTAGGGAATATTTATACTGTGTTAGCCAGTAGATAGAAAAATATATTGGAATCTGAGAGTCCTCAGTGGTTGATACCTTTTAATGGCTAACTGAAAAAATGGTAAACATAGAAAGCTTATTACCAGCCTGAAGAAGGGGCCAGAGTGTCCCAAAAGCTTGCTATGTTTAACATCTTCTCAGTTAGCCATTAAAAGGTATCAACCACTGAGGACTCTCAGATTACAATATATTTTTCGAAAAGAGATTATAAACTCTGTGTTAGGAGTCTGGCCACTGGGTTTAGGCTACAGCGGTGGCCGGTAACTTAGGCGACGAGCAGTAAACAAAATGAAAAATTGCTCTATTATTGAGAACAAGGAGGACTTTTAATAACAATTTAATTGCAAAGTTATTTATTTTTACAATTTTAACAATTTACTATGATGAGAATAACCCTCTAAATCAGAAGTCCCCAACTTTTTTGCTCCGGGGCCCGGCGTCAAGCAAGATAATTTCTCTGTGGCCTGGCGGGGGGTGTTATGGGGGCGGGGCTTTGATCATATGGGGTGGGGCCATGTAGAAGGGGTGGGGTTTAGTATCCTGTTTGCCCGAAAGATGCATTACATCTTATTTGCGGGGGAATGTCTTATTCCTCGATCCCCTTGCAGCCCTCAGCCTCCTTTTGCAGCCCTCAGCCTCCTTCTGCAGCCCCCAGCCCCCTCTTTCAGACCCCAGCCTCCTCTTTCAGACCCCAGCCTCCTCTTGCAGCCCCCAGCCTCCTCTTTCAGACCCCACCCTCCTCTTTCAGACCCCAGCCTCCTCTTCCAGCCACAACCTGCTTTTCCAGCCCCCAACCTCCTCTTTCAGCCCCCAGCCTTCTCTTCCAGCCACAATCTGCTTTTCCAGCCCCCAGATTCCTCTTTTAGCCCCCAGCCTCCTCTTCCAGCCATAACCTGCTTTTCCATCCCCCAACCTCCTCTTTCAGCCCCCAGCCTCCTCTTCCAGCCATAACCTGCTTTTCCATCCCCCAGCCTCCTTTTTCAGGCTCCAGCCTCCAATTTCAGCCACAACCTGCTTTTCCATCCCCAGCCTCCTCTTTCAGCCTCCAGCCTCCTCTTCCAGCCACAACCTGCTTTTCCAGCCCCCAGCCTCCTCTTTCAGCCCCCAGCCTCCTCTTTCAGCCCTCAGCCTCCTCTTCCAGCCCCCAGCCTCCTTTTTTAGCCCCCAGCCTCCTCTTTTAGCCCCCAGCCTCCTCTTTCAGCCCCCAGCCTTCTCTTTCAGCCCCGCCTCCTATTCCAGCCATAATCTGCTTTTCCATCCCCCAGCCTCCTCTTTCAGCCTCCAGCCTCCTCTTTAACCCCCAGCCTCCTCTTTCAGCCACAATCTGCTTTTCCAGCCCCCAGCCTCCTCTTCCAGCCTCCAGCCCCCTCTTACAGCCACAAACTCTTTATTCAGCCCCCATCATCTCTATGACACACACACACTTCGGTCACCGCCCCCCCAGCACCTGCTGCATTATGTCTTCTCTCTTCTTTTTCTCAGCTATGTCAAAAGAACTACATGAGAAGCCATCAGCCAATCACAGTGCAACAGCCGTGCCACTCACAGTGCAAAAGGCACTAGCCAATCGGGGCCTGGCTGGTGCAACGTGATTGGCCGATGGCTTTTCATGTAGTTCTATTCACATAGCTGATGAAAAGACCACAGAGGGAACGTAATGCTGCAGGGGGCGGTGACATCACTCCGGGAGCCGCTGAAGAGCACAAAATGTGTAGTGCTGGTCTGCGGCGGTACGGACTGCCACCCAGACCCCCGCAGCCCGGTCCCAGTCCGCGGCCTAGTGGTTGGGGACCCCTGCTCTAAATCAACCTTTATTCTTTCATGGGTTTTACTTGAATGATTCAAGGATATATTTATACAATCTGTTTAGTCACATACCTATGAAAGCTATCCACCATTTTTAAGTGCACTCGAAGGTCTTTCTTTGTAAGATGGTCCAACATCCTAGCGTCTACTAGGCATTCCATGAAATAACTTCGATACTGAGGTAATCCCAAACTAGGCAGCCATTCATTACCGATCCATTCATGATTCATATCTCCATAAGCCAGGGTCTGGAGTGTGAAAAATGTAAGGAATTATTATATTATTATTATTATTATTATTATTATTAAAAGAAGTGTTGTCCAACCAATAAAACATTACATTTTCTGTCAAATAAACTTTTCCTATTGTGATCTTACATATAACTTACTATCTTCCCTGCTGTTCTTTTGATTTCATATTAGAATGTCCACCTAATGAGTCCTGAGTAATATATTGTATACTAGTCTCATTGGTGAGCCTGTACAGTAGAAGAAAAGTCTCTGCCACCTGTTAACAAGAAGAAGATCTGAACATCAGTATTAAAAGGATATTCTCATCTTCATTCATGAATATTTTTATATAGTGTTTGTAAAAATATGCACTATATATTTACTGCTTATTATAATTTGCAGTGGTTCTTGAAATATTAACAATTTTTTGTTTTGACCGCCAATGCTCTCTAAAGGTACCTTTACAAGCCGCCACTGTGCCTAGCAACAGGTATCAACTGCACGTGCACGTTTTTGACGGTTGATACCGATTGCCGATGCCGCATGTACACGCAGCCATTGCGTTGTCAACTGAAGGTATCTTTGTTCCCCGGAAGCTCCGACAGATCCTGCGGATAACTTCCTGTTGAATACCTTCCCCGCTACCACAAAGGAATATGGGCGTACATCTTTCGCGCTGCAAGTACATAGGCGTGGCATTTGTGTATTCCGTGACGCTAATACGCTGATTGGACAACGCAATAGCATCATGATTGGCCAGCCTGCACAGGAAGGCTGGCTAATACATGACGCCATTCCAATTGTGTAGTGTGAATGGACAGCTCTTTAAATATGGCGCCCTGTGAAGGGACAGCCAATGGTTACACAGTAGCCCCCACCAATGATCGCTGATGGGGCGTGGTATCCATGAGGCTGTGTCACGCCCCTGGGAATTCACTAGGCGACGGAAATTCCATCCCTGTTCCCCATTTTTTTTGGCATCATGTGATTCCGGCTAAACTGGATACACCAACATGCATTTTCAGCTCTATTGACTTTGCATCCAGTTTTGTACTTTTTCCCCTGATCACGTTTTTTTTTTACCAAAAACGCAACATGTTACATTTTTGGTGTCCATGTCAAAAACCGTGACCCGGATTAGGGACAATGCAGGTAGAATTAAAATAGGGCTCTAGGTAACACGGATCTGGCGGACTCCAGATCCCGCTGGATTAAGATGCTGGATCCGAGTTTTTGGTCTTCGCATTCCTAAGACGCAGTTCTACATGACACACGTCCTAGTGGGCATGTCATTTAGAATTAGATCCAGGAAAAAAACAGAAGCAACTATCTGCTCCCACGCCGGTATTGTCACTGATCCATGATAATTTGTTCAGTGATAATACCGTTGCGGGAGCAGACAGTTGCATCATTGCGGGGGACTCCGGGGGAACGCGGGCTTTAACTGCATCCCCCCAGATTGCAAAAAACGGCATTGTGAAACTCGCTTAAATTGTAAGCTGAAGCTGGCCATCAGATTGAGGAGGATAATAGCTCTCCAACAAATTTCAAAACAGTGCTGGCGAGCTCAATAGAATACAACTTGTAAGCACTGCACATATTCAGATGTTTGGCAGTGATGTTCAATCTCCAAAGCTGTAAACAAAAGTAAAGAAAAATATTAATATCTCAAGAATGTGGGAGTATTGTAATAAGCTGTATATGGCTAAATTGCTTTTATTTGCAAGCATTATCCTATTTGTACATATTTATGAAGATGGGAAAAGGCTTTGTTTCTTTTTGATACTTGACATGCTTTATTGTTGGGTATGTTAGGTGGACATTGTAAGAAAGAATCAAAAGAACATCAGTCTGTGATGGGGGCACAATATTTAAAACTATTTGCTAAAATATAAATCTATATAAAGACGTAGATTCCATTGAAATCTGAATTTTCTAACATGTATGTCCTTATACACTGTACATTTCTGCACATAATAGCAGGAATGTTGCTAAAAAACATAACTTTTTTCCATTTTTTGCTGTTTTGGTCAATTAAATTATTCTTTGCAACTGGGTGTATCATTACTTTCAGCTCTATAGGTGTGTACTTTCATACCACTATGACAACCACAGAGCTAAAAGAATTGAAACGCTCAGTTGAATGATAGCAAATAGTCGTTTTGGTGCCCTGTATCTCCACAACTGAATAAAAAAGTTTTAATCTACATTCCTGCTACTATATTCAGGAATGTAGAGTTTATAAGGTCAAAAGTTATAAAAGCTCCTATTTAATAGGATGAATCATTCACATTAAGTTTTGTAACATTTATGTATACCAGTAAATAAAGAGAAATACATTTTTGCACCAAGTTAGTTCATACCTGTGCCCAACTTCCTTCTTCTGACTCTTTCTATGTGGTCATGAAGAAAACAATAAATAAAAAAGGCATTGGTTAGCTTAAAGATTGACAGTAATGTATCTTAAAGTGATCCTTTCCCCAGAAGCCAACCCCCCATCCCCTTCATACCTATGCATGCAGCTTGTGAAGCTGCTGCCATCCATCCATGAATCTTGCAAAACCGCTGGGGCACTCTTCATAAATCATAGTTTTCATATCTCATTTCTGGGCGTTTCTGTGAAATTTTAAAGCCGCAGCAGGCGGGCCTGTGTGCCGCTCTCCCCCTCCTTGTCCGTTATTATACACGCCGCCATGGGCGTGCTAAACAACAGAGAGGCGGCTCGCCTCATAGTATGGGCGGTGAAGCCAGTATGACGCGTATTACGTCATACCAGTTTCACCGCCCACACTATGAGGCGAGCCGCCTCTCTGTTGTTTAGCACGCAGCCATGGGCGTGCATAATTACGGACAGGGAGGGGGAGAGCGGCACACAGGCCAGCCTGCTCCGGCTTTAAAATTTCACAGAAACGCCCAGAAATGAGATATGAAAACTATGATTTATGAAGAGTGCCCCAGCGGTTTTGCAAGATTCATGGATGGATGGCAGCAGCTTCACAAGCTGCATGCATAGGTATGAAGGGGATGGGGGGTTGGCTTCCGGGTTTAGGGTCACTTTAAGTAGAGATGAGTGAAACTTTCAGGGTTCAGTTTGGGTCACCGAACTTCCCAGTGTTGAGCAAACCTGTGTCAGGATTGGGTGCATTACGCTTGCAAACCATTGGAGCAAACATCCCCTGTGGTCGGGTAAAGTGGGTGCTTAGCCCAGTGTGAGCCACGTGCAGTGTTTGATCGGCTCACACTTGGCTTAAAAGCAGGGCTGTGGAGTTGGAGTCTGTGCCTATTTTGGGTGGAGTCAGATTCAGGTCAATTGAGGAGTTAAGAGTTGGAGTCAAATATGTGGCTTACTGACTTCATAGCCATGAATATGGAGAGCCAAGGTTATGGAGTCAAAATCATGGAGTTGGTGTCCATTTTGGTGGAGTTGGAGTCGGAGTCGAATACGTGGCTTACCGACTCCACAGCCAGGTTTAACCCCTTAAGGACCAAGCCTCATTTTTCCAATTCTGACCAGTGTCACTTTATAAGATAATAACTCTGGAACGCTTCATGACATATTAGACTTCATGTTAGTAGTAAATTTAGGATGATATTTTTTGCATTTCTTTGACCAAATAGAGTATTTACATGCAGTGACAGTTCAAAGCCATGATGGGTATAGCCATCATTGCTCATTAAGGGGTTAAAAGATTTTGGGTGTAATGTGTGTCCAAAATTAATTAAAAAAAAAACAAACGCCCTCCCACCCCTGTGTATTACTTATGGCAGGTTGCATGTGGGTGGAGAACTGAACTGCCAATCAGTGACTTCCTTTTAGTCTCGGGTCAGGTTTGGTGTCATGAACAGTGCATCAAAAAGGTTGGCAGCACCGCCCGATCCTGAACTTCCGAAGACTCACTCATCTCTAATCTTAAGTAAATCAGGCACATATTAACAAAATGCAACATTTACTAAGTGCATTTATGTAGTGTCATTTTCAAACAAGGGATTGGCACAGGAGGGGTGTGGCAGTTTGGGAAGAGCATCGCTTTGCATATTTTTAATGTCTTAAAAGATCTTTAATATATTTTCTAAATCCATTTTATCACCAAGAGTTTGGAATAGAATACCTGTTTCACATTCCCTCTGTTGCACTTACTGTATAACAAATGTAATGTTACATGGTGGACATTCAAATGAGTAGGTTATATCTCAATAAGTCATCCAGAGCTGTAGAAGATCCTTGTAGGAAGGGATTCTCCTCACCTTAAAAATGCCCAGACGCCTTAGCAGGACATAAGCAAAAGGGATCTGCAGAGACAACCCTTTAAAGGGAATCTGTCAGCAGGGTTTTGCTACCTCATTTGAGAGCAGCATGATATAGGCAAAGAGGCCCTGAATCCAATGATCTATCACTTAATTTACTGGGTGCAGTGGTTCTAACACAGTCAAGGTTTTTAGATTTAGCAATGCAGCAGAGCTAAGAGAATTGGCCCCACCCACTCCAGGATGTATATGTACAATTTCTATTAACATCGAGGTGCCAATCAGAGCAGGGGGCATGATAGACAACAAGGCACAAATCACCTAGTTACAGCAATGATAAGCTACTGCTGCTAAAACAGCAAATTGTCTTCAGATTACTTAGCAAAAACCTGCTGATCGATGCCCTTTAATAAATGCCCAAGTTGGCACTTGGTTAGACAGGCATCTTATAGCCTGGCACTATATTATTTTAATAAGTAAATATATTTACCATACCTCCTTCCATTATATCTGCTCTATGTGATACTATTATATATGCACAACAACTGATGTTATTATATACGTGCACTTTTTCTGCCCCCAAGGTGTATGCCAAATTACTAATAGTATTATACTGTATATACAAACCACACAGGTATAATGGCTCATATATCATCATTTTATATTTAATATCATCTCAATGGCTGAGTAATGAAAAATTAAAAGTATTGACCAACCGTTTTGGCAGGAGCTGCAAGATTTTCCATTTCCTCGTGGGTAAGCCATACATTACCAGATGGCTAATGAGGAGACCCATAAAGTGGGTGGTGACATCCATATTTTGTAGGCAGCATTAAAGAAGAAAGTCAGCACCACTGTAAGTTAATAGTGTAATAACATCACAATCAGCAAATACACATCAAAGTGTCATAGGCGTTCCCAAGCTCCCATCAAAGCTTAGAAGGTAAAACTATTCACAGTCAATGATATGTGGCTCATAGCAGCCAAAGTATAGGTAAAATAAATACATTTAAATGGTTTGTCCAGACTTCTTAGGCTGGCTTCACACCATCGTGTGATCCAGTCCAGGGCTGGCCGGGATGACCCTGACAGCCCCGGACCGGATCAGCACACAGAACTGGAGGGCCAAATGTGCCCTCCGGTCCTATGTGCAGCCGGACGCAGCTGCAGCTGCTAATGATTCAGGACCGCAGCTCGCAGGGAGCTAGCCGCGGTCCTGAAAGAACAGCGGCATGCAGCTGCCAGTGTCCGGTTCCCGGATCTTCCCGGACCGGGGCAATCCAGCCCCATAGGCTCCCATGTTAGGGAGCGCCGGATTGCCCCAGATCCAGGAGGATGCGGGAGAGTCCGGGCGAATCCGGGATCTGGCAAATTGGGGAGATTTTCCTCCCCGGACACAAAAATGTTGCAAGCAACATTTTTGTGTCCGGAGAGAACAATCCGAATTCTCTCGGATTCCACCACAGAGATGAAACCGGATGGCAGAGATCTGCCATCCGGCTCCATCCGACCCCATAGGCTACTATAGGGCCAAAAACCAGTCCAGGGCTGTCCGATGTAAACCTACCGTAATGTGAAGCCAGCCTAAGAATAGTCTGCAGTCACCGTATGTGACTGCAGAATTCTGAATCCTGACAGTATGCGGTTGCAATTCCAAGTGGCATATACTGTATGTGGTCACAAGCAGACAGAATGTGCTCAGCATCTCTCAATTCACTTGTAGGCACATCTAGCCAGAATGTGTCCAGATGTATGTAAATCGCATAATGGCAGGCACATGCCCACCTGATCTCACTAACAATACTGGTAAATTCTGACACACCGCATGCTGTTACCATTCAAAAACTGCAGTCAGATAGACTGACTGCAGACTTTTATCAGAAAACATCTTTAAGATGTACAAACAGCACTCTGCAAAAATTACATAAATGAAATCCACTATTGGCTGATGTGCTCACCTACGTTGATCAAATGTGTACAAAGAAACTCACAATTTTATGTGTTTAGTAGTAATGAGTGAATCACCTTGCACAATGCTGGTCTAAAGTCCAGGTAAATGCACTCTGCTCATGGACAGGAGCTGCACAAATTTTGTGAGCTTCTCGGCTCTGCGGTGCAGTGTATCCTATGTTATATATATACAGTATTATCGGTGTCACCTATACAGCAGTTTTGGTGTTACCTATGTTATGTATATACGTCAGTTTATGTGTCTCCTATGTGATGTATAAACAGCTGTCTCGGTGTCTCCTATGTGATGTATATACAGCAATCTCGGTGTCTTCTATGTGATGTATATACGGCAGCCTTCATGTCTCCTATTTGATGTATATACGGCAGTCTCAGTGTCTCCAATGTGATGCATATTTCAGACCTCCCACTTTTTGAGTGCTATAAGTATAATGTAAGTAGTGATGAGTTTCCCACTGTGAGTAGACCTGCAATATAATATACATCTGCGTTTGGTAATCTTATTGCAGCAAGTTCTTTAGAAAATAGTCACGTGCTCCACACTGATGCAAACATGGAAAAGCAATTATGAGTAGCAACATCATCACTACCACCTAGCATCATACCTCAACAAACAGAAGTAGCTCCAGTCATCACATTAAGGATGAGTTTTACATATAACAGGATATATGATGGTGCTTGTATATGTATGTTTATGGAGTAGTCACTGTGTACTTTGCACCAGTATATTAATTTACTACTGCAAGGAATGCTGGCCAATTTCACTTTTTTCAGCATTGTGCTTTGGGAAGAGTGACTACTTCCAAGGCCTCACACTTTATCCAATCCTTTTTCCTTTTTTGCTTTTAATCAGAACATGGTAGAGTGGATTATTTTTTTACTCAATTCATTTGAAGCCTATGGACAAAGAGAGGCGAGTCATTAAATTAGGGCCCATTGTAAACAGAAGCCTCCTTATCACTGTTAGATGGGCTCACATACCATGATCACATGTGCACACGATGCCACACAATTTTACATGTGTAGAAACAGTGGACCCATGCATGTAATACTTGCAGAGTGTTGATCCCTAGTGCCGGCATATAAAATATTATATTTCAGCCACCGTGTACTTGCAGCTGCTTACCTATTTAATACTATATGTAGTGCTGGCCAATTTGTATGCATATTTTCTGCTCATTAATTTAAATCTACAAAAGTACTGCAAATTGTGCCAAATTTATTATAATGGTGCACATGGCACATTTTGCCAAGTATATTAGACTCTGATCAAGTTACAAAAGAAAAAGTTAACAAACTCACGGTTCTTGACGTTGGAGGGGCTGACGGACTTGTAAGCGACACCATTTCCTGAATAGCAAGGCGTAGTTTTAAGCGATGTAGGGGATTGCTGATCCCAATTTCTCTCTGGATTTCTGTGTCTGACAATGCAGACATAATGGCACCACTCTTAACATTGGCACGACAAGCTGCAACATACCAGGCTGGCATTCCAAGCCATAACTGGGAGAAAAGAGGGAAAGTAAGCTTACAAAATAATATAGTCATTTTGATTCCAGCAAGGTCAATTTAATGTCATGGGGCTTCAGATTTCAAGAAGTGTTCAGTTATGTATGTAAGGGGCATTTGATAAGACCTCCATTGGGTCTTATTTATTCCATATTTTTTGACTAGTAAAGGACATAGATGGTACTATATATGGAGCTAGTAACTGTATATTGTTGTATTTTTACGTATGTTGGAAATGTTATTGTACCATGTTCAGCAAAAGTGAAATGGAGCCTAAAAAATGGCCACTTACATTTTTTACATACTTACTACCGTATATACCGTATTTAACCTTTTTTACGTGAAATAATGCAAGTATGAGAATTCGGATCAGATAACCAATACAGATAATGTACAAAAATACGTATGAGGTGCAACTCAAGAAAGAGAGGAAAAAGCTTTGATTTATCATAGAGATATTGCATAACTTTTGATCAGTGGTGGTCTTTATCCATTAATGGAATAAAATGTTAAGGCAGAAGTGCTCAGCTGAGCACAGGTTCTGATCAATTGAAAATCTCTGAGCTTATCTTCAGTATTGGAGAAGGCAGAACTTCAGTCCTTTCATTTTAGAGATTAGTTTGAGTCTTAGCCCCAAGACCTGTATTGACAACTTCAGAAATATCTCTACAAACGTTTTCTAAAAGTGTCTCCCTGGTCTTTCTTGGTGTATATCAGATTGCACTCAGATGACATCCAACACAAACAGGGTCGGCACCCAGTGAGAGCAGATTGAATGGAAGGCTCTCACTGGGGGCACAGCAAGGTGTTTTATGCATTAACAATGCAATAAAGCCCACGCTCCCAGTCTGTCCCAGAAATGCTTGTTTCATGGCGGGATGTGTGTAGGCAGCGCCAAACACTAATTGATTAACATTGGACTCGCTATTCGGACGAGTACACGAGTATAGCGATTACAAATATTTCGCTAGTCGCGCATCACTAGATATAACCTGAGAGGGCAATGGTAACATTTTCTATATATGTGATTAAAAGTGTAGAAGCTATTTTCATAGTATAAACCAGTCTTGAGGGTGTGGTTACATTTGTCCATCATTTACCTCAAGCCAAGATACCACAGTTGGTCCATCCCACTGAGCAAATGGTAGCCCTTTCCTTCTGGCCTCTTCTAAAAGTTCATGTCTAAGACAAAGAAATGAGAGTAAATTAATTAAATCTACAGATGACAAATTATACTTATATATGGACAGTTAAAAGTTAATTAAGGCCAATTGTAAAGTTTTATAATTTCAAAGGTAATCTGTCAGGTCAAATATTCATATGTAACTGCTATCATTTTCCAATTCCTCTGGTGAAGCTCTGTCTATTTATATGTTTCTTTTATTTATACTCCCCCATCCTCTGTATACAGCAAACAAAGAAATTCATTTAATTTGTCAATCACAGTGAGTGATCACTTAGTTCTTTGCTGCACACTCCCTAAGAAATGAATATTCATGTAGTGACATCACTGCAATGCACACAAGGAATGATCAGTAGAAATCACTCATATGGGGGGAATTGTATCTTCCTGAATGCTCTCCTTGTATGCAGCAAAACAAATGTTCAAATAAACACATAGCATCTCTCAGAGAAAGCAAGGCTTCTGCTCAGAGCAACAAATGGAGAAAGATTGCCTTACCTAGATGAGCTATCAGATATGTGCCTGCCATATCTCTCCCTCCCTGTCCCTCCCCATCAGAAGCACCATGCAGGATAGCAAAACGAAAATGAAACTAGAAGTGAGGCACAAAGCACAGGGAGGAGGGAATGCCAGCCAGGGAAGGATTGAATAAATGAACATTTATATACTGTGAACTATTTAGCAGTAAAAGTAATAGACCAGAATAGTGCAGTTAGCTGCCTGCTAGGTGTGAAGATCCTTATAGCAAGATACGGTAACTACAAAGAGTACAGTAATAATTTTGATATTTTTGGGATAAACCCTTTGAAGAGTCTGAACTGCAATTAATCCATGCTAACAAAATCTGCCATGTAAAATATACACTGATAAACACGTGGACAAATGATGCATTTTTACCTTTTTCACATGGTGGCAATATAATTTACTTAATTGTAATAAGAATATATACAGTATGATATGTATATGCTGAAAAGACCAAATAGGTCTATACCTTATATATGGGTTTGACCTCTAGCATGACTAGGGTTAGGGTAGTTTCACACAGCCGTTTTTTGGTATATGTGTGATTCCATCAAAAAATGGATGCACCCGCATCTGTTCTTGGCCCTAATGACTTTCAATGGGCCCACAGACACTTGCAGTGCATCCAGTTCTTCCCATTTCCTCTTGATCCGACTGTCAAGGTTTTTTTCACTGAGACCAAAATCACAACATGTTGCGATTTTGGTGTCTGTGTCAAAAACTTTGAACACCCGGATCTGGGGCAATCCGGGTTGACTTAAAATGTGGCTATATGTAACCCGGATATAGCGGATTCTGGATCTCACTGGATCTGGGTTTTTAGTATGAGCATGCCCAGAACACAGCTCTAAGGCTGGCTTCACACTTGCAGATGGATCTGCAGCGTTTTGCAGATGCATCTGCAAGTGTGAGCATGCTGACCGCGGCCCCTATGTTTATAATAGGGCGCACGCGGTGTGAAAGCTCTCATTCACTCCTATATGTGTACTGTCAGCAGGCGTACGCCTGCTGACAGATCACACACTCCCGCCCGCAGCATGGACGCTACATCTCGCGTCCACAGTGCGGACGGGAGTGTGTGATCTGTCAGCAGGCGTACGCCTGCTGACAGTACACATACAGGAGTGAATGAGAGCTTTCAGACCGCGGTGCGCCCTATTATAAACATAGGCACCGCGGTCAGCATGCTCACACTTGCAGATGCATCTGCAAAACGCTGCAGATCCATCTGCAAGTGTGAAGGCAGCCTTAATGACACGACGCCTAGGCGTGAGACTGATATCTGTTATTATCACTGATCTGTGAGTCGGATCAGTGATAATACCGGTGCGGGTTCATCCAGTTGCATTAATGAGGCAAAATCTGGGGGGATGCAGGATTTTCCAGAATTCTCCAGATGTGTAGCCTTAGCAGTGTTTTTTTGTCTTAAAGAGAATCTGTCAGCAAGATTTTGCTACCTCATCTGCCAGAAACTTAATGTAGACAAAGAAACCTTGAATACAAGGATGTATCACATAGATTACTGGCTACAGCCATTCTGACACAATTATTTAGTTTTTAGAAAAACTGCAGAGCTCTCAATAGAAATTGTGCATTGACAGTGACGTGTCAACCACAAGAGGGGGCGTGTCAGACTGCCTGACAAAGTAGTCCTGTAAAATATAAAAAGGGGGGGGGGATTGAACCTGGGGTGCTGATATGGAGCATTTTTTCCCTTTTTTCCTGCTGTGCCACTCAGGAATATATACACAGATTTTTTAGTACTCCTTTTATTTCCAATTCTAACTGAAATAATATTAATTTTTAAAGATATTTTTATATATGATATTTATAATAAAAACTTTTTTAGTATATACATATAATTTTTATAGCCTTTTTATCCTCCTTTCTACAATTTATACATTTTTACTGCTGTTTTTAACTATATAATCCCTCATTTTCAATAGCTCTGATATGAGAACCTCTAGTGGCGCTCATCATTGAAACAATAGAGTTCCACTTGCATCTTTCAGGACCCCAGGTTCTAGTCCAATGAGAGCAGAAAATGTGTTATATATATTTTGTTTGATAACATCAATGATTTGATCGATCTGTATATGTTTTTTGGCTCTTATTTGCCTCATTTTCGAAAAATTTCACTTGGAGAACAATGACTATTAATTGATGGAGGCTCTGAGCACTTTTTTAATAATTTTGAGCTATATATGATGTTTTATGTGGAAATTGCGCCAAAATGGGTGGTTCCACCCACTTCTGATGATGAGGATGACATCACCAGTAAACAAATTACACCCCTTTTATGAGGACTAAGGGCTATAAAAACCCCCTTGGTGATAATGATTGTAATATCCCTGAGGAAGGCGCCGGGTGTGGCGTTGAAACGCGTAGGAGGAATAAAGAGGATGGAAAGTTTATTGGCTCTTTGGTGAGTTTTTCTGAACCCTGAGCAGCGCGGACCGTGGCACACCATCACTCCCATCATTTTTCAAAGTAGTCCTGTAATGATAATCACCAGTCTACACCTAAATAAAATGGGAATGGTTGGTGATATCAACTTCCTGTTTGTAGCACATTAGTTTATGGGAGGGGGAAAACTTTTCCAGAAGGGTGGTGACCATGGCGGCTATTTTGAAGTCGGCCATTTTGGATCCAAATTTATTTTTTCAATGGAAAGAGGGTCATGTGACATATCAAACATATTGAGAATTTCATAAGAAAATCAATGGTGTGCTTGGTTTTAATGTGACATTATTCTTACATGAGTTATTTACAAGTTTATGACCACTTATAAAATGTGTTCAAAGTGCTGCCCATTGTGTTGAATTGTCAATACAACCCTCTTCTCCCACTCTTGACACACTGACAGCAAAACCACAGAAGAAATGCTAGCACAGGCTTCCAGGATCCATTGTTTCAGATGCTGTACATCTCGTATCTTCACAGCATAGACAATTGCCTTCAGATGACCCCAAAGATAAAAGTCTAAGGGGGTCAGATCGGGAGACCTTGGTGGCCATTCAACTGGCCCACAACGACCAATCCATTTTCAAGGAAACTGTTCATGTAGGAATGTACTGTCTATTCTACCATGATTAACCCCTTACAAAATACCTACCACTTGTGTATGGAAACTAACCTGTTCATGCAATCTTTAACTGATGCGATTGACTGAAGAATTTTCAGGAAATTCCATTTCTGACATTTATTACATTTTGGATGATACGTTTTATTTATGAACCAAATAACATGATTTGAAATATGTCTAAATCATATCTGCTCAAAATGAAGAATGGAAACCTGTGGTGCCAATGGCTCTTTGAAATCAACAGGAAGGGTACTTGTGCAATTTACAGCTCAATGGGACATGTAGATTATGTAGTAAATCTCTTATAAAACAGCTACAACACCATATCTCAGAGAGTTGAGGATTAACTACAGTATGTATCACTTTTATTTCACCTTGCTCACTTTAAATTGACTGTTATATGTTCAAAATAAGTTAGGCATCATAATCTTCTCATTAATTCATTGTAAAGTTTTTTAGATGAATTCATTTCTATATGCATGTGTATACATTATGTATATTCTAGTGCCTCTCAGTGAATTAAATATCATCAAAAAGTTAATTTATTTCAGTAATTCAATACAAAAAGTAGGACCCATATAATATATAGAGTCATTACAGAGTGATCTATTTCAAGTGTTTATTTCAGTAAATGTTAATGATTAAGGGAATGCGTCATCAGAAATGACATATTGTTGAAATTATTATTGTGTTATATGTATTATTAAGGGCCGCTTCACACTGCGGCATGATCCGGTCCGGTTCTGTCTGGGAGGACCCAGACAGCTGCGGACTGGATCAGCACACAGGACTGGGGGGCTATTATGCCCCCCGGTCCTGTGTGCTGCACACGCAGTTCCCGCTGCTGACAGGTCAGGACCGCGGGCGCCGCGGTCCTGACCTGTCAGTGGCTGCAGCTGCGTGCGCTGCACACAGGACCGGGGGGCATAATAGCCCCCAGTCCTGTGTGCTGATCCAGTCCGCAGCTGTCTGGGTCCTCCCAGACAGAACCGGACCGGATCATGCCGCAGTGTGAAGCGGCCCTTAATATTACATATAACACAATAATAATTTCAACAATATGTCATTTCTGATGACGCATTCCCTTTAAGGTGGTTAATGGAGTTTGAGGTTAGCTTTTGACCCTAAGGCTATGTGCCCACTGTGCGTATATTTTTGGGCTGCGGTTGTGCTGCCACAAAGACGCAGCTGTTTCTGGTGCTTTTTTGGTGTGTTTTTTCAGTGCTGCTTTTTTCAGTTCATTAGAATGGCTGGCAATTGGAAAACGCAGCCTAAAAAGCACAAGATTTTTAAAAGGGACTTTTAAAAAAACATGTGCATTTTTGGCAGCAAAAACAAAACACCTAAAAATGCACATAGTGGCCACAGCTTTTGAAAAATCACATTGACTTTAATATTAAAACTGTGGATGATGCATTTTTGCAGCAGAAACGCACAGTGGGCACAGAGCCTAAGGCTGAAGACACACTGGCGTGAGACTCGTGCGAGTGCAATGCGTGAAAAAAAGAGAATTTTGTTTACGTACCGTAAATTCTTTTTTCTTTAATCATCAATGGGAGACCCAGACAATGGGGTTTAGGGCTCCGCCCTCCGGAGGTCACACTAGGTACTACAAGTTTGTAGACACCGCCTCCTCCGCTTATAAACCCCCACCGTAGGGAACATCCTCAGTTTAGTCCATAAGCTGCGAGGAGAAAAATGAACCACACCCGAAACATCGGGAAGAATACCGTGCACAGACGGTTTGAACAACCCGGAAAACACTGTCTCAACAGAGAACAGATCAAATGCAAACATGCAACGGAACAACTGGGTGGGTGCTGGGTCTCCCATTGATGATTAAAGAAAAAAGAATTTACGGTACGTAAACAAAATTCTCTTTTTTCTGGTCATCATAATGGGAGACCCAGACAATGGGGATGTCCTAAAGCAATACCCCAGGGCGGGAAGAGTTCCTCAACAAGACGGATAATACACGGTCCCCCTTAAAGGTGGGCAACCGCCGCCTGGAGGACCCGCCTGCCCAAACTTGCGTCCGCAGAGGCATGGGCATGCACCATATAGTGCTTAGAGAAAGTGTGCAGGCTGGACCAGGTGGCCGCCTGACACACCTGTAGAGCAGATGCTCGATGTCGCAAGGCCCATGAGGCACCTACAGCTCTAGTAGAGTGTGCCTTCAAACCCACCGGGAGAGGCAAACCAGAAGACCGGTATGCCTCCTGAATGGGAGCCTTGATCCATCTGGCCAAGGTCGACTTCGAAGCCGCGGACCCCTTACAGCGACCCATCGTGAGGACAAATAAGGAATCCGAACTCCTAAAGGAGGCGGTCCTGGACACATAAATGCGTACAGCTCTCACGAGATCCAGAGTATGGAGGTCGCGCTCAACCTGATGAACGGGAGCGGGGCAAAATGATGGGAGAACAATCTCCTGGTTTAGGTGGAAAGTTGAAACCACCTTCGGCAAGAATTCAGGCCGTGGGCGCAACACCACCTTGTCTTGGTGAACCACCAGAAAGGGTGACTTGCACGAAAGTGCAGCCAATTCTGAGACCCTTCTCAGAGACGTAATTGCCACCAGAAAAACCACCTTCTGGGACAGACGAGAGAGAGAGATGTCTCTCAGTGGCTCAAACGGCGGTTTCTGCAGTGCCGCCAGGACCATGTTGAGGTCCCAAGGGTCCAGAGGTCGTCTGTAAGGCGGAACCACCCGAGACACCCCCTGCAGAAAATTGACGAACCTTCGGGAGGAGCGCCAAGCGCCTGTCAAACAGCACTGAAAGTGCTGATACTTGACCTTTCAGAGAGCCAAGGGATAATCCCAACTCCAAACCCGACTGTAGGAAGGCCAACAATGTCGGGATGGACAAGGGCCACGGTGAGCGTCCACCAGAGGCACACCAGGAGAAAAAGATTTTCCACGTTCTGTGGTATATCTTCCTGGAAACAGGTTTCCTTGCCCGATTCATCGTGGCAACCACCGTAGGAGAGAAGCCATGTATTGGGGTACCTGATGATTCAGCCGTGAGGCCATCAGATCCACGTCTGGAGTGCCCCATTTGCTGCAGATGTCCCGAAAGACGTCTGGATGCAGGGACCACTCTCCGGCGTCCATCCCCTGTCGGCTCAGGTAGTCGGCCTCCCAGTTCTCGACCCCTGGGATGTGAACTGCGGAGATCAGGCAGCCGTTTTCCTCCACCCAGGCTAGAATGCGGTGGACTTCGGCGAGGGCCTGAGCACTTCTGGTCCCTCCCTGATGATTTATGTAGGCGACGGCCGTCGCATTGTCGGACTGAACCCGAATGGGTTGTCCTGACAGGAATTTCTGAAACGCCAGGAGCGCCAGATAGACCGCCTTGATCTCCAGCACGTTGATCTGTAATGCCGACTCCGACTGAGTCCAGAGGCCTTGAGCCCTGTGGTGCAAGAACACCGCACCCCAGCCTTTTAGACTGGCGTCGGTGGTCACCACTAACCATGACGGTTTTAGAAAGGACCGGCCCCGTGACAGATGAAGTGGCTGGAGCCACCACTGTAGGGAGTCCCTGGTCGATTGTGACAGCGTCACCAGCCGATTCAGAGAAATCGTCCTTTTGTCCCATCGGCGAAGAATCTCCAACTGGAGAGGACGGAGGCGAAACTGTGCGAAAGGCACCGCCTCTATCGCCGCTACCATGCGTCCCACCAGCTTCATCAACCCCCGTAGGGAAGATTGTGGTGACAGGAGAACATTCTGCACTCCTGATTGGATCGCAAGCTGTTTGGCTTGAGGTAGGGACACCAGGGCTGAGTCCGTGTGGAAGTCCATGCCCAGATATGTCAAAGACTGGGTCGGAATCAGGGTCGACTTTGGAATGTTGAGAAGCCACCCGAACTGTTCCAGAGACTTCATGATCACCTCCAGGCTCACCCGACAAAGGTCTTCCGATGGCGCCCTGACCAGCAGGTCGTCCAAATAGGGAATGACGGCGTGTCCCTGCACATGCAGGAGAGCCATCATTGAGGCCATCACCTTTGTGAACACTCGCGGTGCCGAGGCTAGCCCGAATGGCAGTGCCACAAATTGGAAGTGTTCTTCCCCCACTGCGAATCTCAACCAGCGCTGATGAGCCGGTGCAATGGGCACGTGAAGGTAGGCGTCTCGGATATCTATGGACGCCAGGAAGTCTCCCTGTGACACAGCCGCGATCACGGAGCGCAGGGATTCCATACGAAACTTCCGAACCAACACGTGGCGGTTGAACAACTTGAGGTCCAGAACCGGACGAAAAGAGCCGTCCTTCTTTGGGACAATAAAGAGGTTGGAGTAAAAACCCCTGAACCTCTCTCCCGTGGGTACTGGGACCACCACTCCGTCTCTGCGGAGTCCCTCCAACACCAGATGAAAAGCCTGAGCTTTGTCTAGGGATGGAACAGACCGATGGAATCGGTGTGCCGGCTGTGACGTCAGCTCTATCCTGTAGCCTTTTGAGACTACGTCTCGGACCCACTGGTCTTGAACGTGGAGAAGCCATCTGTCCTGGAAAAGAGACAGGCGGCCCCCCACCTGTGGGGAGACAGGATGAAGGAGCGAGTCATGCCGAAGCGGGTTTAGGGGTGGCAGCTGCAGCCCCTGCCGGCTTCTTTTGGCGACTTTTGTTGCGCCACTGAGTGGAGGGCTTGCCCCCACGGTCCGCGCGAGCGGACGCCGCTGATGACTGCGAGCTGGGGCGAAAGGACCACTGTTTTGGGTTCCTTTTCACGGAGTACCGTGGCTTAGGCTTATTCTGCGGTATCTTAGACTCAGCAGAATCCTTTATCAGCTTGTCCAGCTCGGTGCCGAAGAGCCTGTCACCAGCAAACGGAAGATTTTGCAAAATCTTCTTAGACGTGGCATCTGAGTCCCAAAGACGCAGCCACAACAACCTGCGGATCGCTATAGCATTGGCCGAAGCCACAGCCGAGCGAGTGGCAGTTTCCAAAGTTGCCGTCCTGGCGTAATCCGCATAAGCCCTTGCTCTGTCGGAGAGTGCCAGGACCTCTGGGCTGGCCCTAGCTAGATCAGAGATACCATCCAAGCAGGAGGTAATCGCTTGTAGGGTCCAGACCGCGGCAAAATTAGGGGCAAATGAAGACCCCACAGCCTCATAGGAAGACTTGGCGAGTTGCTCGACCTGTCTATCAGTAGCATCCTTCAATGAGGAGCTATCAGAGGCAGAAAACAAGGAGCGTGCAGCAATCCTAGTCATGGAAGCGTCCACCTTAGGGGACTGTGACCATTCCAGAAGCACCTCCTGAGGAAAGGGAAAGCGAAGGTCCTTAGGTTTACGGACATAACGCCGCCCAGGATGTAACCTGGGTGCTCTAATCACCCTTCCAAAATTAGTGTGGTCCATAAAGGACCCACTTGGTCTCGCCTCCGGCCGCAGCCATTGATAGACCTCCTTGGGGTGAACAGTCACCTCCTCAGGAGGAGTGACCAGACGTAATGTCTCATTGATGGAGGACACCAGATCCTCCACCCCATCTGGAGGTTCAGAGACAGACCCGAGAGTAGAACCCCCATCATCTTCCTCACCATCAGAGGAACGCTCCTCCTCAGAGGGAGCTTGGAGCTCTGGAGAGGCCTCACGAGCTCGCTTAGGGGTCTCACAGAAGAAGTAAGAAGCACCCGGGGGTAACTGGGAGGAGTAGCTGGGTTTTCCAGCCTCCTATGAAGTGCCTCCAGGGATTGCGACATGGAGGACATCTGGGACAGCAGAGATTCATTTATCTTATTCTGCGCTTCCCATGTCCCTGGGATCACCCGAACCTCAGGGTACAGACCCGCAGATTCTGATTCAACAGTAACTGTCCGGGTCTCTGGGCGTCCGCAATTATTGCAGGACCCCTCCACCAGTGAACCGTTGCATGTAGCGCAGGTAATGGTGCCATCTGCCGCCTTAGCAGCATGCTTCCTTACTGAGGACATCGCCACAGTAGGGGGAATAAGCCAAGTTGTAACAAACAAACCGGAGATCCCGGTGGCTTACCGACCGCAGCAAGCGGTAGGAGGAAGCGGTGTTCGTGTGTGACCTCCGCGAGTTCCGGTCTCCCCTGGAAAGTGCAGACCCACGCTGCAGCCAGATCCCAGCCGGGAAGAGAGGGAGAAGATGGCCGCCGACAGTAAAGTCATAGGCGTGGCCAGGAACACGCGGGAGAACACAAAACACGCCCATCGGTGATGTCACCTAAGAGCTGCTTCCTCCTCCTCCAGTCAGCCTCAGTAATGGAGGTGCCAGAGCCCGCAGCGCGGGAAAAGAGTGTGTAACAATACACATACACACACAGACTGCATGCACAAAACAAACATCAGCAGTCTACAGCCTCAGCCCCTGAGACACACAGGGCGGTCAGCCAGAGTGACCCCAGCACAGGGTACACCGACAGAACCGCGGACCCGAGGGTAACCGCGCGGTCTGAGTGTCATGACACCAAGTGACAGACACTACCCCCAGGCACACAGGAGACACACCAGGTGCCTCAGTGCCGGTCCGGTCTGTAAGCACCTTTAGGGAGGCCTCGGACGGGGGTACAGCACCAGTCCGGAGTGTAAGCACCATTTAGGGAGGCCTCGGACTGGGCTGGCTCCGTCCGGTCTGTAAGCACCATTTAGGGAGGCCTCGGACGGAGCGGAGCTGTGCAAGGCTCCAGGCTCCCCCTCTCCAGAGCCTCCATGGAGGGATGGAAAGGAAGGAGCTCGACAGCGTACCGGGAGAACAGCAAGTGTCCAGGCTAAAAAAGCCCTCCGGTACCTCCACCAGCGTGTTCCACAAAGGGTGAGCGGGGAGACTGTCGAGGGTCCCGACCGGGACCATTTACCTTGTCTTCATACGCCATCACGTAAGCTGTGAGAATGCAGTGAAGTGCAAGCAAAGCGTGATCCTCCGAGCACACTAAGTTTAAAACTGAGGATGTTCCCTACGGTGGGGGTTTATAAGCGGAGGAGGCGGTGTCTACAAACTTGTAGTACCTAGTGTGACCTCCGGAGGGCGGAGCCCTAAACCCCATTGTCTGGGTCTCCCATTATGATGACCAGAAAAATCGCATTGCACTTGGACCAATGTTAAGCAATGCTGCAGGGCATATTGGTGCGTTTTTCTCGCATCGAACACGCATTGCGTGGGCAATGTGAGTACACATGCAGCATGCTGCGATTGCAAGTCAATGGATGCGTGAAAAAAATGCACCATTCTAAAGGGGGTGTCACACGCGTCAATATCGCCTGCACGATATCGGCTGCACGTGACGTTGCAGCGATATTGACGCGTGTGACATACTGCATCAACCAGCGAAAAATCGCTGGTTGATGATCGCCAGGTTTCAGAACCAGCTCTGAAACCTGGCGATTGTCGCCCGGTGGACACGCAGCATCGCTGCGTGTGACACCGGGACTAGCGATATTCCAGCTCCCAGCGCCTGTCACAAGCGCTGGGAGCTGGTCTCCAAGGTACACTGCGGGTAACTAGGCAGCGCGCGCTGCCTAGATACCCGACTGTGTACCTTAGTTACCAGCCTCCTCCGCTCACCGGATGAGCGGATGAGGCTGGTAACTAAGGTACACGTCGGGTATCTAGGCAGTGCGCGCTGCCTAGTTACCCGCAGTGTACCTTGGAGACCAGGCTGCTCCCGCTTCCAGCAGGCTGGCAGCGGGAGCAGGACATCGTGGAAACGATATTTAAATCGTTTCCATGATGTCACTGGTCAATTGATCGCTGGTGAGTCTGTCTGTGTGACAGCTCACCAGCAATCAGCCGTCAATGTCGCCAGCGATAAGATCGCTGACGACATTGAAGCGTGTGACACCCCCTTTACACACAAGGCGAGTGTCATGTGTGAAAAATGCACAAAAACAGTTTGGAGCAGTAAGTTGACTCATCAGCTTATCAGGAAGAAAAGCTGCAATTAGGGTCCCATTACAAGCACAAGCTGTGTTTCCTCCTCCACAGAGCCTGATCCTGCATCATGGTATATTAATTTTGAGATGTTAATTGTGATTGATCAGGACCATCCAGTAATATGGGACAAGCATGATCCAGCTTAGGCTAGGGTCACACTTGCACTATTCTAAGTCCCCTGCGTTGATTATAGAAATCTTATGGCCACTTTACACGTCCCGATATCGGCGTCCAACTCCAATATAAAGTCACGTGGTTCGTGCGTTGGCGCCGATATCGTTCGTGCGTTGTACGGTGTAAATGTCCAATTCGATGCAAGAACGATGCCAAAATGATATCGGGGGAGAAATGAACACGCTCTCCAACTGCCCGATATTGGATGGACAATCTGGCCGGATCGTGCTGTGTGACAGCCCAACAACAATTTGGAGAACAACTTCCCCTATACTCTCCCATGTTAAATGGTCGTTCCTGGGTCGCCCGTACAAGGGGTCATACACATCGCAGTTGTGTTGCCTGCCGATATCGCGCTGTGTAACATCTCCTTTGCGATCTTGGATTTCTGCCCAAAAAATGTGCGCTCCCGCGCCATTGTATCCACCATCGAAACGATGTTGGGATGTGTAAAGTGGCCATTAGAATTTTTAGATTCTACGTTTTCTGCAAACAACGCAGGGGATTTAGAATCGTGCAAGTGTGACCCTAGCCTTATTAAGGAGCTAATTGACCCTCATTTACAATACAATCGGCAGCTGATTTGATCATAATTGTTTGCAAAACCTGAAAATCCAGTGAGAGAAACGCATTGCTGCCAGATTCAAGATGTGGCCAACAAAACACACTCGCACCAAACTGGCACCACACTGGCAGGACAATACGCAAAGCACTCGCAGGACTGCCGTGGGACAAAAACGCTCTGTTTTTAATGCTTGTAGTGTGCCCTCAGCCTAAGGCCACAAAACACCCTAACATCTTTTACGCACAGGTTTGCTGACAAGAGCTTATGGTACATTCATTTGAGTCTTGACCAATACCTGGGAGGTTTAGTGTGTCATACAATTTCAATGGCATTATATTCCTCTTTCTACACTGTTGATCCCATACACTTTGGGAATAAATTATGGTATTATTGGAAGAGTAGATTGAATATATAACTCTCTGAATCTTTAGTTAATACAAATTGTTTAGCTTTACTACACCATGCAGACACATTTTAATTTTTGCAGAATATCAAGAGTGTGGGTCCCCGAGTCGGACGAAGAGCAGGCCTGCCGACAACTGATCCATACTAGTGGAAAATGGCTGCTGGCTTGTACATCCATTTTAATGACCGTGCTGCATTTAAACCAGCTAGAGGACGCACTCACGAATGGGATGAAGGTGATTATATGTTGTTTATATTTTCTATGTGTGCTGGTGTATAGAAGGCTGTGTGAGGGTTAATACTGTAGGAGCTATGTAGAGTGGAGTGCTATGTAAGAGTTAAAACTGTCTATAGAGTCCTACATGGGGCTAATACTTTCTATAGGGTGCTATGTGGGGGCTAATACTGTCTACAGGGTGCTATTGAGGGAATAATACTGTTTATAGAGTGCTATGTAGGAGCTAAAACTGTCTATAGAATGCTGTGTGGGGGCCTAATGCTATCTATGTAGGGTAATATGGGAGCTAATGCTGTCTAAATGGGACTAGTTCAGGGCTCGTTCTGTATATAGATGGCTGTATATGGGGTCATATTGAATATGGGAGGCAAGGTGTGGGCTCATACTGTATAAAGGAGGCCTGTATGGGTACTCATCCTGTATATGGGGGAAAGGCAGTGTGGAGTTCATGCTGTATATGTTGGGCTGTGTGGGGGCTAATGCCATATATAGGGAGCCTGTGTAGCTCATATTGTATGTAGGGGTAATCGTACTCTATTTAGGGAGCCTATTTGGAGGCTAATGCTGTATATAAGAGTCCTGTGTGTGGGATCATTCTGTATATAGGAGGCCTGTGTGTTGGCTCATGCTGTATATAGAGGGGTTTGTGTGGGGTTTCATTCTGTATAAAGGGGGCTGCGTGTGTGGCCCATGCTTAATATAGGGGAGTTGTACGTGGGTCATACTGTATATAGGGGGCTATGTGTGGGTCAAACTGTATGTAGGTGGACTGTGAGTGGGTCATACTGTATACTGGGGGGCTGTGTGTCAGACATACTGTATCTAGGGAGTGAGGGGCTGAATGTGTGGGCTCATGGTGTATATAGAGGACTGTATGTGTGGGCTCATACTGTATATATGTGGCTGTGTGCTCATGCTGTATATAGGGGGCTGTATGTGGATCATACTGCATATACTGTATACAGGGGGCTGTGTGTTGTCTCATACTGTATATAGGGTGGCTATGTGATGGTCATACTGTATAAAGGGGTTGTGTGTGTATGTAGTACTGTATATAGGGTTGTGTTTTGATCAAACTGTATATAGCGGGACTGTGTGTGGGTCATACTGGATATAGGGGGACTGTGTGTGACTGACACTATATATTGGGTGGCTGTGTGGGGGCTCACTATTTTCTGCGCAGGCTTGAACCCAGTCACATATTATCTATTTAATAGGGCAGAAGTGATATAGAAAATAAATCCATGACACAGATGGTGTTTCGACAGTCTAGAATTATGCCTGACCAGCTATGTTGTTCTTTAAAAGGAAATATTTTATTAATCTGGAGAAAACATCGCAGTGCTTTGTTGTTGGCTCTAGTCATGTAATATTCATTTTTTGGATGCAGTTTCAGAAATGTGCTAAATTCCCTACAGGAAAAATGTTAATAAGGAAATTCCATTTTTAAATGACTAGTCTTTGATATTTATTTCACTACTGACTATGTCCCTTTGATTATATATTTTTGATGTATTATTGAGATATAGTATTTTCCTCCCCCTTCGTATTACATGTTACTTCAGCCATCTTTGTCCATTACTATGTACTGGATTTACTGTACATTTTTGATGTTTTGCAGTGAAGTTTTTGACCACACAGCTTCAAAAGATGAAGTTCATGGCTTCAATGTATTTCAACATACGTACTTGTATATTTTGTTTTACCTTTTTAGACAAAAATATCTGACGTAAATCCTCCATTATGATTTAGATATTTGGTCAAACTATGATTTTGGGACCTAGGTATTTATCTACCTCCCTGAACATGACATGACCATGACATGACTATTTAATATTGCTAGGTATAGGTCTTGTTAAATTAACTCAGATAACACAGCCCTGGGATATCATGGCACAAAAATGTGTTAATGGAATGTAAAAGGGAATCTGTCATGTCCCAAACACTATTAGCCTGCAGACATAGGGTTAATCTACAGGTTAAAAGTGTTATAATGCTGCCTGGGGCCTTATTGAAAACATGGCTGTTGGGAGAAGATGAGTCCTGTCCGGTGCAGCTATGGTGATCAGCCACAGCATTGTTTGGAGGCCCAGGTACTTAGATCGACAGCTCCCTTTGCACAAATGCAATAACAATGCAGTCATGTGCCTACAGCCGCCGCTCACTGTGTAGTGGGGATGACTGCAGCTGCCCGGGCACGCCACTATAACAGAAAACTGGCAGCTGCAGGGAGGAATAAACCTAATTTTTTTCTCTGCAGCCGTCCTTTCAGTAACATGGCTAGACAGTATGGTAGCATTACTAACCTTCAGATTAACCCCATATTCGCAGGTTAATAGCATTTGGGACATTATAGGTTCCTTTTAAATTACATTCATCCTCTTAAGGCTGGAGGCACACTGTCACGCATCAAACATGGAGCGTGTTTGATGCATGACAGTGATGCGAGTGTAGTGCGTGTAAAACGCACTAATGGGACCAGTATCATTTACTGATACTGGTCCAAGTGCAATGCGAGTTTCTCTCGCGCGACAAAATCGGACAGGGTGCCTTCAGCCTCAGTGAGAAAACCTTCTTTGACAAATTATCAAGATGGCTGGTTGTAAGTCATGTTGGCATATCTGTAACTCAGCTATAATCCCTTTATGAGGACAGTAGTAGCCAATACCCATTGATTATGTAAAAGTCAAGTGTTGATCCACCCCCATTCACATGAAGGAATTAAAAATTAAACACTAAACTCCATACTCAGAACCATTAAATAATGATACATCTGTTCACAAAAGATAATTAAAAAAATTAAAAAACAATAGATTTTTTTAATAGCTCTTCTAGAATACACAAAATTCTTTATAGTAAATTATCTTCTATACATTAAATCTCAGCAGGACAGTTTGTTTCCTTGTACAGCAATTATAGCCAAGCCAAGGACATATGTATTACAGGAAAAGACCCATGCAGTTTCCAAAGGAATTAGAAGCAGAGGTGACTCGATCAGGCTAACCTTACAGCCTATTCCTAGGGGCTTTAAGAAATATTCATATGGCTCCACTCTCTTAATCACATTGGTGTTAGCTACTAGTGAGGGGGAAGCCAGAGGGTTCTGCTATCCTACTCTGCTACAAAAAAAGGAAGGAGCAGGTTAAGGACAACATGCACGATGGCATGGTATCTTAAAATGGAATGCTTGATAACACAGAAAGCTGCGAACAATTTTGTTTTCTTTAGATGGGGCCCTTCTTGCCTTATGTATATCACTTAACATGTATATTTCTTTAAATCAGTAACCTATAAAAGATGACCTTTAAGAAAACCAGTTTCTGCCTTAAAAAATATATAAGATATATATACATAAATATACACATACATATCTATATATATATAAACATGAGTGTATGTGCGTGTGTATGTATGTTCTTAAGGGTACCAATACACGTTGCAATATCGCAATGCAACATTGACAAAAAGTCACGTGGTACGGCTGTTGCAGTTGATATCGTTCGTGCGTTGTGTCGTGTAAATGGGCAATGTGACTCAAAAAAATCGTAGGTACGATATTGCAAGAAGATTGTACAAGCCCTTCAACTGTACGATATTGCATATGCGATCTGGCATGATCGTGCTGTGTGACGGCACAACTACAATCTTGTTTGCAACTTCCCCTATTCACTACAATGTTAATGCTCGGTCCCTGGGTTGCTCATACCCAGCACACAAAAGTTGAGGACAACAGCCTAGTTGCGTTTCCTGCTGATATCTCCCTGTGTGACATCTACTATGCGATCTTGGACAAGTGCCAAAAAACGTGCGGGCTCACGTGAAATTGTATACAATATCGGAACGATATTGCGATGTGTAGAGGTATTCTAAAGGAATTTGCACCGTTGCATCTCCAATCACCATACTTTTCACACACCCCATGATTCAGTGAACGTCTATCACTGTGTTTTGAGGGGAAATTTTAACGCCCTACCCCCAAAAAAGGACTACTTACTGCTTCTGTGTATGTGTGCATGTCCACTATACGTTTATATATGGCCATATTGCCAATATATGGTAATGCCTATATATGGTCATATCGCCCACACATAGTAATGCCCATTATTGTAATAAGACTGTGACTCTCATGGTTATAGTGGGAATATAGCCCCAAGCAGAAAATACCAGTATACTGCAGGAGGTCGCACTCAGCCCCCAGTATGTGCAGGTTATGAGGGCTTTTTTTTGGGAGGGGACAGAGGTGCAAGTTGGGAATTTCTTTTGGGGAAGCGTAGGTGCAGGTTTGTGGGGGTGCGGATTTTGGGGGGGGGCAGGCTTGGGAGGGTGGGGGTGCGGATATGTGGGTGGGTTACAGATTTGGGGTGGCAGGTTTGGAGGTGCTGGTTTGGGGGAGTGTTTTTTAGGGCAGGATTTTTGGGGAGCAGAGCTGTGGATTTGGGGGGGTGCAAGTTTGGGAGGGGGGCAGGTGTGTGGGTTTGGGGAGGCGCAGGGGCAGGTTTGGGGGAGAGGGAAGGTTTGGGGTAGGGGCAGGTTTGGGTTTGAGGGGAGGTAAGGGGGAACAGGTGTCATGCACACATGACAGTTGGACATACATGCACACACACATACACTCAGCTTATAACTTAGAACAGGTAGTTATTATGTTAGAAAAGTTAAAAATATCCAATAAATTTCGTTCCACTTCACGATTGTGTCCCACTTGTTGTTGATTCTTCACAAAAAATGTTTAATTTATATCTTTATGTTTGAAGCCTAAAATGTGGCAAAAGGTTGAAAAGTTCAAGAGGCCAAATAATTTCACAAGGCACTGTAAGTCAGCTGATCAGATCAGCTGACATGAGCAAGGGAAGATGCGATCTCAGCACATGAGCTCGCATCAAAGGGAGGGAAGCAGCCAAGGGCATAAATATACACCCTTGATCGTGCAGGTGTTAAGGGATAGCATCAGTTTCAGGACTCCTTGTTCTTTTTTATGCTGATAAATATTTATAACATTGTTTAGCGTTATTATTCTACTGCTGAATAACCTCTGACAACCAGACACCTTTAAGAATTTTGCATGATGGATAAGTATCTCTCTGTGCTTCTTAGCATTGAGAACACAAAAAATGTGAAGTGTTGAGGACTGTAAGCACAGTGGTTAACCAAAGAAACTTTGTGCAGCAGATGAAAGACACACCATGCTCTTTGACAATCACTCAACTTGCCATGTTTGAATGAAAAGAAATGCTGCATATGACTCAAAAAACACTGTCCCCACAGTCAAAGATGGCAGTGGAAACATTATGTTTTGGAGATGTTTCTTTGCTAAGAGCACAGGACTACTTCACAGCATCAATGTAACAATGGATGAAGCAATGTACTGTAAAATCCTGAGTGACAACCTCGTTCTTCCAGCATGACAATGACACAAAACATACAGCCAAGGCAACAAAGGAGTGGTTCAAAAAGAAGCACAATAAGGTCATAAAGTGGCCTAGCCAGTCTCCCAAACCCTAATCCCATAGAAAATTTATGGAAAAAGCTGAAACTCCGAGTTGCCAAGTGACAGCCTCAAAATCTTAATGATTTAGACATGATCTGCAAAGAGGAGTGGACCAAAATTCCTCCTTACATGTCCATAAACCTCATCATCAACTACAAGAAATGCCTGACTGCTGTGCTTGCTAACAAGGGTTTTGCCACCAAGTATTAAGTCTCGTTTGCCAGAGCGGTCAACTACTTATTTCTCTCTGCAAAATGCAAATAACTGTATATAATTTAGACAATATGATTTTCTGGATGTTATTTTTGATATTCTATCTGTCAAGGTTAAAATTTACCTACCCTTAAAATTGAAGATTGTTCATGTCTTTTTCAGTGGGCGAATTTATAAAATCAGCAAGAGATCAAATACTTATTTCCCCCACTGTAGGCAGATACTTACCCATCCTGGAAATCCACCAGGAAGACATTTAATTGTCTTTAACTTTATTCTGCAGCAGAACAATTACTGCAAACATACATCAAATGTCATTAAAAACTATCTTCAGCCTAAAGAAAAACATAGAGCCTACAAGTGAAGATATGTCTTGCAAAGAGTCCTGATCTCAACATAATCAAGCCTATCCGGCTTTTTTTGAAGAGAAATAAAGAGTCACACAAGCCTACATCCACAGAAGATCAATGGTTAGTTCTCCAAAATGTGTGTAAGAACCTCGCTGATGAGTATACATATATATAAATATACAGATCAGAAAATAGCAGAGGCAGCACTCCAATCTTCAAAAGCTTAGTGGAAATTTATTGGTCCATATGTTACTACAATGTTTCAGTACATCAGACTTTTCTCAAGTGGTCAAGCCTATATCCACAGAAGATCGGTGGTTAGTTCTCCAAAATGTGTGTAAGAACTTCGCTGATGAGTATACATATATATAAATATATTAGATGGTGGTCCGATTCTAGAGCATCGGGTATTCTAGACTATGTATGTAGTTTATTTATGAAGATTTAAGAATAATGCAATGAATACACGATATCTATCTATCATCTACCTATGTGTCTATCGTCTATGTATACTATATTTATCATCTCTCTATGCATGTTTATGAGTAAAGTTCGTGACACTGACTGACAGCCTTATAGACAGGAGTGAAGTTCATCACACTGACTGACAGCCTTGTAGACAGGAGTGAAGTTCGTCATACTGACTGACAGCCTTGTAGACAGGAGTAAAGTTTGTGAACTGATTGACAGCCTTATAGACAGGAGTGAAGTTCGTGACACTGACAGCCTTACAGACAGGAGTGAAGTTGATCACACTGACTGACAGCCTTGTAGACAGGAGTGAAGTTCGTCACACTGACCGACAGCCTTATAGACAGGAGTGAACTGCGTCACACTGACTGACAGCCTTGTAGACAGGATTGAACTGCGTCGCACTAGCTGACAGCCTTGTAAACAGGAGTCAACTGCATCACACTATGACGCAGCATTCAAATCGCGTGCCAAGCCGCGTTCAGTGTCTCTCATCGGTCGCCGTAGCAACCATTGAGAGACGCGGAATTCAAACCGCGCGCCAAGCCGCGCTACTTCTCTGGTTGGTCGCGATCAATCAGCGAAGCAGCGCGGCTTGGTGGGAAATATGAATCCCGCGGCGCTGATTGGTCGCTGCTGAGAGACGCGGCATTCAAACCGCGTGCCGCGTTTCCGATTGGTCGCCGTGGCCGCAGTGACCAATCAGTGAAGCGGTGCAGCTTGGCGGGAAATATGAATCCTGCACCGCTGATTGGTCACTAGCGGCTTGGCGCGGTTTGAATGCCGCGGCGACCAATGAGAGACGCAGCATTCAAACTACGAGCCAAGCCGCGCTACTTCTCTGATTGGTCGGCGCGCGGCCGCAGCAACCAATCTGCGAAGCGCCACGGCTTGGCAGGATATATGATTGGTCGCTGATTGGCTGATTGCTGAGAGCGGCGCAGGATTCTGCTGCACAGAGGTCATCTCATGGGTGGCTTGCTGTGGACCTCCGTGAGGCAGGTAGCCGCGGCTCAGCTACTGCTGGACAGAGGTCTGCGGCTTGCCAGTCGGGAGATGACCGGCATCAGCTAGCTCGCCGCGGACCTCCATGAACGGCTGTTTTGCATATGCTGCGCTGGCGCGCGATTTCGACCTCAGACAGAAGTGGCCACAAGGCAATTATATAGTAGTGTAAAATGATTACTGGTACTGTAAGTGATGGGAGATATGTGTCAGCCAGTTTGATGAACTCAGTTATGTGAGCTGGGGCTGATTCACCATGTCCCTCCCTCCCTGAGGTGTGGTCAGAGAAGTTAAATGCTCACCTCTGTTTTTGTCTTAACATTGAACGCATGTTATAATATATGTATATATTTAGGTGCTGTTTTTTCATATTATATATATATATATATATCTATTATATAATCACGAATGGGTTTTTTGCCCCTTTTGAGACCGCTCTCGCTGCGAGTCAGCGTGGTCATGTGGATACGAACGAAGCATTGGCCGCGCAGCGGCCATTGCGAGTCAGAGACTCGCTCTGCTAGAATCCCGATGCATTGTGCATCGGGCACCCATCTAGTATATATATATATATATATATATATATCTATTATATAAAAGCCGAAGGCCACTTCCGGAGAACCCGAAGGGTTACTTCCGTGACGGCCTCCGACCATGCTGCTGACGTCACAGTGCAGTGTAGCCGCACGGAACTTTCCGTGCAGCTACAGGCACCGGCGTTTCAACGTTCCGCTCGCCCCTCACTACTGTCTCATCAAACACACACACACACAGCCTCTCACTACAGTCCTCCCAAACACACACACACCATCCCAACCACATCACACTCACACAAACACACACCCACACACACACTCCTGTATACTTACCCCGCCGCCATCCCGCTGCACCGCTCCCGCCATGGCTCCGCCCACATCGCGGGGGCTCCCGCCACGGCTCCGCCCACATCGCGGGGCTCCCGCCATGGCTCCGCCCACCCGCGGGACTCCCGCCTTGGCTCCGCCCACCTCGCGATACTCCCGCCTTGGCTCCGCCCACCTCGCGATACTCCCGCCTTGGCTCCGCCCACCTCGCGTGACTCCCGCCTTGGCTCCGCCCACCTCGCGGGACTCCCGCCATGGCTCCGCCCACCTAGCCTGCGCTGACCACAGAGCTGCCGTCCTCTGCTGACCACAGAGCCTCCTTCCTGCGCTGACCACTCGACCACAGAGCCTCCTTCCTTCGCTGACCACAGACCCGCCATCCTCTGCTGACCACAGACCCGCCATCCTCTGCTGACCACAGACCCGCTGTCCTCTGCTGACCACAGAGCCGCCGTCCTCTGCTCACCACAGAGCCGCCGTCCTCTGCTGACCACAGACCCGCCGTCCTCTGCTGACCACAGACCCGCCGTCCTCTGCTGACCACAGAGCTGCCGTCCTCTGCTGACCACAGAGCCTCCTTCCTGCGCTGACCACTCGACCACAGAGCCTCCTTCCTCTGCTGACCACAGAGCCGCCGTCCTCTGCTGACCACAGAGCCGCCGTCCTCTGCTGACCACAGAGCCGCCGTCCTCTGCTGACCACAGAGCCACCGTCCTCTGCTGAACACAGAGCCCCCGTCCTCTGCTGACCACAGAGCCACCGTCCTCTGCTGACCACAGAGCCCCCGTCCTCTGCTGACCACAGAGCCCCCGTCCTCTGCTGACCACAGAGCCGCCGTCCTCTGCTGACCACAGAGCCCCCGTCCTCTGCTGACCACAGAGCCGCCGTCCTCTGCTGACCACAGAGCCGCCGTCCTGCGCTGACCACTCTGCCTCCTTCCTGCGCTGACCACTCTGCCTCCTTCCTGCGCTGACCACAGAGCCGCCGTCCTCTGCTGACCACACAGCCGCCGTCCTCTGCTGACCACAGAGCCGCCGTCCTCTGCTGACCACAGAGCCGCCATCCTCTGCTGACCACAGAGCCGCCGTCCTCTGCTGACCACAGACCCGCCGTCCTCTGCTGACCACAGACCCGCCGTCCTTTGCTGACCACAGACCCGCCGTCCTCTGCTGACCACAGACCCGTCGTCCTCTGCTGACCACAGAGCCCCCGTCCTCTGCTGACCACAGAGCCCCCGTCCTCTACTGACCACACGAGCCCCCGTCCTCTGCTGACCACAGAGCCCCCGTCCTCTGCTGACCACAGAGCCCCCGTCCTCTGCTGACCACAGAGCCCCCGTCCTCTGCTGACCACAGACCCCCCGTCCTCTGCTGACCACAGAGCCCCCGTCCTCTGCTGACCAGTCCTCTGCTGACCACAGAGCCCCCGTCCTCTGCTGACCACAGAGTTCCCGTCCTCTGCTGACCACAGAGCCCCCGTCCTCTGCTGACCACAGAGCCGCCGTCCTCTGCTGACCACAGAGCCGCCGTCCTGCGCTGACCACTCTGCCTCCTTCCTGCGCTGACCACTCTGCCTCCTTCCTGCGCTGACCACAGAGCCGCCGTCCTCTGCTGACCACACAGCCGCCGTCCTCTGCTGACCACCGAGCCGCCGTCCTCTGCTGACCACAGAGCCGCCGTCCTCTGCTGACCACAGAGCCGCCGTCCTCTGCTGACCACAGAGCCGCCGTCCTCTGCTGACCACAGAGCCGCAGTCCTCTGCTGACCACAGAACCGCCGTCCTCTGCTGACCACAGAGCCGCCGTCCTCTGCTGACCACACAGCCGCCGTCCTCTGCTGACCACAGAGCCGCCGTCCTCTGCTGACCACAGAGCCGCCGTCCTCTGCTGACCACAGAGCCGCCGTCCTCTGCTGACCACAGAGCCGCCGTCCTCTGCTGACCACAGAGCCGCCGTCCTCTGCTGACCACAGAGCCGCCCTCTTCTGCTGACCACAGAGACGCCGTCCTCTGCTGACCACAGAGCCGCCGTCCTCTGCTGACCACAGCAGCCGTCCTCTGCTGACCACAGAGCCGCTGTCCTGTGCTGATCACTCTGCCTCCTTCCTGCGCTGATCACTCTGCCTCCTTCCTTCGCTGATCACTCTGCCTCCTTCCTGCGCTGATCACTCTGCCTCCTTCCTGCGCTGATCACTCTGCCTCCGTCCTCTGCTGACCACAGAGCCCCCGTCCTCTGCTAACCACAGAGCCCCCGTCCTCTGCTGACCACAGAGCCCCCGTCCTCTGCTGACCACAGAGCCCCCGTCCTCTGCTGACCACAGAGCCCCCGTCCTCTGCTGACCACAGAGCCCCCGTCCTCTGCTGACCACAGAGCCCCCGTCCTCTGCTGACCACAGAGCCTCCGTCCTCTGCTGACCACAGAGCCCCCGTCCTCTGCTGACCACAGAGCCCCCGTCCTCTGCTGACCACAGAGCCCCCGTCCTCTGCTGACCACAGAGCCCCCGTCCTCTGCTGACCACAGAGCCCCCGTCCTCTGCTGACCACAGAGCCCCCGTCCTCTGCTGACCACAGAGCCCCCGTCCTCTGCTGACCACAGAGCCCCCGTCCTCTGCTGACCACAGAGCCGCCGTCCTACGCTCACCACTCTGCCTCCTTCCTGCGCTTACCACTCTGCCTCCTTCCTGCGCTGACCACTCTGCCTCCTTCCTGCGCTGACCACAGAGCCGCCATCCTCTGCTGACCACAGAGCCGCCGTACTCTGCTGACCACAGAGCCGCCGTATACAGTGGCAACCACTGAGCCACCATATACAGTGCTAACCACTGAGCCACCATATACAGTGCTAACCACTGAGCCACCATATACAGTGCTAACCACTGAGCCACCATATACAGTGCTAACCACTGAGCCACCATATAGTGCTAACCACTGAGCCACCGTATACAGTGCTAACCACTGAGCCACCGTATACAGTGCTAACCACTGAGCCGCCGTACAGTGCTAACCACTGAGCCACCATACAGTGCTAACCACTGAGCCACCATATACAGTACTAACCACTGAGCCACCGTATACAGTGCTAACCACTGAGCCGCCGTACAGTGCTAACCACTGAGCCACCATACAGTGCTAACCACTGAGCCACCATATACAGTGCTAACCACTGAGCCACCATATACAGTGCTAACCACTGAGCCACCACACAGTGCTAACCACTGAGCCTCCATACAGTGGTAACCACTGAGCCACCATATACAGTGCTAACCACTGAGCCACCATATACAGTGCTAACCACTGATCCACCATATACAGTGCTAACCGCTGACCCACCATATACAGTGCTAACCACTGAGCCACCATACAGTGCTAACCACTGAGCCACCATATACAGTGCTAACCACTGAGCCACCATACAGTGCTAACCACTGAGCCACCGTATACAGTGCCAACCACTGAGCCACCATACAGTGCTAACCACTGAGCCACCATATACAGTGCTAACCACTGAGCCACCATATACAGTGCTAACCACTGAGCCACCATACAATGCTAACCACTGAGTCACCATATACAGTGCTAACCACTGAACCACCATATACAGTGCTAACCACTGAACCACCATATACAGTGCTACCCACTGAGCCACCATATACAGTGCTAACCACTGAGCCACCATATACAGTGCTAACCACTGAGCCACCGTATACAGTGCTAACCACTGAGCCACCGTATACTCTGCTACCCACTGAGCCACCATATACAGTGCTAACCACTGAGCCACCATATACAGTGCTAACCACTGAGCCACCGTATACAGTGCTAACCACTGAGCCACCATATACAGTGCTAACCACTGAGCCACCATATACAGTGCTAACCACTGAGCCACCATACAGTGCTAACCACTGAGCCACCATATACAGTGCTAACCACTGAGCCACCGTATACAGTGCTAACCACTGAGCCACCATATACAGTGCTAACCACTGAGCCACCGTATACAGTGCTAACCACTGAGCCACCATATACAGTGCTAACCACTGAGCCACCATATACAGTGCTAACCACTGATCCACCATATACAGTGCTAACCACTGAGCCACCATATACAGTGCTAACCGCTGACCCACCATATACAGTGCTAACCACTGAGCCATCATATACAGTGCTAACCACTGATCCACTATATACAGTGCTAACCACTCAGCCACCATATACAGTGCTAACCACTGAGCCACCGTATACAGTGCTAACCACTGAGCCACCGTATACAGTGCTAACCACTGAGCCACCGTATACAGTGCTAACCGCTGACCCACCATATACAGTGCTAACCACTGAGCCATCATATACAGTGCTAACCACTGATCCACTATATACAGTGCTAACCACTCAGCCACCATATACAGTGCTAACCACTGAGCCACTGTATACAGTGCTAACCACTGAGCCACCGTATACAGTGCTAACCACTGAGCCACCGTATACAGTGCTAACCACTGAGCCACCGTATACAGTGCTAACCACTGAGCCACCATATACAGTGCTAACCACTGAGCCACCATATACAGTGCTAACCACTGAGCCACCATATACAGTGCTAACCACTGATCCACCATATACAGTGCTAACCGCTGACCCACCATATACAGTGCTAACCACTGAGCCACCATACAGTGCTAACCACTGAGCCACCATATACAGTGCTAACCACTGAGCCACCATACAGTGCTAACCACTGAGCCACCGTATACAGTGCCAACCACTGAGCCACCATACAGTGCTAACCACTGAGCCACCATATACAGTGCTAACCACTGAGCCACCATATACAGTGCTAACCACTGAGCCACCATACAATGCTAACCACTGAGTCACCATATACAGTGCTAACCACTGAACCACCATATACAGTGCTAACCACTGAACCACCATATACAGTGCTACCCACTGAGCCACCATATACAGTGCTAACCACTGAGCCACCATATACAGTGCTAACCACTGAGCCACCGTATACAGTGCTAACCACTCAGCCACCGTATACTCTGCTACCCACTGAGCCACCATATACAGTGCTAACCACTGAGCCACCATATACAGTGCTAACCACTGAGCCACCGTATACAGTGCTAACCACTGAGCCACCATATACAGTGCTAACCACTGAGCCACCATATACAGTGCTAACCACTGAGCCACCATACAGTGCTAACCACTGAGCCACCATATACAGTGCTAACCACTGAGCCACCGTATACAGTGCTAACCACTGAGCCACCATATACAGTGCTAACCACTGAGCCACCATATACAGTGCTAACCACTGAGCCACCATACAGTGCTAACCACTGAGCCACCATATACAGTGCTAACCACTGAGCCACCGTATACAGTGCTAACCACTGAGCCACCATATACAGTGCTAACTACTGAGCCACCATATACAGTGCTAACCACTGAGCCACCGTATACAGAGCTAACTACTGAGCCACCATACAGTGCTAACCACTGAGCCACCATATACAGTGCTAACCACTGAGCCACCGTATACAGTGCTAACCACTGAGCCACCATATACAGTGCTAACTACTGAGCCACCATATACAGTGCTAACCACTGAGCCACCGTATACAGAGCTAACCACTGAGCCACCATACAGTGCTAACCACTGAGCCACCATATACAGTGCTAACCACTGAGCCACCATATACAGTGCTAACCACTGAGCCACCATATACAGTGCTAACCACTGAGCCACCATATACAGTGCTAACCACTGAGCCACCATACAGTGCTAACCACTGAGCCACCATATACAGTGCTAACCACTGAACCACCATATACAGTGCTAACCACTGAGCCACCATATACAGTGCTAACCACTGAGCCACCATATACAGTGCTAACCACTGAGCCACCATATACAGTGCTAACCACTGAGCCACCATATACAGTGCTAACCACTGAGCCACCATATACAGTGCTAACCACTGACCCACCATACAGTGCTAACCACTGAGCCACCGTATACAGTGCTAACCACTGAGCCACCATATACAGTGCTAACCACTGAGCCACCATATACAGTGCTAACCACTGAGCCACCATACAGTGCTAACCACTGAGCCACCATATACAGTGCTAACCACTGAGCCACCATATACAGTGCTAACCACTGAGCTACCATATACAGTGCTAACCACTGAGCCACCATATACAGTGCTAACCACTGAGCCACCGTATACACACAATTTATTTCACCGCACTCCCCTAACTATTAGTAAATAAACTATATATGGATTCTAGACTACCCGATTCTTTAGAATCGGGCCGCCATCTAGTATATACATACACACACATATACACATACTTACATGCCTATCACATTCGATATATAATAGAAGAATAGAAGGTGACCCATACTATCACATTTACTTAATAATGTTACATTTAAATCCTTTACATTATGATGGAAGTAATTACATTTCAATATCATGCCTTTCTAGTCAAAGGACTTTTATGGAGGAAGTAATAGTCTGCAGGGAATTGTTGGCTTTAATCTGAGACTGATATAATTACGCTCTCAGTGCTCTTAGATTACAAGCTCTCTACTTCCAAGAAATTGATGAAGATAACCAGAAAAATGGTTCCTTTCTAGACGAAAAAAGAGATTGTAACAGAAGCCTTACTGTACTAGGCACATTAAAGGTAAACTTCCATTTTGCATAAAATATCTAAAACTCTCCTCTATTTAAACTTTTAATAGGGATTTAATTTATAGGACGGTTTTGCTTCTTTTTCTTTCTCAGTTGGTGAGAGATAAGTTCTGACAAATTCCCAACGAAATCATTTGAAAGTAGATGCTGATCTCAAGAAAGGACCAGCGGCTTCTCCCCGCCAGCTGACAGTGACTGACAGGTCTCTACCTATGTGCCTGTAAAGGCAGAGACCACTAAGTCCAAAGCGGCAGGCGGAGAGAAGCCGCCGCGGATATGTTGTCTGTCTAGTCTGCTGCTCAGACATGGCTATTAAACGTATGCTTTTCTCTGAAGTGCTGAGATAGTAATGCCAGTTCCTGGTACATTTTGCACATGATTTAGGCAGCATTTTAGGTTCTTTTTAAACTAAAGCCTGTGAATGAGATACCGCCAGTTCCAGGACAGTCCATAAAAATAAGGCCCTTTTTACCCTACTTGTTAAAAAATTAAGGTGTCCGTAATTTTTTGGAAGCTGACAAAACTTATACAAATTAATTTTGACTGTAATTATTATTTTACATTTTACAGTGAATGCAGCTGATGTCTTCATATCAAAATTTTGGGCTATAAATCAATGATTTATTATGTTTTTCCAATTTATCCATAGAAAATACTATCTGTTCATGATTTTTTGATAAGCAGTCCAGAGAAATTAAAAAGTCAAGTTGGCAACCCTCGTTACTAGTCACATCTCACCACCGTTGGCCACCATTGGGTCCTCTGCATCATACTTTGCTCAATTGTCAGGTCTCTATACACACATAGGGAGAGACCTGCCAAACAATCAGAGCTAAGCAGAGCGGAACTGATGGAACCCTCTCCAGTGACTAGTCCATCCTTTCCAGCTTCTGTTTAAAATATGTCTTCTCTAAGTGCTTGTCAGTTTATGGGTAAAATATCAATATTTGTAATATGACAGTCTGTTCAAGATTTATGTTGCCTGTGGTTTGCATGTGATTTAAATTTGTATGTTTTTTTAAACATTTTTTTACCTTCTTATTTTAGCCTTGTTAGGGATTTAATCACTTGTCCTATACACAATGATTCAACTGTATTGCAGTATATAGTAAAAATCAAGGTCTCCACAATCTGGTTTTCATAGCAGCACCGGGGTTCTTCATCAGATCCCCGACTGTCATAGTAACCAATTAGCATTGACAGCGGCATTTAACAGGTTACCAGCAGCGGATGGAACTTGGCTTCACTAGCAGTTGTTATAGGGGGACGGTGGCTGAACAACACAGCTATAATCTGCCGAAAATGGGGCAGACTAGTTGTTAATGGGTTAAACTCTCAAAAAATATTTTCAATACTTCCACCTAGGGCTGGGCAATTTTGGAAAAAATCAAAATCTCGATTTTTTTTAAACCTATAGACGATTTTCGATTTAAATCTCGATTTTTTTTTTTTATATATGTATACAGCATACACAGTGTATACAGCATACACAGTGTATACAGCATACACACAGTATATACATCATACACACAGTATATACATCATACACACAGTATATACTATATATATATCATACACACAGTATATACAGTATCATACACACAGTATATACAGTATCATACACACAGTATATACAGTATCATACACACAGTATATACAGTATCATACACACAGTATATACAGCATCATACACAGTTATATACAGCATATATCATACACACAGTATATACAGTATCATACACACAGTATATACAGTATCATACACACAGTATATACAGCATCATACACAGTATATACAGCATATATCATACACACAGCACACACAGTATATATCATACACACAGTATATATCATACACACAGTATACACAATGCACTGGGCTGTATATAGAGCACGCACAGGCTGCACACACAGCACAGCTGTATATAGATGACAGTCATCTATATACAGCTGTGCTCTGTGTATTATGTGTTTCACTGATGTATACATATATACACCTCAAAGTGTGCCTGACTGAGGTGTGTGTGTGTGTGTGTGTATGTATGTATGTGTGATATAAATATAAATATATATATATATTTATATTTATACCTCAGGCAGGCACACTATGAGGTGTATATATGTATACATCAGACAGGCACACACACTATGAGGTGTATATATCATATATACACCTCATAGTGTGCCTGCACCTGCCCTGATGTAGATATATATACACCTCATAACTCCCACAGGCACCCACCCACCCCCCTCCACATAAACCCCCCTCCCACGCCTGTTTAGCGTTACTTTATTAGGAGTAGGACCGGGACCCGGACGACTCAATCTGAGTCAGGAGTCGGGACTCAGGAGGAGGAGGCAGGCCACACCGGTCAGCAGCTGCTAACCTCGGCTCCTCTTCTCCTCTCCGTGACTCCGGGTGACGGCGCACCGGGTGACGTCAGCCACAGCGCGACGTGCCCGGGGGGTGTTAACTGCTGCCAGGGGGCGGGGCGGACCAGCACCGGAGCCATGCTGCGCTCTGCTGTGCTGCTTGTCACCGCCGGCCGGGGAGGAGGCGGAGGTCGGCGGCACCCAGTGTCCGGGCCAGTCCAGCGCCGGCCGGGGAGGAGGAAGAGCGCACCGCAGTGTGCCAGGTGACGCCGGACCGGAAATGCCGCCATTTTAAATCGAATTTCACGATTTGTAAGAAAACTACAATCGTGGCCACAGCAGGGGGCAAATTAATCGAATTAATTCGATTAATCGCCCAGCCCTACTTCCACCTATTCCGATATGGATTTTCAAAGTAAGTACACCACATCAGCTCCAAAAGATCTATTTAAAAATGTATGTAGGATGTGTTGTGAAATCTGTTAAAAGGATCCATTTTTACTAGAAGGACACTGTGGTAAAGTCTTACATTAGCTTGCCTGCTTAATATACAAACTGTAATGTCTAAGCGATATGTTTCGCATTTACACTGGTAAAAGTTTGCATCAATGAGGTTATTAATTATTGTCTGAAGAATGTTCTGTATCAATGACTGCATTAGAGCACACAAATCATCAAGATCCAATACTGGCAGCTCCCTTTGCAATTGTCAACCAATAACACCTTATTATACAGTATATATTATATTGGACTGAAATCTTGCTTCATCGTCTGAGCTATCCTTCTGTTGTCCTTAACAGTCCATATGGGAAGGTTTTTTAGTCTTATTATGAGTTAATGTCTAGTACTTTAATTGTCTCGCTGGTTTTCATTATTTTATAAATGTCTATGTACTAGTCTGTGCAGGGGCGGACGGGCCAAGGTGGCAAGTGCCCCCCAGGCTGGTGATATTGGCCTCATCTAGGGCCGCCCCCATACTTAAGTGGGCCGGTCCGGCTCTGCTTTGCGGCCGCTCACTTTACAGCAACCGAACAGCCGATGCGATGGGCAGCGTGGTGAGTGGGCCGACAGCACAGGTACCCCACCACTCTTCTAACACTCCTTCCCCCCAGCTCCTCACCTCTCAAGCTCCGCTAGCACACGCATACCCCCCTTGCTAGGTGCTAGGGCTGCCAACATGTCAACACCTCCCGGGTCTAGCTGCAACAGCCCGCCCCTGAGTCTGTAGATTTCTATGTAAGAGAAAACTTCATACTTTTTCATCACATATTCATACTTAATATGTAGGTTTCTTTTGTTTTTAATTGGACAGTTGTTGACTTTTACATTCATTGGTTAGCACTCTTTCAATCTTTTTTGATGCCCACTTCTATTCTATGTTCCTATGTATAGCGCCAATCCTAGAAAACTAATAGCTATACCATTACCTACAGGGACCTATTTTAGTGGACACTCAGTATACAGCTGTACTCTCAATGGTGTATAACCAGCTTATAACTCACACAAGGATTGCATTGTAATTCACACACTGGTCAAAGCTCTCCTGACCTGAGAGTGAAAGCTTCGAGTCAGAGGAGTTGCAGCCAGTGTGAGCATTATAATGTAATACTTGAGCGAGTTATACATTTTTTATACGCCAGTGAGACCTCACAGAAAAGTACCTCTCTTACAGTGGCAGAACTACTTGTCTAGTAGTGGTATAACCACCATGGACCAACGCAAGGGTTTGAATAGTGCAGTTACCATTCATTGCGTATTAATAAATGACACCATGTGATGATCCTTGTAGAGAAAAATGTGCTCTTTCTAATGATATCAGAATAATATATTTTAGGGGTACCCTTTTTGAGAAATTTGACCTAAATATAGGTAAAATTCGTTTTTTTTTAAGTTTTTCATCATATGTGGGTGTGAATATTTCCACAAATACATATGCTTTGACCGTGATATTGCAGCAATGCAAAGTCATGTAGATGTTTGGTGTACAGGGCAAAGCACCAGTTACTATTGGTTTTTGGTCTTGAGTTATATATGGGCAAAGTTAGGCATAAATTTTATGCAATGCGTTTTTCAAGCTACTTTGACACAAGATTGCGGCCGAAATATTGTTTTGTCATAGCCGGTAATAATTTTATCATGTTTAGCAGCAAAAGTTGAGCTAGTATGCCAAATTTCAGCATCATAGCCAGTATAGAACTCTAATGGCTATGTGCCAAAGGTTGCAAAATCCTCTTAGCTGAAGCCGCAGGCTTGGTGGAACCTCCAGTGAAAGGTCAACAGTGCCCAATGTATTTGAGATCTGGCCCTAAAAATTTACAGAACCTCTTTTCAAACATACATGTACATCCTTATAAATTTTGCAAAATCGGAGAAGGTCGAGTGGGGACGATTTTTAAAACTGGTCCACTTGATGTGGAATGACCCATATGTGAATTAATTTAAGTGTAATTGTCAGTATTTATCCATGGTAATTGGTATTGACCTCCTTTTCACACTGTGCTGCAGACATGGACATACTGTAGACATATACATGGACATGTATTGTAATTTGGAGTACTTACTTTTTCTTAAGTCTCCTGTCTTTTTCTGCTTGAGTTCCAAGTTTGCTCAACCCCAGGGCGTCCTGTGCTGCAGGGTCATTATCAATATACCCTCCTATTTTAAGGTAAAGTTAAGTTATTACAACTGGGTAATGAGTGATAAAGAACTAAGAAAGGTAAAAATAGGCAATAAATGTGTTTTAACAACCTTAATATGTTATAGAATTTAAACTTTAAATATATATTCTGACTATTGAAACGTATGGCTGATGAGTTAGAAATGTCTGATAGTTTGGTCTCTCCATTAAAGAATAAGATTTTTGGGAAAGGTGGAGCACACAGGTCACAGTGTCCTCTTTTGGTCAATACACGGAGGACATTAAGGTAAGACTTAAGAGTCAATGGAGAGATACATTCTACAAATTTTCAATCATTTCCAAAAAAGCAGTAATATTGGTACTACATATGCTCAGTAACATTGGAAATTTGGTTTTGTTACAGGAATATAGTGGATTTAGTGCTGAGAGGCTGAATGAGAGGTCAAGAAGTTCAGAACAAGCAAAATAACCTTATTAGAGATGTTTTCAAATGTAGCAAATTTCTGAAGAAAGTACTGCGACTGTCACATTGCTCTAAATGGGGCTTGCTTATAGTGCTTGGCATCAAAAACATCCCCATTTAGGCCCCTTTCACATCAGCGTTTTGCGCTGATCGCGGCACTTGCGGTGAAAAAAACGCAACTGCCGCGATTACCGCATAACGGCCGCGGCATACTTGCGGCAAGCCCCAGACAATGTCTATGGGGCTTGCGGTAAGTGTGCGGCAGGTGCGGCAAGTGCGGTTTCGGCACTTGTGGCAGGTGCGGCCGCGCAAAAACCACGGTATACCGCGTTTTTTTCGCGGCCTCACCTGCTGCAAGTGCCGAAACCGCAACTGTACCGCACTTGCCGCAAGCCCCATAGACATTACATGGGGCTTGCCGCAGGTGAACCGCAAGTGCGGCCGTTATGCGGTAATCGCGGCAGTTGCGTTTTTTTTCACCGCAACTGCCGCGATCAGCGCAAAACGCTGACGTGAAAGCAGCCAGATGGTTAATGGCTCATTTCCCAACAAAACGTATAGGTTGGGAGCATTGCCAGATATATGGCTCAATGATTTTTTTTTTTGCAAAACAAGAAGTGAACTGGGATTTAGAAATACTGAACGGACTTTTAACTTGAAAAAAATGTCTGCACCAAATTTTAATATATCTCGATATCACATATAAATATGTACACCCTCAATATGATTCATAATCTCATTATAAAGGAAATGTCTCCAGGACAATAGTGTAATTATATATTTTTAAATCAACCATACGGTTCCAGACCTATATACTGTTTATTTAGTGTTAGTGTTTCAGGGTTTTTTTTAAGCATGTGTGTATCACAGATCTAGGGTGGATCCTTAGACTACTCTGCATTTTTACCTGTGACTCACGCCCCCTTGCCATAGAAATTAGTGCTATATAAAAGGCCCATTCTCTGAAATCATATGGCAGATTTTTTTTTTCATGAAAAATACTCAGCAGAGTATTAGAATTCTTTGTTATTTACATTCTTAAAGAGGGACTCCGGGGAGATAAATAATTTTTCATTGGTCCCTGCATTCCTTTACTATAATGATAATGTTTAGAACTCCTATAATTCACTTATTCACTAGCTGCTCCTCACACCTCACCCCTTCCGTATGGGACAATGCATCCTGCCTGATTGAGCAGGTCTCCCCCTCCCTTTCAGTGAGCTTCAGCAACAGACGCTTCCTCATTCAATCACATGGGCGTGATGTCATAAAAGGTCCTAGATTAAGCTGGCATCTGGATATCTGCTTTTATACAAAGCGCAGTGGGCGTGACCACGTCCTCTCAGCACAGACTATCACAATAGTGATAGATTATGTGACATCACATAAGAAATTGTATATATAGTATATAAAAATGTTTACCTCCCCAAAGTTCTCCTTTAATATGTCTACAACAAATATGAGCTAAATCAAAGCTCCAAATTCCCAGATTAGACATCGATTTTAAGATAACATACTGGCCAGAGGTGGACACTGATAGCCAAAGACCTGCATGCAAGATGTGTATCTGACCCCCATACATCATGGCATGCCCCAGCAGTGTATATGTATGGATTACACACATGCACAATCATATTAACAAATCCATCAGAGAAGGAAAAATAAGGGCAATCACCCATAAATTGTACAAACAGTCACCTTTATCCCGGATCCATTATACAATTGATAGGGAGGGGAGTGGAGAACAGTGAACAATGGCCCATTTCGTGCCTGTCTGGCACTTCAACTGGTCCTGGACCAGACAGGCACAAAACAGGCCATTGTTCACTGTTCTCCGCTCACCTCCCTGCCACCTGTATAATGGATCCAGAATAAAGGTGACTGTTTGCACAATTTATGGGTGAGTGCCTTATTTTTCCATTCCTGATGGATTTGTTAGAATGGACTTCCGAAGTGAGCACACCCAGAGCACTCACACAGTGTCAGACCTATCGGTGAATATAAAAGGGTCCTTTACATCTGTAGTGGTGCCCAGATTATTGTTCTTATTAAGAGACAATCACATTAAGATTAGGCACTCCTATACACACATATATAAGCTATGCACATGCATTACAAGCTCATTCATAATATACTTGCACAGATAAACATTACATGTATGAAGCATCATAATGAAGCATCAATATATTTTCCTTTAATTTAAACCAAGGAATGCAAAAAAATAAATACAAGTAAAAGAGGCAGCTGTATGGTGCACAGTTTGTAGTTTAATCCTGTTACTGTTGGAAATTTTGGTTCTGCACTTGAGATGACTTGAATAATTTTTTTCATCTTCCCACATTTTTAGCCATTCCAGGCATAACTTATTATTTCTTTCTTTATTAAACTTGAGTAAACGGGAAAATGTTTTCTTTATTATTAAGTATTATTGATGCAATGCATCTCACATAGTGTGTCTCTGCCCTTACTGTTAGTATTACTGCCTTCCCAACTCAAGACCTGCCAAAGACCAATTGCAAAGATAAATAGTTAATTGCATTTCTAAAGGTATTAACTTAGCACATAGACAGAATATAGAGTTTAGATTTCTGGCTATTAACCGCTAGGAGGCATGGATATTCTTACTGCAAATTGTCATACATCCCAACTCAGCTTGTAGTCATGTTCTAAGCTCAACCAATAGTGGTGGTTAATGCTGTTTATTATCTTTTAAACCCATTTGTTTCCTACTTTATTTTCAATAAAAAGGTTGAAACATTCAAGGGAGGAGAAACAAGCATATGATCCATCTTTTGTCAGCTCAGACAAAGAGCGCCTGTGTTCGAAACACGTTGCCAATTAATTGTGATATGGAATTCTTTAAGTTTAAGTTTTTTTTTCAATGGTGAGCTGGGTTCCTTCACAAAATCTTATAACACAGCCAACACAGCAGGGCTCTGGAGTCGGATTCAGGGAAATTGAGGCGTGTGGGGCAGCGCCTGGATTGCAAGTCAGGAAACACGTGGAGCCCGGTAGTAGTTCAAACAGGACCCGGTGTTTATTGCTGATACACAGAGCGGTGGCACAGTCTGCCGGAATCCGGGTCGCAGCCGGGTACACGGGACACAGTTCATATAAAGTAACCCGGGTCCTTCAGGCCAAAGGCCTCCGTTACGGGTCACCCCGAGTCCCTCCAGCCCTCCTGGGCTAGGCCGTGTTAGTCTAGCACACGGTCCCCTGGAACTCTAGACCTCTCCTATCTCTGCTGCTGCTGCAACTAAGGCACAATTCTGTGTACAAGGGACCCCGCCCTGCCTCCTGCTCAGACTTTTAACTCCGTGTCTCCTTCCGGGACCTTGCAAGACCCGGAGCGGAGGGAGCGGACCGTCCCTTTCTCTCACACCCTACACCGGGCTCAATACGTGACAGTGCGCATTCTGGGGGAGACATAGTGCCCCTCGCATATGATCCCCCGCACTGTCTCACACACACCCCCTCGGTGAGGGTGAGGGGTGTCGCTTATTTGTACCCCTTCGGTATCCCTTGTGGCCGAAGGGACAGGGTCTCCGGGTGCCTCGGACGCCTCCATGATCAGGCACTCCCGGTCTTTCCACGCTTTAAGCAAATTTAAGTGGTATAGCTGCACGGGTTTCCTTTTCCCGGGCTGGTATACCTTGTAATTGACCTCCCCTACTTTTTCCCGGATTTCATAGGGCCCTTGCCATTTGGCCAATAATTTGCTTTCCGTTGTGGGCACTAAGACCAATACCCGGTCCCCCACCTCAAAGGTCCTAACGGTGGCCTGTGTATTATACCTGCGGCTTTGCGCTCCTTGGGCATCCATTAGGTGCTCTTTTTACAATGGCTGCGGCACTACCAGTTGGTCCACGACCTCATCCCTGATTTTGTCCACCCTATAGAGTAACTCCCGGTTAATCACCATGCGTGGAAATACATTCTCTGCCCCCGGCTGCTGAGCTACCCCGTTTACTTCTGTTACCCTTTCTCGGGCCCTGGTCAGTGTGGGGTCCTGTAGCTGGGCTGTCCCAAACGCTCCCCGGGACACTTCCAACTCTGGAAGCGGTGGGGTCTCCTCGACCTCTCCTGCCAATACGTCTAGCGGGAACCTATCGGGGTGACACTCTAGCCCTATGTTGGCGACCCCTACGGCAGGTGTCCCGGTCTCAGGGTCGTCGGGTTCAGCACCCTGATGCCCTGGCATCAGGGGAGGGTTACTCCTCCCTCCCCATAAGGACCAAAACAATGGTAAGTCTCTTCCCAGCACAGTCTCGTAGGGTAGGGAGTTTACCACTCCAACCACGTGGGTCACCTCACCGCATGGAGTGGATAGAGTCACCTCCGTGGTTGGATACTCGCGTAGGTCCCCGTGTATACACCGGACCCCGATCAATTCCCCAGTGAGTTGCAACCCGGGGATTAAGGACGCCCGAACCAGCGTCACCAAACTGCCGGAGTCCAAGAGAGCTTCCGCTCTGTGTCCATTAATGAGCACTGGGCACAGATGTGGTTCCGCTAGGGGATCCACCACATCGGCGGTGAACACTGGGCTGGCATACATCGAGAGCCGGCGTGTGAACCCGCAGTCCATGGGTTCCGCCGTTAGTGGGCAATAGGCAGCCACATGTCCCGGTCCTTTGCACCGCCAGCACCACGTAGCAGTGGCAGCGCTGGGCCGGAAGCTCCTTCTTGGGGAGCCTGGTCTCCTGCCAGCCCCGTTCTGGGGTATCCTCTCAGCGTGTACGTTTTTAGGAGAGTCCCCTGGGGATGGACGTACACCTTTACCCGACTCCGGAAGCCGGCGTAACTGCCGCAGTGGGGCAGAGTCCCGTATGAACTCCTGGGTGGCTGTGTATCGCTCTACCAAGCTAACCACCTGGTCCAAGGTACCCGGGTCCCCTTGCCCCACCCAACGCTGTATCGCAACCGGCAGAGTCCGTACCCGCCGGTCGACCACCACCCTTTCCACCATCTGTCCCGGAGTCAAGCTCTCAGGCTGGAGCCACCGTTTCACCAACTGCAACAAGTCATACGCCTGGGAGCGAGCCGGCTTGGACTCCACGTAGGACCAGGAAAACACTCGTTGGGCTCGGACATAAGTATTGACCCCAAGTCTAGCAAGGATCTCACCTTTGAGTCTGGCGTAGTCCTGTGCATCCTCCCAACTGAGGTCCGTGTAGGCCTTTTGGGCGTCGCCCATCAGGAATGGCGCCACCACTTCAGCCCACTGAGCGGAAGGGAGGCCTTCTCGCTCCGCGGTGCGCTCGTAGACGGTGAGGAAGGCTTCTACGTCGTCCTCTGGACTCAGCTTCCGCAGTGCCGACCAGACCTGGTCCCGGGCCTCACGCCGCTCCAGAGGAGGCGCTGTTGGCGGGTCTCGTAAGGCCGCAATTTGCTGCAGGAGCAGTTCATTCATTTTCTGCTGTTGTAGAAACTGCTCCTGTTGTCGCAACTGCTGCTGCTCCTGCTGTCGGAGCTGCTGCTCCTGCTGTCGCTGTTGCTGCTCCTGCTGTCGGAGCTGCTGCTCCTCGTGTCGCTGCCGCTGTTCCTGCTGTCGGAGCTGCTGCTCCTCGTGTCGCTGCTGCTGTTCTTGTTGCTGCTGGGTAAGTACCAGCTGCCTTAGGATTTCCTCCATATCAGCGGCAGGCCTGAACTGTAGCGTGGCCGGCTTAAGTATGGACATGCAGTGCCGGGCACCCCGCAAGAGACTGGCGGCTATAATGTCTGCTGCTCCTCTCACTTAGCCGCCGCTCATTAGCCTCATGAAACAGTCACTTTCACCGGGCCGGCAGCTGCCCGCATTCTCCACCATATGTGGGGCAGCGCCTGGATTGCAAGTCAGGAAACGCGTGGAGCCCGGTAGTAGTTCAAACAGGACCCGGTGTTTATTGCTGATACACACAGCGGTGGCACAGTCTGCCGGAATCCGGGTCGCAGCCGGGTACACGGGACACTGTTCATATAAAGTAACCCGGGTCCTTCAAGCCAAAGGCCTCCGTTATGGGTCACCCCGAGTTCCTCCAGCCCTCCTGGGCTAGGCCGTGTTAGTCTAGCACACGGCCCCCTGGAACTCTAGACCTCTCCTGTCTATCTCTGCTGCTGCTGCAGCTAAGGCACAATTCTGTGTACAAGGGACCCCGCCCTGCCTCCTGCTCAGACTTTTAACTCCGTGTCTCCTTCCGGGACCTTGCAAGACCCGGAGCGGAGGGAGCGGACCGTCCCTTTCTCTCACACCCTACACCGGGCTCAATACGTGACAGTGCGCATTCTGAGGGAGACATAGCGCCCCTCGCATATGATCCCCCGCACTGTCTCACAGGCGTCAGAGTCAAATATTTGGCTTACTGACTTTACATTCTGATCATCCACCCGCAACTTAGTGGCAGAACAAGACAAATATCTAACCAGTAGTTCGTATCTATGCTTATTCCAGGATATGAAGGCCTCTGTGATAAAAACTAAGGTCTGACTGCCATGAAGATTTGTCAAGGAATCAGCTCAGAAACTTGGACATAAAGAAACAATGTTAAAGAGCAGAGTATAAATTCTTGAACTCTCAGGAGGATGGAGCAGGCAGGATGTTGTTGATAAAAGGTATAATTGCATCACAGATCATCACCTTCGCCTTGCTGTACCTTCCAAACACCGGTCAGATTTCCTCGCTAATGAAAGTAGAGGATTTTACTGAGGGGACCCTCGTCCTCGGGGGAGACTTTAATGTAGCGCTAGGTCCAACTTTAGATATTTGGGGGGGAGATCTGCCCTGACAGGAGCAGCACAGCGACGTTTAAGATGGACTTTACATGATTATCAATTATTAGACACCTGGCGCTTGCTCTACCCTAGGGACAGAGACTACTCATTGTACTCCGCAGTCCATGACACCTACTCAAGACTCGACTACATACTCATACAACACTATGATTTGGCCCAAATACAAGCTTAGAACCAATTACATTTTTGGATCATGCTCTAGTAGCTGTCTCGATCTTAGTCTCCTCTCTATTATCGAGACTGTGGCAATGGAAATTGAACTCCTCTTTGCTCGATGACCCTGAAGTACTCTAAGACGTTACAAAAATACTACAAGATTATTTTGAGATGAATGCACAAAATGGCTCTTCCCCGATGATTGTGTGGGAGGCCCATAAGTGTGTAGTCAGAGGCGCTCTTATAAAACATGGCGCCAGATTGAAGAGAGAGAGGGATGCGGAGATTGAAGGTTTACTGTCGCGGCTGAAAACTTTAGAGACTCAACACAAACAATCTACCTTGGAAAACCTAAGGGAAAGCCTACTTGAGACTAGAGAAGAGTTGCGCAGAGTGTTAATTAAAAAGGCAAAGAGCGTTCTCTCCAGATGCCGTCGTCATTACTATGAACATGGAAACAAGGCAGACAAATCACTGGCGAGAGCATCATGGATACAAAGAGCAGCCACCTATGTTCCAGAGAGTGTCCCGTGGGGTCTCGGAGGATGTTGTCTACTATGGATATAGCCGAGACATTTCAATCATACTATGCCTCGTTGTATAATGTAGACAGTACTAATTCCGGAACTACCTCAAGTAATTTTACAGATCGAATCAGAGATTATATTAAAACCTCGGGAATGCCGTCCCAACAGGAGACGACAATTCAATCTTTGGAGGTACCAATCTCAGATCAAGAGATCACGGAGGTGTTGTTGCTATACTCGGTTGCATCCATTACGGCGTTCTATCAGAGCCGCTTGATATTCTGAATGGAACCCGCCAGGGTTGTCCGCTGTCCCCATTGACTTTTATATTATCTCTCGAACCATTTCTGAGACACATACGGGCGAACCAAGATATATCTGGTGTCAAGGTGAAATTGTCTACATTTAAAATTGCTGCATATGTAGACGAACTGCTGTTCTTTGTGACAAACCCGGCAATCTCTCTCCCTAAACTTTTGAAAGAACTGGAGGCATATTCTAATCTCTCCAATTTCAAAATTAATCAATCCAAATCTGAAGCGTTAAATGTATCTCTTCTGTCCAGACTCATGGATACTTTAAACCTATAACTTATTTGGGACTGCAGATAACTTCTGACTTAAATTACCTTTATAGGGCCAACTTCCCTACCCTTTTAAGTTTAATTCGGGCTGACTGTGATAGATGGACAAGATCAACATTTACATGGTTGGGCAGGTGTCAGCTCTTTAAAATGACTGTTTTGCTTAAGATTCTCTTTCTTTAAGTCAATCTCTCAAATACAGTTCGCTTTTATATGGAATAACAGGAGTGCCCGTGTGGCGAAATCGATTCTATTTAGGCCTAAAGGGTGGAGTTGGGCTTCCAGACATTAAATCATACCATCTGGCGAGCCACCAGACAACAAAATGTGGGTTCAAATCGAACAGAGTTTCACCCCATTTCAAGTACATACACTACCATGGGTGAAACTAAGAACAAATAATGACCTTTTTAACCATCCAACTATCAGGCGTACTCTATTTTCTTGCAGCCACAAGTTAATTCGCTCGTCGATGATTCCCACTGACTCGGTCCTAACCCCGGTACTTAGCCACCCGGAGTTTACACCGAGCATTGCTGATCCAATTTTCAGGCAGTGGATCAATTCGGGCATTGACAGAGTGGAGAGTTGGGGGGAGGAAGAAACTTGGCCTTCTCTGGCGATACTGAGCTCCATTTCGACTCCCAGCCCCTTGGTATTCTGGAGATCCCTACAACTGAACCATTTCTTCCATAGCCTCTCGCCTAAAGCAGAGTTTAGTAGATCTAAAACAGTTTTTGAAACTCTACATCAGGGCAAGGGATCATGTAGACATGCCCTATGTAAACCATATGTACTACTGATCTCCCCTCCAGATCTGAAGACACCTAGATTCATGTTACAATGGGAGGTGGACCTGGAATTGGAGCTCAGCCCAGAACAGAGAACCAGGGTTTACAACTTGACACGTTACTTCGATTAGTTCACAATTCCAGGAAGCAAACTACAAGATACTCACACGATGGTACAGGGTCCCTTCACGTCTACATAAAATGTTCCCCTCTACTGACTAGGTGTGTTGGAGGTGTAGCGAGGCGGAAAGTACCTTTCTGCATATTTTCTGGGAGTGCAGTGTCCTTGGTCCATTTTGGTCCAAGGTGAGTGAAATTGTACGTGTGGTCATGAATTATAGGGGAGAACTGGGCCCTGCACTATTATATACACATGTATATAATCCTTGATGTGATTCTTGGTGATGGAGGCGCGGGCGTGCATTCCGCTTCTATGGAGGAAGGCGACATGTCCATCAATCTCGTTGTGGATAGCAAGGCTAAACGACCTTATGTATATGGAGGATTTAACTTCTTCACTGCATGACTCTTATACGAGCTTCAGAGACACTTGATTCAGTTGGATGCAATTTCAACAGTCAGAGACATATATGGAATGTCGTGGGACAGGTGATTAGATGGACAAGTTCCGTACTTCCCTCCTATACCCCCCCCTTACAGTCCCTTCTTTTTCTCTCTGTCTTATCTTTCTTTTAATATCCTTTTTTTCGTCTTAATTTCTGTTTTTATTGTTCAATCTGCATATTTTGGTTGCTTGTTAAATACTATAAATAAAGAATTATAAAAAAAAAGAGCAGAGTATAGAGATGTAACTCTTGAATTGAGTTTATACATCACTGTGCCACCAGTGCGGTGATGCAATAGATCTATATCATATATAACCATTGCTATTATAAAGTAACATATTCCTAATAAAGAACAATGACCTTGGAGGCCAAATTCCTTACTGAGCTGCCCAAGTCTTGCCTTCTCTTTTTTACCAAACAATCTGCCAATGGAGGACTTAATTCCTTTCTTCTTTGGAGCTTTGTGAAGAGAGTCTTGACTGCTGTTGGCACTCACTAGACCGAGGACATCAGGCTCAAGTGTTGCAGACAAACTTCTGTAAAAAAAATAGTAAGTAGTAATCAGTACATCAATTACATCTAACACTTGTAAGTCCATGATAAGTACATTGTTACAACAGTAACATTCTAAGACATGGTGCACACTGGTACAAAGCGTGCACTGGCATTCACGGTGCTTGCGAGGATTGCATAGGTGGCTACTATTTTGAGTAATTATTGTCTTCTTTATTCTAGTGTGTTGTCATTATCTTAGTAGGCTGGGTTTCACAACTATGGTCTACTTAAGTTAACTGTTTTTAAAGCGCCACTGCATCATTTTTTTTATTTTCCTGCTGGGGTAGTGCTCCTAATACAAGCTTTATTGGCCTAGTTTTATAGTCCGGGTGGACGCAGCCCGCATCCTGCTGCCGTCCGCATGTCACCTTTGTGCTCGTCATAAATAAAGTCCTTCCAAAGACCACCAATGGTGAGTGCGTCCTATCTTTTCTTCTTGTGATTACTAGTCTTATACTCACCTGCTGAAGTCTTCACCTATATCAACTACTGGTCTCATCGGTGTCAGACAGTTTTGACATGCTGAATTGCCCCAGTGCTTTATGAAGTGAGCTGGAGGTCACTCTGCAATGCAAGTTTATGATAGCTTCGTTTTCGCTCTTAAAGACTTGCAATGAGAGCTTATAATGTAACTTCTGGACAGTCAGAAGTTGGGGGTCACAAGATGGCAGCATGGAACTGGAGCAGCGATGATAAAAGTTGAAGACACCGGAGGGTGAGTATAAGACCTGGGGCAGTGACCTTAGATTGCTTTAATGATCATTGTTTATTCATGTAGTTAATAATGTTTTTTTGCTTACATCAACATATTTTGGTTAGTGCTCTCATTATCAGATACACACGTCTTTATTCTTTTAGTTTTTCAAATAGTTAAATTATTTTAATTTATAGTAGCACACAACTTCTTACTGTAGAGTCTGCCAATGTTGGTGCATGAATTCATAGGGACGGTCCACAGATTTCCTATTAGACTGCTGCAATGTGTAAAGCGTACACATGGGGGCAGCAGGATACAGTAAAAATACACATATGACGGGTATATAGATGTGCACATAAACGGTAGGAATTTGACATGAACAACCAAGTGTACAAAAAGTTGGATGCATGTGTGCAAATGATTTGGTTAGGTGCACAAATCATCTGGGTACAAACCTCCCACTAAATGCACACCCAAAAAAACTGAAAAGTGTAGTGGTATAAAAATTACCAAATCATTTCTCCATCATGCTTAGGCAATATATTAAATATACTAGATAACAATATGCACCTGTCCAGGTACTATGCTTCCATCACGTCTGATGCCTGTTTTACTTCAACGGCTTCATTCTGGGGATGTAGTTGCTAAAGTGAAACAGGCGTCAAGGGATGAAGCTGTTGAAGCGAAACATGCATTGGGTGTGTTATGTTTGTTTAGTATTTGTCTTTGGATATATAATGCAATGAGGTTTTGATATGATGCTTGATGCCTATGAGAGGTTGGAATACTTTGGATCTAATAAATAAACTAGTGAGAAGGCATGGTTAACAAGTGTTGGCAATTTATTTTGAACCTAAAATTTTAAAAGAGGCCCTTTCATCCCCCCATGGATTAGAATCTAAGTCCAGCACTGAATGCAACATGTCTGCTGCATTCAGGCAAGGGGTCCCCCATGGCTCTGTGGGGCTGCCACCCCGATGTATAGGCTTATAAAACTTACAGTAAAAATCCATGAAGGCGGGCCCTTGTGCTTCAGGCACCGCGTCCACGGGGCATTTCATGCCCCCTGCGCCGCCCATGTCCTCGTTACCTTCATATCCTCCTCGCTCTGCGTGTCCTTGTGGTGTTGATGCACGCGCAGAGGGAGGTTGAGGTCTCGGTGCATGCTCCGCCTCCCGCTATAACATCCTCTTATTTCCCAGCCCTGCTCCGAGTTGTGCTTTGGAGCGGAGCGGGGAAATGAGAGGATGTCATAGCGGGATGCGGGGCATGCACCGAAACCTCGCTCCACAACACCACAAGGACGCGCAGAGCGAGGAGGAAATGAAGGGAACGAGGGCATGGGTGGCACAGAGGCGCAGGGGGCGTGAAACGCCCCTGTGGATGAGGTGGCTCAAGCACAAGGGCCCACCTCCATGGATTTTTATTGTAAGTTTTTATAAGCCTATATATCGGGGTAGCAGCCCCACAGAGCCAATGGGGGACCCTTTGCCTGAATGCAGTAGACATGCTGCATTCAGTGCTGGACTTAGATTCACATCCATGACAGGTGACAGGTCCTCTTTAAGTTTTTTTTTTTTTTTAATTTTAACAGTTTTGCAATATTTTGATATTGTAAAAATTTGGATTGATGGAGGTCTGGGTGGTGATAACCCATAGATTACATAAGCGGGTGCTACTCCTGTTCTGCTTTGATCAGCTATATTTGGCAGATCTTTTGGTTGTCTCTGAGATGAAAGCCAAACAAGGTTGATGATAGTCAAAGGAGTACCTTATTAACTATACTTACTCAATACCTTTCATTTCTACCTCATATATAAAATATGTAATATATAAAAATTAAACTGACTGACCTTCTATTCCTATTCATTAAGTCTATCAATATAAAAGTGTCTATTTTGAAATTTTTTTTGTGTTTTTATACTTTTTAATTCCATAGTTTTTTATGCGTTGTTCAATAAAAAAAGACTGTCAAAAAATAAAATAACAGTAAACTTTTCATTAAACTGTGAAATTCTGATAAATGTGGAATTTCACTTTACATTTGAAAGCCAAGATAAGCAACTTATTAAGTCTGAAAAATGTCCATTATCTCACCCTCTGGCATCATTGTGATATGAAGATGGTAGAGTATGAGTCATCCTGAGAGCACGCGGTGTTGAAGGAGGGGAGGTTTCACATTTTATCGTGGCTTTATCTTCCCGGCCATCTTCCTCTACAACTGCAATCTAGACGAAGAACAAATTCAATAAAGCTTTTGTTATGAAACCTTTATTATTATCAAAATGTCGGAGGTGCATGAACATGTTTCAGTGATATGGACCTACTGTTCTCTTACTTCTTTAGCCAGAATGATTTCATTTATTGGCAAAAGTGCATTCTATCTATCTATCTATCTATCTATCTATCTATCTATCTATCTATCTATCGGAATGAGCTGCCAAAGGCTCACCAGTAACACTGAATGGGGGCCCACTGTTCCACTACATGCAAATATTAGATTAGCCTCAGTTACACATTTATCTGTACTTCATAATGCACTGGGTAGTTTGCCAAAAACTGCCATATTGGGGGATAAGTGGCTCACTCCAGCATAGGGGCCCACCAGGAGATACCCCTGTTTTCCTGTGGGCCAGTCCGAGCCTGTATCTAACTATCTAGCTAATCTAATTAATTTATGAGTACATCATCTTAAAATTAGGTAAATAAATCCTCAGATAAATAACAACACGTGACAAATTACACTGTTATTACTTATAGAAAACTAGGCCAAAATGCAGAAGCAGTTTGTAAAAATTAGGTACGCCCCATAAATCAATAGCTTGCAGAACTGCCTTTAGCAGCAAAAACCAAAAGCAATAATTTTCTTGTGCGAGTTGGAATTTATATTTGTGCCATTGTAGGTCCATTTAACTTTCTGATCTTTTTTTTCACTTTTTTGAAGGGAACAAAAAATGTATTTCTCTATATGAATAACTATTTATAACTGAGATAATAACTAATAACTGAGAATTAGGTTGCCTTTCACACAAAGTCCAGAACAGAGGCAAATCTCTCCTGAAAATGACATAATAGGGAAGAGTTTTCAACACCCCCACTTTGTGTCGGACCTGACCGCACGGGGTATTGATAGTGACCTCCTCTGTAGGATACTCACGGAGTTCCCTATGAATACTGAGCACCCCTACTGTACGGCCTGTGGGTTTTGTCCCAGAGGCCAGGGATGCATGCACAAGGGTCACATTACTACCCGAGTTCAATAGGGCAGTCTCCTTATGTCCATTAATTAGCACTTGGCACAAATGTAGTCCCTTACCCACAGTCAAATAGTTCGCTGCACTAGCAGTTTGGACGTACATAGACATCCGGCGGGTATACCCACAGTACATTGGCTCTGTGTTGAGGGGGCACTGCGCCATTGCGTGTCCTGGCTCTTGGTATCGCCAACACCTTATTGTGGGGAAAAATTATTTCCGGTGCCCTGCTTGGGTTTCCGCCTCAGTTCAGGGCGGCGTACATTCTCTGACTGTGGTGGGGTTGAATCCAGTGAAGGACCGGGTTGGGGAACCCTAACATCTGTTTGGTGGATGTGAACAGATGGGCTGCACGCAAAGTCCCAGAGTCCTGAACCAAGTCCTGTGTAGCCATATGCCGCTCCACCACACTCACTAACTGATCAAAGGTACCCGGGTCCCCTTGTCCCACCCACCGTTGGATGGAGACAGGCAGAGTGGGCACAAAACGGTCAACTACTATCCTTTCTATCATTTGCGCAGGGATCAGACTCTCAGGCTGCAGCCACTTCTTTACCAGGTGCAACAAGTCATAGGCCTGAGACCGGATGGGATTACCCTCCTCAAAGGACCACTGGCTTACCCGTTGAGCCCTTACATACGTATTAACCTCCATTCGGGCCAGGATCTCACCTTTCAGAGTCCCGTAGTCCATGGCGTCCTCTGTGAAGAGGTCCAGGTAAGCTTTTTGGGGCTCTCCCGTTAAATATGGTGCCAACACCTCCGCCCACTGCTCTGGCTGCAGTTTCTCCCGCTCTACGACCCTCTCGAAAACCACCAGGAAAGCTTCCACATCATCCCCCGGGGTCATCTTTTGCATTGCACGCCTTACTGCCTTCCTGATGCTGCAGTCACCTCCTTGTCCTGGAGTTGGAGCCGCTGTCCTGGCAAGGATTGCCTCAGTCAGAAGATCCATCTGTTGTTGCTGATGCTCCTGTTGCTGCTGCATTTGCCGGATCAAGAGCTGATTCGCCTCCTGTTGTGCGACCTGCTGTTGCTGCTGTGTCTGCACCAGATGCTTAATCAGGTCCTCCATGGTGGCTGCAGGTTTGTACTGTAGCGTAGCAGGTTTAACCACTGACATGTGTAAACTGAGTATGCCTGTTTGACTTTCACCGGGTTGTTGCCGTTAGCAACCAGGTTGCTGTGCCCGCATTCTCCACCACATGTAAGATAGTGGTTAGGATCGGCTTGACAGAAGGCAGTGACTCAGGTACTTGTTCACACAACACATCATTTATTTACAAGTCTGGGTTAGTCTGGGTTAGTACAGACCTTTTGTACCCTGGGAAGGCCAAGTCCACGCTGTTAAGCTGTGTTAACTGCACACAGCTGTTCCCAGGCTGTGTTAAAACTTCTCACACATCCTGTTCACGCATGAAATCCACACAGCTCCTGCTGCTCTGATTCTTCACTCCCTCTCTCCAGCCCTAGGCAGCTCATATCCTTCCTAGCCACCACACCTGCAAAGCAGTGTGAACAATCAGCACTCAGACCTTGCTGCCATTAACCCGTGTGTGCTGCCACAGAGCAAAAGATATCACCCATGTGAAGTATACCAGTCATGGGGCACATGCTGGTCACATCACCACAAGGGGTTAAAGATAACATAACATAAGAGCTGCCTGCATCCTCCACTCCAATTCACTGCATTCTGGGCACTTCAAAAACTAATCTTTAGATGTGTTAGAACTATAAATGTTTACAACTTCCTAACTAAAGCCCCCTCCTACACATCAGACTAATGTTGGCTGAACCCACCAATAATGACGGGTTCGGCCAATAGTCTAATGTGTATGGGGGTACTGGAAAATTCATTGTTGGGGAAATTAATTATCTGATATGTTTGATTTTGGATCGCCGATCTTTTTATTGTCCCTGATATAAGCCTCCGTCAGACATGTCTGGCAGTAGCTCTCTCATAGAAAGCAAAGTATGCTCAGCCAACTGAGCACTCCTGTGTTTAGGAGAGATGGCCAAGACAGATGCCGACTGAATGATCTCCTGAACTATCATTTGGCCAACAGCCATCTATTGTACAGGGATAGCATTATAATATACTCCTCTTATCAGTATTGTATGTGAATGGGCTGGCTGATTAGGTTATTTCAATAGCTAGATATCCGATGCATAGACAGAGAAGTTCGCTGGCTTTTATAATGGTGATGGAATACACCAGTAACTCATATACACCAGTCCAGAATTCCCCTACAAAAACAGCATTGGTCACATACAGGCACTGGAAACTCGTGCCAAATATAAGCTGGAAATTGAACTCCAAAGAGCAAACAACCTATGCTTATATATAAGGATGATTGCCCTGATCTTAAGTTGAGTAAAGAAGGTTACATATATTTATACGTTAAACACAACCCCTTTTGGAAAATTATTTTTATTAGTCTTCACTCTGCATCCTATTAGCCAAAGGATATGTAGAAGGAAAAGGGACTCCAGACTATGCTACCGCTCCAATAAATCAATGCATTTAGGTTCCATAGAATTCATATGGTGGTTTATTTCAATGTCTTTCAGGTTTACAACAACAAAGATCTTTTTTATGTGGTTCCTGACGAAGGGTTGTTAACTTGAAACACGTGAAATAAAACCACCTATGATTCTGTGGAACCTGAATACATTGATTTACTTGAGCGGGAGAGAGCTGAGTCCCTTTTCCTTCTACATATCCTATGATTTTACACGTGGGAGGTACTACAGAAATACCACTGTATTATCTAGGATATCACATGCTTATATAGTAGTTGTGACGAATCACAACTCTTCAGGTGAGCCTGTACAATTATTTAATTATATTGGTACTATCACAAACAACACTATGCGTGTCTTTTTCCTTCATTACTCTATCCTTACACTATTGCGTTCTTTTTCCTTCCAGTTACTCTATTCCTCCTATCTATTAGCCAGAGCAAGAAACAGAATTTCTCAATCTATGGGGACAGTCAAATGTGTTCATTTATTTTGCCATCATTCTAAAATCTAATGATATGGTACCAAAAAAAATTGATCATTCATACCTTTCTTCGATGTTTCCGCAAATCACTAGGCTAAATACAGAAAAAATAAACATTAGGTTTAAAAGATCAACATAGTAACATGATATAATTAATCTTGTAAGCTACATATTTAGATACAAGTACGATATGCACATCTAAAAGATATACCGTAACCCCTCTGAAATATTTCATTACTATAGTGTGTGTGCATATATATATGTGTACACACAATTATATATAGTAGCCTTCTATAAATATGTCATTGTGTAAATCCAGCCTACACACATAGTTTACGAAATTCAAGATATATTGCAGATTAATTATATGTGGTAATTTTTTAATACCCTAGATGCAGTTTATTTTTTTGATGAAGTTTTAACATTTCTTCTAAGTTTTATACAGTTGGTTAAATCAGCACTCTTTGGGACTTAACAAAGTGAGAACAAAAATAGACTTTAGATCTAAGAACAGTAAGGGCCACTTTACACACACCAACTTCTGTGTCCAACTTCTGCACAGATCTCTGGTTGCAGTGAAATCATGGACACATTATTAATTTGTACACAGCCACAAAATGGAACTATGTGTCCATGATTTCACTGCAACCAGAGATCTGTTCAGAAGTTGGACACAGAAGTTGGTGTGTGTAAAGTGCCTTAAGTTTAATATAGACAATTTGGGCCTGGATTTCTGTAATCATTTTTGCAGTAGGGTTTTATTAAAACATTTGGACTGTTTGGCTTTTACAGTCTCTATGTACACTGTACACTGCAGAGGGAAGAATGTGTCAGTTATCAAAACCATTCAAGAGTTTGTTCTGGCCACAAAGTTGGTTACCTTTTATCCCATAAAGGGAAGTCATCATCATCAAATGACCTCAAGTTTAAAGGCAACCTGTCACCCCCTTTGGGCATTGTAAACTGTGCCCAACAGCTTAAACATAATGTAATTGGGGTTTCCTCTATGTGCCCAGACGAGCTCTTTCATTAAAGTGCCGAAGTCTAGCGAGACTTCACAAATCCTGCGAGAACCGTCACTATCTTCAACTGAGGAGACGGTGACCTGCTCCACTGCGCAGGCGCGAGTGCGCCTGTCACTCAGCGCGCCATCCACAGAGAAGCAGGAATTTTCAAATTGCAAGGCGGGTTTTGATGGCAAGGGGCGGAGAGGACCTAATCCACTGGGACCAGAGAGCAGACCTCCCGGATCTAATAGGATGCAGGGCGACAGAGAATAAAAGTTGATTTCTCAGGTATGAGGGACGTCTAAGCACATAGAGGGGTTACAAGAACCCCATTTACATTATGTTAATGCTTGTGGGCACAGTTTAAAAAGTCCAAAGGGGGTGACAGGTTCCTTTAAAGGGGTTGTCCAACTATTAGGGCAACTCCTTCTTATTCCCCATGTTTATCCCTCTTAAATAAAAAACAAAACACAAAAAATAAAATTAGGCATGTTGGAAAGGGGTTAATAAATAACTATTGCCGTAAATAATGCTTTTAGCAGAAAATCCTGATATAAACAATAGATCATTTTCTGATGATAGCTTCCCTTTAAGAAAAGGAATTTATTAAAATTGTTCATGTAACACTGGCTAGATCTGTTTCAACAACTTAAGGTGACCAGCTGACATCTTACTTATGACTAAATATCAATGTATGATAACTTACTAGTGTCATTACTCCCATACGATCCATCTCCCTTGCCGGGCTGCGTGGCGTGAGCTTGGGTGTGGAATGTCCACTTGGAGGTGATGAGCTGGCTAAGGAGGAGGCAGTCACTGAGCCAGTAATCGAAGTACCTGGGTGCATTCTTGCCAAGTTAAGACCTTCCAAACTCACGCTGCTACTCTGTTTTCTATCTCCTCTGCTCTCAGTTCTGTCGATTCTTTTTCTTCTTGAATAGCCTGGTGAAATTTATAATAGATCAATTACAGACCCAACATTATGTGTTAAATCTGACATTGATATAAACAGCATAATATGAGTTCTCCTTTGAACCGCTTCCTAAGAGAAGTTTGTACATAATTCAACATTTTTGTTTTTGCTTTCATATCATCCACGGCCTTTCTACTCTGTGCCCCACTTTCAGTTCAGTATCATAGCATGCCTTGTTTAACTGTGCTAAAGAGATACATGCCAAGATTTCATGCCCACTTATCCCATTACTATCCCGTAGGAGCATGTGTCATTACTGTCTGCTGCCTTCACATTCAATTCAGTTACTTTGTATTCAGTGTGCAACATCTACACTTTATTATCCTAAATCTTCAAGAATGATTGGGAAACCTGTTATCTCTGAGGAAGTCTAGAGGATAGACACCAGACATATTTTGCTGTCCAATAAACATATATATTTTAGTATATGAATCCAAAGCATATACATTAGAAATGCTGGTTGAAACAGATTCCACCTCTTCTTGTTGAGTCGTGTACAATGCAGTTTTGTTCCTGTTCTATCACAGTTATACAAAAAGACTTTTTGTCATGTTCAACTTTTGGCAGAATGACTCATTTTCCCAGATTTCAGGGTTTCCAGAAACTACAATTATTTGAGAACAGTCAATGCAGGTTAAAAAGGTCTGAGAACCTGCACAACAAAACAGGTGAAACAGGTGTGAATAATGGCTCTGAACCTCTTGTGTCACACACAAAAACTATAACCAGCAATGAACTCAAACTATAGATTCCTATTACCGATCTCACAAAGATAGAACCTAAAAAATCTATTTTAGCTGTTCAAAAATGTAAAACACACATTCAAGACAGGTTGAGCCAATAGCTAGAAAAATATATTTCCTGATTACTTTCAAATACTCCTCAAGAGTGACGTTGCAACACCAAGAAAGAAATATTTGTGGAACTATGAAAATCACAGGATCGTGGATATATTAATTATATACAACTGATGAAAAATGTTTCAAAACATCTTGATTTGGCTACTATTAATGAGATAGTTAATGGTTATCTGAGGAATGGTCTTCCACACTGAATGCACTTGGGAACACAAATCATCAAGATCTGTTGTTGGCAGCTCCTTTTACAGTGCTGTGCACATTAATCGGGACAAAGCATTTTTGTAAGTAAAATCGTAAGTTGGTTACCAGTCAGTGATTCAAACCAGTTTTAACTGCTTTGAACAGGTGTGAGTGTACAATCTTGAGTAACAAAATGTGGTTTGACTGGTTGTAGTCAGAAAATAACATCTAGCTGCCCCCTCAGCTTCAGCTGAGAGCTTGTTTCTGTGAGGAGTGGTTTAGTGTACTTTTTCTCTCAGTGTGATTCGTGCCTGTAAAAATGGATGTTAGTCCACGGAAGAGGTCTAGAATTATTACTCTTAATGAACATACAAGTCTGACTGTAAGAGAAATCGCTTCCATCGTTGGTATTGGAAAATCTACCGTTTCAAGAATAATTTGCACACACAATGAAACTGAATCGTTTTCTCCAAAACCAAAAGGGAAATATGGAAGAAAAAGGAAAACGACACCAAGAACTGAAAAAACACTTATCAGCAATAGTAAAACTAATGCAAGAAAAACTTGCTTTGTCCCAATTCATTTGCACAGCACTGTACAATTGCTGAACAATGATGTTTCAGATGTAGTCAACGTCAGACAAGTCCGGAGGTCTTGTAGCAGGTTTAGTCCATGCAGGTTGCTCACAGTAGCACCAGCAACATGCTGCCTGGCATGGTGATGTTTAAAAACTGTTCCTGGGACACTCTAAAGAATTGAATATACCACTGCTTCCACAAACAAATCAATCTAACAGTGAGCTGCTAGTATAGCTTCTATGAAGACAAGAGGGGTCTGGCTTCGGTACATTATGCAACCTCACACAATCCAGAAAGTACCGTAAAACTCAGGGACAATCATGGTTGAGTGTAAAATGGCAGTGGAGGTTGGAATGGAGGTCTATCCTCATCAACAATCAGTTCTTTTTTCTTAGACACAGTGATAGCCAGAGATTGGTCTGGAAATCGAGATGTTTTTAAACTTTTGTTCCAATTTTGTTATCATTTGCATACAATTAATTTGTCTATTGGTCCTGTGATTTCTATATTTTCACATCTTCTACTTCTGGGTGTTAAGGAGGGTATCTTGTTTTGTCAATCAGGTTGCTGAAAACATCCTATTGGGCTTGACTATAATATGAAATAATACCGTAACTGTGTAAGCAAATGACCTATGTTGCTTTTCACATTCATCCATTCTTATTGTTGTGTTCAGGCATTTTTGTATCTAAGAGTTACTGGAAAACAATAAGACTACCTAAGCAAACATATCCTCACATAATTTCTTGTGTCATGTGTACCTAGCTTGTCTCAGAATAGGACAGAAGCAGGATGTCTTTGTACAGTAGCTACAGGCAAAAGAGCTGGAATGCAATAAATAGAAATGGCTCAGAAACACAGTCACAGTAGCTTAGCTTTCTGCAGTGAAAAAAGTATAATTTCAGATGTCACCAGCTTGTCTTCTTTCCACATTAGTTTCAGGTTTTGCTGGTGCTAGCAGACATGACATTTCAGTCATAGTAAATGTATTCAGATAGTCTGCCTCTTGTGCCTGCTGAGATCTGGTATAAGTAGTGTTGCACATAGTACTCATGTCCAGTCTGTTATTTAGCATTAGGTGTGTTGTTTGAAAAGTACATGAAGAACTGCCAAGCCCATGGGGTAAAGAGTGATACAAATCCATATTACCGACTGTACGATATATACACACCGATCATAGAGAACAGTGAAACCTCTGACACAATGTTAATAACATCGATTTATCTTGGTACAGTACCTATCCGGGGAAGGGTATACTTATACTATGTCAGGCACCAAGTGAACAGGTTTTATAGTTGATGTTTTGGATGCAGGAGAACTTAGCAAGGGTACAGACAATGTCAAATTATAATGGCTAGAGAACTGGGTCAAAATATCTCCCCAACTGGAGGTCTTGTGTTACCTAACAAAAGTCTTCATAGGAAGGATAACTGGTGAACAAGTGACAGATTCGAGTGGAGAGTAAAGGCTAGCAAGTATGGTTCCATACTACAAAACAACTACTACAGCACAAATGGCTACATAAGAAAGCAATTTATGTAAGGGGTCAGAATACACAGTGTATTTTAGCTTTGTTGGGTGCGTAGCCACTCACCATTCAGAGTTTCTATGTTTTTTTTTTTTTTTCTTTTTTTTCAAAAATTCTTTTTATTGTTTTACAAGATATGAAGATGTTAATCAGATAATTACAGAAAAGAAGAATTCAGCTCATGACAATCAGTGGAAAATGATTAATTAATTCCAAACATATGTTTAAGTACGGTTATTGTCAAATTATCTAGAGAAAGTTTAAGCACAAGAAGAAGAAGGCATAGTAAGTGAAAGAGGAATAGAGGATAGGGAGGAGAATAGGAGAGAGAATAATAGATTGGAGGGGAAGTAAGAGGCAGGGAGGGTGGGTCAGGAGGTGGAGCCTAGAGGATCTCCATGGAGTAAATGAGGCGAGGGGTCAAGATTACGGTACTATGAGCGACTTTTTGAAGAGTACCCAAGCTCGCCATTGGTTATTAATAGATGCTTGTGTGTGGTTCACAGAGGCAGCTAGTTTCGCTACTAGATACAGTTGGTCAGTTTTATCAATTAACGACTGAAGAGTCGGGATTTGAGGAGATCTCCATACCGTTGGTAAAAGAAGTTTCGCTGCAGCCAGTATTGTACAGATTAACACAGAGAACTCACCATGGGAAGCGTCTAGGGGTAGATTTAACAGGACTACTTCCGGGGATAACTTGATATTTTGTTTAGTCACATCTCTCATCAGGCGTGTTGTCTGGTTCCAGTAGGGGATCAGGGATGGACAATGCCACCAAAGGTGGATATAGTTCCCGTTTACATCACCACAGCGCCAGCAATTCGTAGGGAATTGTGTCTTCCATTTGTGTGTTCTCAGCGGATCAGTATACCAGCGGGAGAGAATTTTGTAGGAGTTCTCCTGTACCTTGATGCATTTAGTCGGGCCATGTGAGTGGGTGTAGATATATGAAATCTGTTGAGGCGTAAACTTATAACCTAAATCTTTTTCCCAACTATGTATATAGGCTCTCTTCATGGGCACATCTCTTTCCAAAATGCTTTGGTAAATGGTAGAAAGGATCTTAGTAGGTCTAATCTGTCTTGCGCAAAGCGTTTCAAACAGAGTTTCTATGTTAACCTCTGTGTACTACCAAAAGCCCCTGTGGGCATGTGCTCATGAAAACTAGAATGTACAAAGGAAGGTGATGGACTGGAATGATTAATCAGTTTACATATTGTGGATGGCCAGATGAAGAAATGATACCAGGATGAAGTATAGTAATAAGATACAACTTGTAGAGATAGTTTGATGCTCTGGGCAATGTCCTGCTGGGGGATCTTTGATCCTAATATTACTGTGTATATTGCTTTTATGCGTACCATCTAAATAGTCATTACTGCACAGTCCATAGTAAAGGTATTCTCATAAGGCAAGTGCCCCTTTACAGCAGAATAATGCATTCCGCCACTGTGCAAAAATTGTTTAGAAATGGGTTGAGGAACCTGACAAAGAGTTCACTGTACTGATGTAGACTCTAAATTCCCGAAATATCAACCCTAATTAGGATCTGTGGTATGTGCTAGAAAAATAGGTCTGGCCAATGCATAATATGCCAAGCAACTTTCACAATTATAAGTATCTGCTGATGCTGTTTCGATGCAAAGTACTACAGGACACCTTCAAAGGACTTGGTCAGAGCTGTTTTGGTGGCAATATGGGGAATTACATAATGTCAGATTGGGATTGCAAAGCCAAAAGAAATGGGTTGTTAAAATGCAGAAATAGCCTGAAGTAGAGACATGGTATTAGTTTAGGGGGCTTGGGCTCCTTTATATAATGCTTTAGTATAAAATATAAAATCAATTATACACTAAGTTGACGATTAATAAAATAGGTACCTTATTTCTTTATTGATGGCATCTAGCTGCTCTTGAAGCATCATGGCTAATGTCTGAGCATCAGAATGTCCTCCTGGTGACAAGAGGTCCATGGAACTGAAAATAGTTTCACGATCATCGTCATCTATGTCAGACATTTCTGTGTCACTTTCAAAAGGATGACTGCTGAGGACTCCAATTTGCTGAGTTCGATTCCATTCATGATCACCAAGCGACTTCACCTTTATGATTTGAAAGAAAAGGGCAAATATTAGTGTGACGTGGCAGTTTGTATTACATTCATCTTAAAGGCATTGTCCACTAATAGGACAACCCTTTCTCATTCCACATGTTTCCTCCAATTAAAATAAAAAAGTCTATATTTAACTCCCTTGCAGATCACGTTCCCAAGCTCATGTGAGGTTGTGACATTAATCGAGACCCGTGCTCAATCATCACCAGTGGGGTCACCTGAGTTCACCGTCGCAGGGCCAATCACAGATGACGGCACAATGGGTGAGGGGAGCAACAGCCTATCGCAAACGCTGTCACAGAAAGTGGGTGTTTGTGATTGGCTGTTGGGAGTCAGTGCAGTAAACTGGAAACAGCCCATTCATTCTATATCTATCGTGCAGTGAATAATCAGGAAGTTAATGACCGCCCCAGAAGTACAAGTACACGGACCCTATTAAGTAATCTTGTTGATGTTTAATCACTGTTCCTTTTTACAGCCCCAAGTCCCCTAGCCACCTTTTTTTAACTTTAAGGGCTGGGTTTGTGGTTTGGACCCAGGTTCGGTCAAGTTTGATCCTGAGTTTTGACTTTAAAAAAAGTCCAGCCAGATCTGGCGAACCCGAACATTGGCAGGTTCGTCTGTCACTAACGAACAGTATTAGGGGAAAAGATTAGGGGGATTATCCCACATTAGTAAATCATAACCTATCCATAAAATAATAAATTGCTGACAACTCGGTGTTGAACAGTTTTGCACTACTTAACTATCACTGGCAGTCTCAAAAGCAATAAATAGAGCAATGGCATGTATGTGTGCCACTATTCCATTCAAACTGACTTCAGAACCCAGTTTTTAAGATTGATGTAGGTCCCATTGATGAAATCCCAATTCTTAAAGCTGAAACTAGATTATACCAAATAGTATGTGACATGTACAAATGATAACAGGCATTGCAAAGTCAAAGTAATTCAACAATTCATCAAGAGGAGTGAGGGCCCTGCTCACAAACAAAGAATATATATGGAGAAACATATAAAGGTAGAATTGAGAAAAGTTAATTATTGAAGTAATGTGATAGGCCTAATTTAAAAATGTGTTCTAACGGCAAAATTTAATGCCTTGCCAATATATACCGTAGCGTTACATCATAAGCTGGATACATGACTTTGATGCAAACTAACAAGCCAAACCTGCATCTTTCCTTTCAGATGATCACTGTTATATTCAGCTATCATCTGCCTTTACCAGCCGCGCATGGAGCAGAGTTCTACCCGCAACTGTCAATCTCTTAACAGTGGCATTGGAAGGGGGCGCGCCTTCTATGAACCCATCACCGCGAGAGACCACAAACTTTACTATAAACAGAAGTACTATGGTATTGCTGTATACAGCACAAGGGTTCAGGTGATCGCAAGCTCAAGTCCCATAAGGGAACTCAAAAATACAGTGAAAAGTAAAAATAAGGTTTTTAAAAACATGAAAAATCAAATATGTAAAAGTTTAAATCACGCCCTTCATTAAAAATAAACATATGAAAAAAAGAAAAGAAAACATGCATTAGGTTTCACTTCATCCATAAATGTCTGAGCTTTCAAAATGTATTAACATGATTGGTGAACAGCATAATGAGATAAAAAATGTCTAAATGCCAGAATTACATTACACTGCAAAAAAATGTATTTAAAAAAAATGTATTAGGAGGTGATTAAAAACATAATTTCTACTTAAAAATGGTTTCAGAAAAATGTTGGGTTAGAGGCCATGTGCAAAAAACAAACTCTAACACAGCTCCCTTGACCAAAAATTTATTTAGTTATGTGTCTCAGAAAATAGTGACACAAGTGAACCAAGTGAATTTTGTTTTACATATTTACAAATTTTTTTTTTCAGCGTTGAATTAAAAAATACTATGCACGTTAGGCATACTGACCTGGAAAATCTCATACTGAGTAATTTCTACTGTACATAAAAAACACAAAATACTGTATTTTTCGCTTTATAAGACTCTCTGGATTATAAGGAAAAGATAATTTTTTTTATTGTTAAATGAGGTCCATCTTACAATCAGTGTACATATCCTCCATCCTTGTATATATGTTCTTCATCCTAGTATATATGTTCCCCATCCTGGTGTATATGTCCCTTGACCTGGTACATGCCCCCATTCTGGTATATATGTTGCTCACCTTGTACATGACCAATCATCCTGGTATTTATGTCCCTCACCTTGTATATAGTAAAAAATGGGAAAGGAAACGGTGTTCACCAGTCCGCGCTGCCAGGATCCACTTATTCCAAGGAAGAAACTCACGATCAGATGTGATATGATCAAAGCCTTTTATTGCATCCAACACGTTTCAACGCCTTTCCTGGCGTCTTCCTCAGGGATACCTGAGGAAGACGCCAGGAAAGGCGTTGAAACGCGTTGGATGCAATAAAAGGCTTTGATCATATCACATCTGATCGTGAGTTTCTTCCTTGGAATAAGTGGATCCTGGCAGCGCGGACTGGTGAACACCGTTTCCTTTCCCATTTTTTACTGTGTGATTCCACGTGCAAGTGGTCGGTGGGAGTCCAGCAGCAGCCATCCGGATATAATACTATATGTCTGTATACCAGTTGTGGGTCGCACAACGGAAATAGGTGAGTGGTTCCTTTATACCACCTTATTGTCAGTGTCTAAGTGATAAGGCACTATTGCGCCTCTTGTTCCCCTTCCCCCTTTTTCTTTCACCTTGTATATGGCCTTCCCATCCTTGAATATATGTCCCCCATTCTTGTACCTGGATCCTTCATCCTGGTATTTATGTCCTTCACCTTGTTCATGGTCACACCATCATGTTATAAATGTTCCTCACCTTGTATCCCCCCCCCCCACCTTTTACCGACCATGGCTTACCGAGGCGGAATGCGGTGGTGGAATGGAGGTGCCGGAGGCAGGGTCCACAGAGTATAGAGGTAGAGGCAAAGGCGCAGTTTTCCAATGCATGCAAGAACACAGAAAATTGAGACTTCCATTGCGCATCGCCATAACACCCCGCAGCTCTGATCCCGCAGACTTGCTCCTATCCTCCATGGACCCTACCTCCTGCACCTCTGTACCACCACCACAATCCCACCTCAATAAATTTAAGAAAAAAACAAGATTTGCATTATAAAACGTACCCCCATTTTACACCCACTTTGTGGGGAAAAAGTGAGTCTTATAATCTGAAGAATACAGTAGTAGAATTTGACTTTTTTTTTTTTTACAATTTTACTGCACTTGGAATTTTCTTCTTGACTTCTAGTGGATCACATGATAAAATGAACGATGTCTTTCAAAAGCGAAGCCCATTCTGCAAAAAACAAGACCTCATATTGCTATATGGATGGCAAACTAAAAAAGTTATGACTCTTGGAAGAAGTTGAAGATAAAGAAAGTGGCAAAATGAAAAATCTCCATGTCATGAAGGGGTCAAAACTGCGGATGCTGGGAATTAACCTGATTATCTGGGGTAGTGTATTTCAGACACCTGGTACAACACAAGAAAAATTTGAAGAGTGATGTTTGGCTATGGTGGATGTTAGTCTTAGATCATTAGGATAACAGCACTAATAATGGTAAGAAAAGAACAGATTCTTGAGTTGCTTTTGAGGTGCACGTCACAGAACTGCCCAACTGATTGGATATAGGGAGGGGATATAACATAAATACAGTGATGTTGACGTCTGTAAAAGGCTGTGGAATTAATGGTGCCATGTGAAGAGCAAAATAAATATAATGAAATAAATGGGAGCTTCATGACTCTTTCCCAACAGTTAATATTGGTTAAGAAAAGGTTTGAGCACTTTACATTCAAGTGCACAATCCTTTTGTTCTGTATATGCCTTCTTCTCCTTCCTTATTGAATACATATGTGCACAGTTGAAGGACACAGTCAAGAAAGATAACTATCAGGCGAAGGAGTGTTCAACTAATAACAATCAGGTATGGGCACCTTTACTTCTGTATTAAAATAGAATATACAGGCAAGAGAAATATTAAGAACCTCATCTCTAAATTATATGGATATATATCAGGACATAATAAAAACATTTAGTCATTAGAAGTTCTTAAAATTAGGATAATACAAACTCAGATGCAGTGTGAAAACGTAATGCTTCCTTCAATCTTGAAACAATGAAGGCAAAGAATGTGATTGGAGAGGAAGGAGTTGGGGCAGGGATGTTAGGATCATGAAAGGAGAGGAGGGAGACTGTTACCACCTCTTGCTTCCTGGGGCCCAGCTGCCCACCAACCTCCCCCTATTTTATTTGTATACTTAAAAAAATAAAATAGAGGGGTATACTTTCTGTCACAGAGGCAAAGGGATAGGTGAGGTTTTGATGTCCTTTTGTTGAGAAGCCAATAGTAGGGAATAGTGATTTCTGTTACAGGCCAAGGTAACTTAAAAGTCTAAGGCATTAGCCACACACCTGAAGAAGCGCTAAATACTGAAGCGCAGATGTGTGGACAATGCCTAAGTCCTAATTATGGGATATTAATACCTCACTCCTTGGGCTGGTGAATAGCGGCCAAGGAAATTTGTAAGGTTGTTAGTTTTGCTTCTGGACCAGACCTAGTAACTGTTTATTTTTATGTAACGTTTACAGTGTTTATAATGTTCTTGGGTGCCATTGTTGTGACTGCCCTGGGTTTGTGTGTATTATTTAATAAAAGGCTATTGTGACCATTTGACCAAAGTTGCAGGCTGTCATGTTATGTACACCGGTATGGTGGAGAAGTTGATGGGTAATAGTTAAACGATTAAATCCCGTTTTAAACCCTTCACAACCCGCAATTTTTCATTTTCCGTTTTTTCCTCCCCTTCTTCCAAGAGCCATAACATTTTTATTTTTCTGTCAATATAGACATATGACGGCTTGTTTTTTGCGGGACAAATTGTACTTTCAGATGCAATAATTTATTTTACCATATAGTGTACAGGAAAATGGGAGAAAATTTTCAAATGCGGTGAAATTACAAAAAAAGTGCAATTACACATTTGTTTTTTGTTTTTTTAGCCGCCATGATCACTATATGGTAAAACTGACAGTGTGATGCCTCAGGTCGGTACAAGTTCATAGATAGCGTTCTCACTTTTTGGGATCTGGGCTGTGTGGCAGCTTATATTTTGCGGCTTGAGCTGACGTTTCTAATTATACTATTTTTGGGTAGATACTTTGTTTTGATCGCCTAATATTGCATTTTATTACATTGTTGTAATGTCATTTTGCCATTTGGACCTTTTTTTCCGTTACGCAGTTTACAGCTCTGATTAATTAATGTGGCGATACCAAATAGGTGTTGTATTTTATTTTGGCAGTCTGTTTTTCTGATTCCGTTTTTGGAAAATGCTATGTTTGCATCCCGAAAACGCTATGCGTTAACGCATGCTACCCATGTGTAACCATGCGTTAACAGACGCGTTTGCCATAGGGCCCCATGTCAAATAAACGCTATGCGTTTTTTTACTGCACCCAAAAATACTGCTAGCAGCGTTTGTGGTGTTCGTTACAAAAACACATAGCGTTTTTTCAGTGCACTTTAGACAATGCATTTTTTTGCATTGGAGCCTGTGGATCCGTTTTTCACAAAATTCTAAGTTGAAAAATGGATGCTTTTAGTGGATCCAGGGCTCATGTGTGAACCCAGCCATTGTTAATTCTCTTCCAGTGTAAATGTAGTTTAAGCCTTAATAAAGGGAAATGATCACAAACCCATCAAGCAAATCTACATCCGAATCGCCTGAAAAAAAACAACAAGGTGTTGAACTGGTCAAATCAAAGTCCGGCCCTAGATCCAACTAACATACTGTAATGCGACCTTAAGAGAACTGTGCATATGTAAATACCCATACACCATAATGAGCCTGAAAAACTTCTTAAAGACAAGTGGGCCAAAATTCCACTAGAACGATATGAGAGACCAATGAAGTCATTCAGAGTAGAATAAGTTATAACTGCTAAAAGTACTTCTATAATCTGCTTCTATATTTTGGACTAGCGTTTTGTATTGACACTGTGGAATTTGTCATGTCTTATTGTTGACCTAAAATTGTATTTATCTAATTTTAACACTTTCTAAGATCCAGAAATATATGGACATAACTATAGAATTCAAACAGAATGCACCTCTCTGGCTGCATATTACTTTAGGTAACTTTTTCCACTAAATATAACCAATCATTGTAATAATTGGTTATCACTGGTTTCACAACTTACAAAAATCAACAATTTTAAACCAATATTTAACATACAGCAAGAAACAGTTTCTGATCCATACCTTTGGCTCTTCTAGTCTGATGCCCATTCTTCCTCTGCGTGGCCTCCTAATAACTTTAGTAGAGCGATAATCTGGCTGTGAATCTACCAGTGAACTCACAGAGAAACCTCAAATCTGCTGAAGTGTCCAAGTGAGGCCTAAAAGAAAAACAAGCATCCTGAAAATATAGCTACAAAGAGAAAAAAGAAATAAAAATCTAAATAGATTTCAGCATGGTTGTAAAATTAAAACATCACCCGGGGGAATGGGGAGGAGTTTCAGTGTGGAGTGGCGCCTTACATGTAAGTCCCCCACTTTTAGGGCTATATTTACCCTTCGATGTTTTTATACTTTTTCAGTGTCACTCCAGTCCCATGGTGCCATCTTGTGACTAACATGCGACTAGCTAGAAGTCAAAAAGTTATTTGACAAGCTCCCAATGCACATCTATGAGTGGCATGAATGAAGCCAGAACAAGGCTCTCTAAGAAATGCATTGAGTTGTGACCTCCATCATGAAACACTCTGGCTGCTGTCAGGTCACATATTCCGGAGACCGTCAGGAGTGGCGACGATAGAAGGTGAAGCCGCCAGAGGGTGAGTATAATACAGGGGTAATGGGACTTAGATCTAAAGCACTACTGCAGCGGAGCAATAAAACAACAGCTGGGATAGTGCTTTTAAACAACCTTTAACTGCTATTAACACACCTCACGTTCATTTTCTGTACCCAAAAATACCTTGTTAAAGTTGGTTCTATCAAGGACCCAGTTCGCAACTTCATTTGGTCAAGTTCTGCTCTAAGTTTTTCAATTTCTTCTGCTAAGCGTTCCTTAGAGAGAAAAGGTAAAAAAAATATTAAAATAAAGTTCAAACATTGATCCTGAGTCTGCAAACATTCTGAATATTGGCATTGTGCTTATCATATAAATTGTGCATCCAAAATATAAAATTGAACTACGCCCCATGGATAAGTCTTACCTTGTCATGTAAACAATCCTCCAATTGTTTTCTATAATGTTCTGAATCCTGAAGTAAAATATTCTGCAAAGGAATAAAGATGTATAAATATAATATTTTAACATAAAAATATCCCCTCCCTCATCTTGATCATACATTTGTATATTCAGTGCCTTGAAAAAGTATTCATATCCCATTAATGTTCCCATATTTTTTCACATAACACACACAAACTTACATGTCTTATTGGAATTTTATTTGCTATAATAGTAAGTAACACATTATTTGTAAAGGAAAACGATATATTTTTTAAATATTTTAAAATTTAAAAAGGAAAATTGGTACGTACTTTTGTATTCAGCCCCCTGAGTCAATACTTTGTAGGACACCTTTTGCTGCAATTACTGCTGCAAGTCTTTTGAGGAATGTCTCCACCAGCTTTGCACTTATAGTGGTTGAAATTTTTGCCCACTCTACTTTGCAACATAGATCTAGCACAGCAAGATAGGATGGTTGGTAAGCGTCTAGGAACAGCAATTTTCAAGCTTTGAAACAGATTCTGAATGGATAAACCATCCATTGTAGATCTGGTCATATGTTTAGTGTTGTTGTCCTGCTGGAAGGTGAACCTATGCTCCTGTCTCAAATCATTTGCAGCCTCTAACAGGTTTTCCTTCAGTATTGTCTTGTATTTAGCTCCATTCATATTCCTATCAACTCTGTCCAGCTTTCAAGTCCCCGCTGAAGAAAAGGTTCCCCAAAGAATGATGCTGCCACCACCATGTTTGTTAGTGGGGATGTTGTTTTTAGGGTGATACACATAGCATTTTACATTTACCTCAAAAGTTGTACTTTGGTCTCATCTGACCAATGCATCTTTTTCCACATATTAGCTGTGTTCCCTAAGAGGCATTTTGCAAACTGCAAACAGGACTCCTAATGTCTTGCTTTCAAAAATGTCTTACTTCTTGCCACTCTTCCATACAAGCAAGATTTGTGGAGTATGCGACTTATAGTTGTCCTATAGACAGATTTTCCCACCTGAACTGTGGAACTATATAGCTCCTCCAGAATGACCATGGGAGGGGCATATATAGGTTAGGGTCCTATCAAAAGGGTACTTTAGCCCTGCCACATCCAATGGGCTTTCATGAATTTCCCAATTTGTGCGCTAAGTCCCTTTATTTTTTAACATATTTTCTATAAAAATAACGCAGTTCCAAATTCATATAATCAATGTTTGCAAATTATAGCATTTCAGAGTATTTGTTAGGTTAAATAGAATTGTAGTGACGGCTTGCTGCTGTTCACACTTGACTAATTCTGTTTAGAGATTTTTGATAGCTACTTTCAAAAATTGCTTTCTTCTTGCCACTCTTCCAAAATGGCCAGATTTGTGAAATACACAACTAATAGTTGTCCTGTGGGCAGATACTCCCACAAAAACTCTTGGCTGCTTCTCTAATTAGTGCTTTCCTTGCTTGGGTTGTCAGTTTAGGTGGTCGGGAATGTCTTGATAGATTTGCAGTTGTGCCATACCCCTTCCAGTTTTGGATGATGGCTTGAACATTGCACCAGGCTAAATTGAAATATTTGGCTTTTTAAAAAGGCAGTTTTTTTGCAGCAGAGCTGGAGAGCAGTCCAATTATGAGTGTCTACAGGCAACAGTGGGGCATGGTGGACGTTTTTTGCAAGTTTGGACTGCTTTTCAGTAAATAAAGAGAGGGAATTTGGTTGGTATTAATGGTTTCCTCAATGCTGAGAAATATAGGCAGATACTGTAATTATCTAACATCCAAAACTATCAGGGAGGCATCTTATTGGCTCCAAATTTATTCTACATCAATGACCCCAAATATACAGCCAATTTAATGGAGAACAGTGAGTCCTGGAAGTGATGATATGGTCCTTACAGAGCCCTGATCTCAACATGACTAAGGCCCCTTTCACATCAGCGTTTTTTGCCGGTCAAAAAACCGCAACTGCCGCGATTACTGCATAACCCCTGCACTTGCGGCACAGTGCGCAAGCCCCATGCAATGTCTATGCGGGCTTGCGGTAAGTGTGCGGCAAGTGCGGTTTCGGCACTTGCGGCAGGTGGGCCGCGAAAAAAATACGGGTCAGCCGCGTTTTTTTTTGCGGCCGCACCTGACGCAAGTGCCGATGCTGCACTTGCCGCAAGCCGACATTGCATGGGGCTTGCCGCAACTGTGCCGCAAGTGCAGCGGTTATGTGGTAATCGTGGCAGTTGCGTTTTTTTCACCGCATCTGCCGCGATCGGCAAAAAACGCTGATGTGAAAGCACCTTAAGTCTGTCTGGGGTTACATGAAGAGACAGAAAGATTTGTGTAAGCCTACATGCATTGAAGAGCTGGGGTTAGTTCTCCAAGATGTTTCGAACAATCTCCCTACCAAGTTCCTTCAAAAACTGTGCGTACGTGTACGTGGAGGAATTGATGCTTGGATGTTCTCTTGAAGAGAGAGGGTAGTTGCACCAAATACTAATTTGATTTCTATTTCTCTCTTTTGTTCATTCATTAAGAATTTTGTTGAATTATAAAATTAAAGTAGTAATACTTCTGATTTGTAAAGCATTTTTACGCTGCATCAATTTTCCCATACCTACCTAAAATATTTACACGGTGCTGTATATTTCATGACATTCATCAGAAACATATTATGGATCTATTACGACTTCAACACTTTAAATCAATCTGTCAATTCCTTAGTAAATTGATTGTGTATCATGTTTAGCACTAATATATTGGTCCTGGCAATTTGTGGCAACTCGAAAAATGGACTATTATAACATCAGAAAACAATTTCCCTTGAAGGTCTTTTGATGAATGCTTTACAAACATCTTAATAGTTCACATATTCGCACCGACCTGTTCACATTAATCAGTGTTTCATGTGATATTTAGCTTGCATGCTTCATCAAATAGCAAAAAATAGATTATGCCAGGTGTATCCACCCAACTGAGTTTGTATTAGATGTGACAAGCGCACACTGGCCGGATGTTTTCTGTATACAGCAGTGCGCTAATATACTGCTAATGGATCTGTGAAGGCTGTGGCTTTTAATAAGAGGTGGATTGTTTTGGATATTATGAACCAGGACCATTTTATCTAATGTATAAATGATGCTCTAAATTCATGGGAAATATCTTGCCAACAGTTCTGATAATATGAAATGAGCTAATGTAGAACAAGGGACTAAAATATTCTAGATTTACAGAAGTCGTCAGTCTGTCCCTGATGCTGAAACATCTTTTTTTACAACTGTGTATTGTGTAATGTCTCTATTATTCCTCCTTTAAATGTATAAAAATTTAATGGGCGTTGCTTTTGCTCCTTTTCAATATAATGTCAAAATATGAATGGGGCACTCTCCATGGGAATGATAACACCTAGTTGTCAATTTATACATTTCTAAAAGGAATAATGGAGGCATGGTGCAATGTTAAGTTCTAGAAAACACTCTCCAGAATTGTTATTTTTTTAACAAATGCAATATGTGCTAAAAATTATATGTAAGAATGTTATGGTTGTATAGCAGCTCACATAGAAAATAGGCAACACACTACCAACTGCAGCTGACCCTGCTGGTTCCTGTTCAGACTGGAGATCCTGACCCTGCAGTCAATAATGGTTCCTGCATGAGCTGGGATAGCCTTAATCACAGGCTAAACAAGATGGCAACTCGAGCCTATTCTGTCTGATCAGCTGCCGATTGCTTCATGTTCCTCCTAAGGAACTGGAGGGCAGACCTGATTGCAAGTTACTTAAAGAATGAAAAATGTGCTGAGATAGACAGTGATCCCAGATTGAGTAAACCAAACAATGAAATGCAATATGCTAGTTCTTGTACAGACTAGAGATCCTGACGCCACAGTCAATAATGGTTCCTGCATGAGCTGGGATAGCCTTGACCACAAACTAAACAAGATGGCAACTCGGACCTATTCTGCCTGATCACCTGCCAAATGCTTCACATTCCTCCTAAAGAAACAAAGGGCAGGGCAGAGTGCAATTAACCTAAAGAAGGGAAGATGTGATGAGGTATAAAGTGATCTCAGAGTGACGAAAACAAACAATGAAATACAAAATACAAGAGAAGGTATATACTGTAAAAGAATATGCCACCTACATCCTAACAACAACTAGAAGATAAATGCAGTGTAAAGAACATGAATGAAAGAAAGATGAACCCTAACTTGTATTCCTCTGATTGTCATAAAAAAACGGCAGAAGGGGACGTGAGGGGAGGGTTTCAGAACGAGTGGCGGAGACTGAAACAACAGCAGCTGCTACCACACTTACGCTGACGGAACATCAGCAGACCCTGGATCGGCATTCTGAACAGCTTGCCTACTTATTTGATCTTTTTGAGGACTCTGAAAACAGAGACCGTCGGAACAACATTAGGATACACGGTCTCCCAGAGGCAACGGGCCCATTGGAGCTAGTGCCCACCTTACAATCTTTGCTTAAAGGGATCCTGTCACCTCCAGAACGCCTCCTAAGCTACCAAAACATGTCCCTGCAGCATCCTATCACTAATCTCACACTCCTTTTGTCTCCTAAAAACATCCTGTGAAAGTGCATAAAAATGTTTTAATACTTACTTATTAGTGATTATAATTAGTAGGTGCTATATTCTTTAGCCCTTAGGGTGTGTTGTTTTGCAGGCTCCAGGATCCACCCTCTCTCTCTCTGTGCTGCTTTGCTTGTGCAAGCTTTGCCCTCCCCCTCTCTGTCACACACAGAATGCAAATCATTTGTCCTGCCTTCACTCCACATCACAGACAGAGAGGGTGGATCATTCAGGATGCAAAAGAACACTCCCTAGGGGCTAAAGAATATAGCCCCTGCTAATTATAATCACTAATTAGTGAGTATTAAAACATTTTTATGCACTGTCACAGGATGCTTTTAGGAGACAAAAGGAGTGTGAGATTAGTGATAATATGCTGCAGGGACATGTTTTGTTAGCTTAGGAGGTGTTTTGGAGGTGACATGATCCCTTTAATACTCTTCTGGGCAGGCCTGTAGATACTGCCATAGTTTTTAACAGAGCCCACAGAGCCCTCAGACCTAGGTCATCTGATCTGAATAATCCCCGTGACATCATCTGCCGCCTCCACCATTACTATCTAAAGGAGGACATTATGAAACAGGCCAGAATTAAGGATCCACTCGATTTTAACGGGGCAGTGATCCATTTCATTGCTGACCTATCCAGGGCTACTCTGATGAAACGTTGAGCCCTCCGCCCAGTTACTGAAGCCCTTCGGGAGAGGGGATCCCGTATTCATGGGGTTTCCCCTTTCAACTTCAGGTGCAACATCATGGCAACCTCTTTCTGCTCCATGGCCCAACAGATTTGACAATCTTCCTGGAGGGACTAAATCTCCATGCGATCTCCATCCAGGATTGGCCATCAAATCCATACCTCCCGATGCGTAGGGGTAGGAGAGAGGAGAGGTGCACCAATGCCCAGAGGTCAAGAAGGAGAAGTGTCCCTGCCTCCGACACATCGAACAGTAATTTAGACCTGAGTATTATCATTGTTCTGCCTCCTGACTTCCTCTTTTGGATAGGACAATGGAGTGTTCACTGTTGCTTATGAAGGACCGACTCACTCCTATGTGTCTGGTCACAGACCTCAATTACCAAACAGCTTTTTCTGAGTCCTTATGACATTAGCGGTTCTACTTTTTGTCATCCCTCCCCCTTGTTTTTACAGTGAATATGATGTACATTGGATGTGCCCAGGGTTCATCACCGAATGGGTTCTCGTCCCCCTGGCCCCTTGAGTATTTGCTTCCAGAAGCGCAATTAAACTGCAATTTTTTTTTTCCTTACACTCTGCTCTCCATTCCTCCTCCCCCCATTTTTCTTCTCTTATTCTCCACCTTCCCTCCCCCTCCCCTATCCTCACCCTCCCTCCCTTTCCGCACCACGCTTCCCCCCTTCTTTCTCTAGAATGTTGTTGCCAGGGGTAACCCATCCCCTTTCTGTTGATATGATTTGGGCTCCATTTTCAAATCACAAGGGACGTGCACTCAGGTAGCAAATACAAGGCCTCAAGGTCTGACACTCCGGCCTCGATGAGAGATCACTATGGCTCAACTCTCCTAGTGACCTCTCCTTCTGTGAACCGTAATTCACCTCTAAGTTTAATTATACCTGAGACATCTCGTGAGATGAAAGTGTGCATTGTTATATATTTCAACTGTTCTTGCCTTGCAGTTCTTTTTTTAGATTGTATTCTTCAGACGATACTTTAGAGCTGTTTTCTTGGGGGGTGTCTAGCTGGGGACCTCATTGGCAGTCTCATTGCTAGTCACTACCTGCATAGGGAAACTTGTGTTTCAAGTTTGACTGTATTGTCCCGTCTCTCACGGACTTGCTACATCCTTCCGCCTCGTCCTAGGAACGTGGTGTAACCTATCCTGTTGGTAGGCTTACATTTCTCTCTCCACTTTTCTTACTTTTGTTTCTGGTCTCTTTCTACCACCCTACTATTCCCCCCCCCACCCTTTCCCTATCTACGTACCTTATTCTCCGCCCCTTACCTTCTCCCTGACCTTACAGCGCGTTGCTTATCATGGCCTCTATAAAGTTTGCCTCCTTGAACGTGCAGGGTTTCAACACTTCCCAGAGACGTAACCAGGTAGTATACGGCACGTCTAAAATGGGAGTTCAGGTATTATTGCTCCAGGAAACCCATTTTAAGTTGGACCATGTTCTTGATATCCATAACAAATATTATACACAGTGGTTTCATGCTCCCAATCCTATTTCTAAGCCAAAGGGCATGAGTATTGCTTTTCATAAAAACTTCCCTGGTACATCTGCAGAGGTGGAGACCGACTCCTATGGCAGATATCTGATTGTCAATTTTTCACTTTTTGGTCAAAACTATACCGTTGCAAATTGTTACCTCCCTAATAGGGGTCAGGCCACCACTGGTACCCAATATCTTCGGAAACTGTCATCGCTCGCTCACAGACACTTGATCCTTGGGGAATATTTCAACATGCCCTTAGACAGAAAGATTGACACGTCGGCGGGTAGGTCGGAGATTCCTCATTCCCATCTTAATTCTTTTAAATCTGCCTTGCACTCTCTCAGAGTGGTTGATATCTGGCGCGTGCTCCATCCTACAGACAAGGACTTCACACATTTCTCCGCAGTCCATTCATCCTACAGCAGTATCAATTTTTTCCTCTTGAGTCATAGCCTGCTGAATTGGTTGTCCTCCGCTTCCATAGGGTCCGTGACCTGGTCCGACCACGCTCCCATATTTTTGACTCTCCTCCCTCCAGATACCGTAGTCCTCCTAAGGCCTGGAACTGGAAATTAAACCCTAATCTGATTTTTTACGGAATCACTGCTGTGGATACCACTCCGCTTCCGACCCAATGGGAAACCTTCAAATGTGTTTGACGAGGAGTCCTCATTCGGGAGGGTTCGATAATTAAACGGGAAAAATCTAAAATATTGACGACCTCCTATTGTGTATACAGGAGCTTGAATCACAACACAAATCCACCCTCGACTGTGACACACTTCTGACTTTGACAAAACTTAGAGAGGACCTTCGGACATCCCTAGACTTGGCCTACACCCGATTCAGAGAACGTTCTCATGAGTTTTACTATGAGTTTGCTGACAAGTGCGGGAGCACCTTGGCGCGCCTTTTACATCCTAGACTAGCAACCACATACATTCCATCTGTGAGGACTGCTGGCAAAACAATTGTCCACTCTCCTCTCGACATAGCGATAGCCTTCGAACAATATTACAAATTGCTATGTAATATTCATGGTAGCTCAACTCAGCCTTGCGGGTCCCGTCTGCTGAAGAAGATAGATAAGTACCTTTCTGACACTCCCCTCGCTCATGCCCACCACTATTGCTAAACTGGATGCCCCTTTCTCCCTAGAGGAGGTGACCAACGCCATTTCTTCATTCCCCGCCTAATAAAAGTCCAGACTCGGACAGCTTTACTGCCAAATTTTATCAGGATTCTCCGCAGACCTGGCCCCTATTCTGACTAAAGTGTACAATGCCATTTCGAGAGATAAACCCTTTTCAAAGCAAAGTTTAGAAGCGACCATCACGGTAATCCCCAAGTCTGGGAAGGATCCCCAGCTTTGCTCAAGTTACCGCCCAATTTCTTTGATCAACGTAGATATGAAGCTTTATGCGAAGCTACTAGCTGCTAGGCTTGGGCCTTCTCTGCCTCGACTGATCCTCAACGACCAGGTTGGCTTTGTACCTGGGAGGGAGGCCAGGGATAATACTATTAAAACAATCCTTGTAATTTCCCACATTAACAAACTGAAAATCCTGACCCTTGTGTTATCGGTCGATGCAGAAAGGCCTTCGACAGAGTGAGCTGGTCCTTCCTGGGAGCGGTACTTGAGCGGGCAGGGATGGGACGGAGGTTTTCAGAAAAAGTGATGGCATTGTACGCTATTCCTACCGCTAAGATCTGATGCAATCGGGTCTTTTCTAAATCCTTTGATATTAGCAATGTGACGTGCCAAGGCTGCCCCTGTCGCCTTTACTGTACGCCCTTGTAATGGAGCATTTAGCTGTTGCCATTCGGCAAAATCCGGATGTGCATGGGATACAGATCACCAACGAATCCCAAAAGCTAGCTTTATACGCTGCGATCTGTTGCTATATGTTACTGACCCTGAGACATCCCTCCCTTCTGTCCTGAAGGAGTTTGACCGCTATAGCCACATCAGCAATTTTAAAGTTAATGTCTCAAAATCCGAGATATTGAATGTTTCCCTCCCCCCTCCCACTGGATCGCAAGAGCCGATTGATAGATGCTTTCCCGTTCCACTGGTGTTCAGGCCCATTAAAGTATTTAGGGGTGTACCTAAGCGCGGATCTCTCGCTCTTTATAATTTGAATCACAAACCCATGCTACAACGTATATCCAATGACCTCTTGACGTATAGCGCATGGACTCTAACTTGGTTTCCCAGGATCAATGTTTTGAAAATGGACGTTGTACCCAAACTATTATACATTTTTAAACAGTGCCATCTCTGTTCCTAAGTCCTTTTTTCAGCTCAGGGCACTTTGACATCCTTTGTATGGAGGGAAGGGAGGCCCCGTCTTGCTTGCAAACTTTTGATGCGAGGTAAACCCCAGGGAGGGGCGCGTCTGCTAAATTTTCATCTCTATCACACTGTGGCTGTTCTTGCCAGGCTTGGTGGACTGGTTTAGTGGGGCTGAAACCAAGCGGTGGGTGACCATAGAGGCAGATATCTCTGACTGGCTTCTTACATCTCTACCCTGGATCGCAGAAATCAAGCGTCCTAAGGGCATCTCGGACTCGACGCTTACGCGAGATCTTCTTAAGGTCTGGGATGGTATGGGTGCCAGATTCAACCTCTCCACCATGGCGGGAACGTTGACCCCACTGTTTGGCAATCCCGATTTCCTGCCGGCGGTTGACGCAGACAGATTCATGATCTGGTCCCCCAAACAGAAAACCTGGGCCTGTGAGACCCTTATGGGGGCTTCTGCCCTTCCCTCTCTCGAAGACTTTCGTGACCAGTTTCCAGGATCTCGACTCTACTGTTTTGCCTAATTGCAATTGCAGTAGTTTCTAACATCTTTATGCTCATCCTCTGACCTGACCAGAGAGCGAACTACTTTTGAAGCCCTCCTGCTGCAACACACGACCCCATCGCATGTCATTTCACAGATCTACAGTATTTTGACTTGTCCTCCTGACCTAGAACCAGCTTCGTTTATGGCGGCCTGGGAGCGAGAGCTGGAGATGGAACCATCAGATTTAGATTGGGCTAAAGCCTTTATGTGCACACACAAAATGTCTCTGCCCTGTAAAGTGCAGGAAACAAATTTTAAACTATTGACGAGATGGTATCGTTGTCAACAGGGGCTCCACAGAATTTATCCATCGATTCCCGATGTTTGTTGGTGCTGTGACGCTTCTGGGGGTGACTTGCTCCATGTTTGGTGGAACTGCCCTACTGTTCCACTCTCTTTGCCAACATGTCCGGATCCATGAGCATGTCTCGGGGATTCATATTCCCTGCTTGCCGCAGATAGGATTATTATCTATGATTCTCCGTACATTTAAGGAGATTAAGTATGGTCTACTGAGACACTGTTTGGCCGTGGCCAGAGCCGTAATACCCCGGAAATGGAAATTGAAGAAGGCCCCTACCATAATGGACTGGCTCCATGAGATGGATCATATCTGTCACATGGAGAAACTATCCGCCCATTCTGATTCCCAACTGAGTAAATATTTTTGCACATAGATGACCTGGCTCCTGTTTCGCTAGTCACCGAAGTTTACAGGCACTCTCTCCGCTTAGTTTGAGCTTACTCGGCGATGAGAGACATACACTTTGCACATGGTAGCATGATACTACTGTTACCTTTTGAATCCTTACCCCTTCTCTCCCTTCCCCATGTTCCTCCCCTTCTTTTTACCACCGCTAGTCTTGCCCCTACTGCTTTCAGTCAAGTCGTACAGATACGGGAGGGGTGGGGGACCTGTCCGCGAGGGCTCACAGTCTACGGGGTGGTGGGTGGGGATACAGTAGGAGGGGGTGTTGCCTACTGTGAGACGGTGAGGTGGACCATGTCTCATTGTATGTTGTAGGCTTGATGGAAGCGGTGGGTCTTCAGGTATCTTTTAAAGGTTCCCAGGGTAGGCAAGTGTCTGATGTGTTGGGGCAGAGAGTTCCAGAGTAAAGCAGAAGCATGAGAGAATCCTGCAAGCAGTTGTGAGAAGAGGTAATAAGAGGGGAGTAGAGGAAAAGCTCTTGGGAGGATTGCAGGTTGCGTGAGGGTAGGTATCGGGACACTATGTCAGAGATGTATGGAGGGGACAGGTTATGGATGGCTTTGTATGTCATGGTTAGTGTTTTAAACTGGGATCTCTGAGAAGTGGATAGCCGGTGAAGGGCTTGGCAGAGAGAGGAGGCGGGAGAGTAGCAGGAAGACAGATGGATTAATCAGGCAGCAGAGTTTAGGATAGATTGGAGAGGTGCAATGGAGGTAGCGGGGAGGCCAGTAAGTAGGAGGCTGCAGTGGTCAAGGCGGGAGATGATGAGTGCATGAATGAGTGTTTAAGCAGTTTCGGGGTCAAGGAAAGAGGGATTCAGAAAATGTTTTTGAGCTGGAGTCGACAAGAGGCGGCAGGGCCTGGATGTGGGGCTTGAATGAGAGGAAAGAGTCGAGGATTACCCCAAGGCACTTGGTGTGGGGGACTGGGGACAGCGAGCAGTCATTGACCTGGAAGGATAGGTCGGGGAGTGGGGAACAGCAGCTTGGGTGGAAGACGATGAACTCAATTTTGTCCATGTTCAGCGTAAGGAAGCGGGCGGAGAAGAAGGATGAGATGGTGGACAGGCATTGTGGAATTTTGGAAAGTAGAGAGGTAATGTCGGGACCAGACTGGTAAATCTGGGTGTCGTCGGCATAGAGATGGCACTGGAGGCTATGAGACTCAATGAGTTACCTTAGGCCGAGAGTGTAGATGGAGAAGAGTAGTGGTCTCAGAACTGAGCCCTGGGGGGCTCCAACAGATAGGGGGTAGGGCGAAGAGGAGGTGTGGGAGTGGCTGACGCTGAAGGTCGCTTGCTTTTGGCAGTCAGAAGGTTGTTGGTAACTTTGGTTATGGCTGTTTCAGTGGAGTGGTGGGGTCGGAAACCAGATTGTAGGTGGTCAAAGAAGGAGTAGGGGGTGAGGTGGGAGGACAGTTTTGAGTGGACGTGTTGTTCAAGTAGTTTTGAGGCGAAGGGGAGAAGAGATATGGGGCGATAGTTAGACACATGACGGATCGAGGGAGGGTTTTTTGAGGATGGGTGTGATCAAGGCATGTTTGAAGGCGGGGAAAACGGCAGTAGTAAGAGATTGAGAGATTTGTTAGTGATAAGACAAAGATGAGGTTGGGAATGAGGTGGGATGGCAGAGGGTCATGGACACAGGTGTTGAGGTGTGATTTTGACAGAAGGGAGGAGAGCTGTTCCTCCGTTATGGGGGAGAAGCAGTTGATGGAAGGAGAGGGCAGTGCGGGTGAGAGGGGAAGCTGTGGGAACAGTGAGTTGAAGCTGTCTCTAATTTTATCTATCTTCTACTTGAAGGAGACAAAGTCTTCAGCAGAAATAAGAAGAGAGGGGGGAGGAGATGGCGGCCGGAGTAAGGAATTGAAAGTTTTAACCAGCTATTTGGGATTGTGGGACAGGGAGGTTTTTAGGGATGAGAAGAAGGCTTGTTTGGCAGTTGCGAGTGCAGTTTTGAAGTCAGTGAGGGCCTGTCTGAATAGTGTGAAGTGTTCAGTGGAGTGAGATTTCTTCTGGACATCCAAATGAGAATATCACAGCAGAAAATACCAGCAGAGGGAAAGTATTTAAAGCCACATCTGAAAGGTGATTGGGCAGACATATGAATAAATAGGATAATAACAGGTGTATTTATTTAACAGAACTAAAGCAAGGATAACAGAGACTAAACACTGAAAAAAGGTGTATCAGCTGTGGCTCCACGGACAGAGAAATCAACCATCTAGCACAAGGGTGTGAATCCAGATGCAAGACAAAGAAAAGATTAAATGCCCTTGCAGTGCTCACATAGAGTAATAAAATATCTCACACTTATCAAATAAGCCGAAAAGCAGCAGTAATTACCTTGTCCTCAAGTGCAGCCATTCGTTCTTTCAAGTGCAACTGCAACCGTTCATTGGATTCAGTTAGAAGCCTATCAACTGTATCAGAAAGTCTTTTGTTGTGTTCTTCATTCATTTTCTCTCTTTGGCGAGCCTATATAAAACAATGAAATAACAAGCACATTTGTAATACTTTGTTTCCAGTCACATACCAGCTTTTTGTATCCTGACAAAACTTTAAAGGGATTGTTGCATTAGTAAAATAGGTCTGCTCCCCCCATAAACAGTGCCACTCTTGACCACTAACTGTGAGTACTACTGCAGCTCAGACAAGTGAAAGTGTTTAGGTTACAAAACTAAAACCAGGAGCAGCCAATGGACAAGTTTGGCACTTTTTGTAAAAAAATAAATAAATAGGTGAAAAAACTTCCTTTTTCCTAACTGGGAAAAACTGTTTTGGATAGAATCTTTTCCAAAGTAAAATATGGCCGGTTTTACTCTTAGTTTATTCCTACTGATCGTGGAAATCCAACATTTAGAGGTGACTATGAGTATGCATACATTGACAAGCAGAATGTTACAGAATGAGAGCTGTTCTACCTAGTGGCTAAAAAAAAAGAGGTATTTGAGCAAAAATTGTGGAAATAGGAAATTGAATAGTAAAAAATGATCTTTCATATCACTTTAGACACACGAAGATGTAAATTTTCAGGAAAGTAGGCCCCAAATTCTGTAAAAAAATTAAAATGAGAAACATAGCATGGTGCCATAGGAGCAACAATATGCAAATTGTCTCTTCAGAGAGAAAACTAACTTGGACTCTAGCGCCACCTACTGGAAGTAGCAATCCTGATAGTCAGTATAATAATATAATATTTATTCAATTATATAGCGCTATTAATTCCATAGCACTGTACATACATCAGTAATACCATCTCTACTAGAGCTCACAATCTAAACATCCTATCAGTATGTCTTTACAATGTGGGAGGAAACCGGAGTGCCTGGAGGAAACCCATGCAAACACAGGAAGAACATGCAAACTCCTTACAGATGCTGTCCATAGTGTCCTTGGACCTCAGGACTTCAGTGCTGCAAAGGCACCACTTGAGCCATTGTGCCGCCCATATCAACCCGTTACCCAAATCTTGTGATGTGACTAGAGACTAAAGCCAAACCAGAATCTCAATTTGCAGGCACAGTGTTTTGGGTTATTGCCCCTCATCACTGCAAAGCATAACATCTGATTTGGCTAGGTGAGAGGCAAAGACTGGGATCTAAAGGGTAAAGTTTCTCCTTGTGGAGACCTTACACCATAGGAACAACATGCATAGTATGGAAAAATATTTGCTGATTTAAAAGAAATCAGTCACTGGGCTTTTGCTACCCCATTTGAGAAAAGCATAATGTAGAGACAGAGACCCTGATTCCAGTGAAGTATCATTTAGGGGCCTTTCACATCAGCATTTTTGCTGATGTGCGGCAGATGAGGCAGCCGCACTTGCGGTGCCGATCCGACAAGCCCCATGCATTGTCTATGGGGCTTGGGGTCCGGTGCGGCAAGTGCGGTTATGCCGGATCGGCCAGATCTGGCACTTGCATCCGCAAAAAAAAAAGGGGCTTTTTTTTGTGGCCGCAAGTGCCGGATCTGCCGCATCTGGCAGAACTTAACTTGCCGCACCGGACCGCAAGCCCCATAGGTAATGCATGGGGCTTGCCAGATCCAGGCCACCTGCCGGATCAGCCACAAACATCAGCAAAACGCTGATGTGAAAGAACTTTAACAAAGAAAGGCGGCACTCACCAGGGCTTTTCTGTGCTTTATTCAATACTCGTGGATTCACAAGGTGCAGGGAGGGAGCAGGGGCTGGGATGACGTCGGCACCGTTTCGCGCTGTGTGCGCTTCAACGGGTCATGAGCCGTTGAAGCGCACACAGCGCGAAACGGTGCCGACGTCATCCCAGCCCCTGCTCCCTCCCTGCACCTTGTGAATCCACGAGTATTGAATAAAGCACAGAAAAGCCCTGGTGAGTGCCGCCTTTCTTTGTTAAAGTTGATTCGTATGTGGTCTTTTGGACAGGCACCACAGGCTTCCACACCGTGTACTCCCTGGCTGTCCAGCCGTATAACCTGCAGCATTGGTGCCCCTCCTTCTTTTGATGTGAGCTGATGTGAAAGAAGCCTTACTCAGCTGCTTGCTGTAGTTATGATAAAATTATTGTTTTATTAGCAGGAGATTATCACTACATGACTGGTAAACCTGCAGCTAGGTAGTCAACCATGCCTCCATCACTGACAGGCAGCTTTATGCTTATGCGTAGCTTACACAGATAGCTGTCAATCAGTGTTGTGTGCAGGATATAATAGAGCTCAGCATTTAGAGAACTGGTAGACGTACAGCAAGGAAAAGACTTTATAATTGTATCAAAATTACAGTAAGTAGCCAGTAAGTGACACAGGGTCTCTGCCCCTACATCATGCTGTTTTTAAATGGGTTAGCCAAAACCTGATGACAAATTTCCTTTCAAAAGAAGCTTTTCTTTCTGTGATGTAAATTTAGTGGTGATGTTGATCCAAGACGTTGCGATGGTCAATACCAAGCATAAAACATTTAATGTGAGAATGGTATTTATAGTATATCATTTTCTTATATATGGTCAAAATTCAGATATATGGTAACTTGTAGAGCAACATGCCTATTACAATGCCTTCATTGACCATTATACATACTCTCTGAAGTTCTTGGTTCTTTTCTTCAAGCTGTGTTTCCAGGTGCCTCATTCGTTCCTCAATATTCCCATGTCTTTCTTCTGCCTATAGAAAAAAATACAAGGAGTTGATCTGAAATATGTAAGGTTGGTGATGTGTTCCCTGTAGTAAGTTACAAGACAGAAGCAAGCTACTACTAACTGCAAACTTACACTAGAAAAAGAAATAGTACAGAAGTAGGCAGCTTGACAGCATTGCTTGAAATGTGTCAGCTAATAGAGGCCCGCTACATCCAAGCGCTAGCAAAACTTCGGGGTTATTTATGAGCAATGAAGTCAGCCAAATGTAACATGCAGACTGTGCATGGTTTGAACACAAACCTCATATTGGAAATCATAAGCCCCTAAAGCACTAAACTGCATGATGGTTGATTATCAATAATTAAAGCAAACAAAAAAAAGAAGAAAAAAAGGATTAAATGAAAATAAAATCAGATGGGTTCTATTCAGCAATAGAAAGTAAAGTCCTGTAGGACTACCTTCCTACGTATGGAGACCATTTCTTGTAGTTTAGCTTCCATTACATATTGATAATCATCAGATGAAGTAGAAGAACTTGGATCAGACTAACAAGTCAAGGAAAAGGAAAGTGACAAAGTTGATAAAACCAGAATAATAGGCCACAAAAAAAGAACAAAAAAAAATTACAAAAGTAAAATATGTGACAATGTAAATTTTAGGGATAATAGACAAAAAAATAAACAGTAAACCAAAGTAATCCAGGTCTAAAATAATGTCAGAAGGGTGAGGGATGTTTGTGGATTACTCTGTAATAATTCTCACTTATGGTAAATCATGTAAACATGTCCCCATGGGCGTGAGCGACATGATTTGCAAGAGCAATGTCACCCACCACCAGCTATTTGCAAACATTGCGCATGCGCATGATATTCATCCTCCCTGGGAATGTGGAGCTGGGTGTACGTCCCTGGCTTCACTGCACATGACCAAGGAGACAGTGTGACTCCAGACTTGAACAGCCATATTTACCGCCCAAAACTGTCAATGTGAATATAGTTGAAACTGGTAGTTTCAGTGTTTGTGATTGCACACTCAAAAACTTTCAAAGGACATTCACTGCACATTGTGAAAAATTGTTGGCACATCACTGCATGTATGTATATTGCTATCAGCACCAGAGAATCCTCACAGCACAGTATGTGCGCTGTGAACATTTACAAGTTTGCAGTCACTTATGGTACCTTTACACGCCGCTACTGGATGGTGGCAACAACCGGGTACATGAGAGAAATGTATCTTGCACCGCCAATTCAACCCGAGGTAGCGGCGTGTGAAGACGGTTGTAGCCACCCGCCAGTGGCGGCACCTGTTTCAGAGCACTGCCCTAAAACAGGTGGTTACCCAGCCGATGGTAGCGACCTGTATCGGCGTGTAAAGAAGGAACAGAAGGGTTGTTTCGACACCAGGCTATGTACCTGGTATGTAGCTGGGGCGTGACACAGGCTCCGGGTTACCGCGCCCCATCAGCGATCATTGGAGGAAGCTCCTGCGTTACGATTGGTAGTCACTGCATAGGGAGGCATATTTAAGGAGCTGACCAGTCACACTACACAATTGCACGAGCGTCATGTATTAATCAGCCTCCTGCGCTGCCTAGCCAATCATGATGTTATTGCTTTGTCCTATCAGCGTACGGAATTCTCATAATCCACAATTGTGGCACGCCTATGTGTTGTCCTGCTGCACCACGGTCCGCCCATAGTAGCTTGTTGTAGCAGGGGTGTAAATAAGGTAAGGTGCTCTGCAGAAGGTAACTTGAGACACCCGGCGGTGTATCCAGAGATAGATGTAACCTACCGTAGCGCACCTTGTTGCGGCGTGTAAAGGTGGTGCGATTACCTTTGCAACCGTTTGTGCGTGCCGTGCACGTGAAGCACCCGGTTGTTGCCACCATCCAGTAGCGGCGTGTAAAGGTACCATTAGAGTTACTGCAGACTTGTACCCCAAAGCCAGACAGCTCCTTTAATAAGTTTCCTTGGAGCTCCGAAATGTTAATGGCAACAATAAATAGAATTACCATCTTGCCAACAAAGATACCACAAAAACTAAAAGTAGCTTTAGTCAACTTTTGAACCACATCAATGTAAATGTGAACAGGGCTTAAGAATAAGGATTCATGAGAAAAAGGGTTGTGATAGCAAAAATTGTACAAGGTGGGCATTTATATGGATACACCTAAATAAACTAAGAATGGTTGGTGATATCAACTTCCTGTTTGTGGCACATTAAGTATATTCACTGGCTCCACTTCCTCCCCTCTTCCCCTCACTATTGGGGACCCTCAGGGTTCAGTCCTTGGACCTCTTCTCTTCTCTCTCTCTACACAGCTCTGATCGGACAAACCATCAGCAGATTTTGCTTCCAGTACCATCTCTATGCTGATGACACACAACTATACACTTCCTCCCCTGCCCTTACTCCTGCTCTAATACAGAACACCAATGACTGTCTAACCGCAGTCTCCAATATCATGTCCGCTCTCTATCTGAAACTCAACCTTTCCAAAACTGAACTTCTTCTGCTCCCACCCTCTGCCAACCTCCCTAAACCTGACATCTCTCTCTCGGTGTGCGGCACCACAATAACGCCCAGTCAGCAGGCTCGCTGTCTCAGTGTTATGATGGACACTGATCTCTCCTTCACCCCATATATACAATTTCTCACCTGCTCCTGTCGCTTGCACCTGAAAAATATCTCCAGAATTCGCCCTTTCCTCACCATGGAAACAACTAAAACCCTAACCATGGCCCTGATTCATTCCCGCCTTGACTACTTTAATTCTTTATTAGCTGGCCTCCCCTGCAGTAAGCTTTCCCCTCTCCAGTCTATCCTCAATGCAGCAGCCAGGATCACCTATCTAGCAAACCGTTACGCAGATGTTTCTGCTCTGTGCCAGTCACTGCATTGGCTCCCCGTACACCATGGAATCTAATTCAAATTGCTCGTTGTCACCCACAAAGCTATTCATGGTGCGGCACCTCCTTACCTCTCCACCCTCATCTCTGTCTATCACCCCACCCATCCCCTTCGCTCTGAATGTGACCTCAGACTAACATCTGCATTAATCCGAACCTCCCATTCCCGACTCCAAGACTTCTCTCGAGCTGCACCAATCCTCTGGAATGCTCTACCCCAAGAAATTAGGACCATCCACAACTTGCATAGCTTCAGATGCTCCCTAAAAACACACCTCTTCAGAGCAGCCTATCCTTCTCCCTAACAGTGTTCATTTAGAATAAGATATTCATTGTTATAAGCCCCTGTACTCTGTGTTCCCATCCCGTCTTAGATTGTAAGCTCCTTCGAGCAGGGTCCCCTTTATTTTTTGCCTTTTTATTGTATTTCCTATGTTGATTCTATGTTTATTGTATGTAACTACTGTTCTGTATTACCTACCACATTCTGTATTGTATATTTTTCTTATATGTACCATTGTACTGTAAAGTGCTGCGGAACATGTTGGCGCTATACAAATAAAGTTTTATTATTATTATTATTATATGGGAGGGGGAAACTTTTCCAGATGGGTGGTGACCGTAGTGGCCATTTTGAAGTCAGCCATTTTGGATCCAACTTTATTTTTTTCAATGGTATGAGGGTCATGTGACACATCAAACTTATTGCGAATTTTATAAAAACAATGGTGTGCTTGGTTTTAACATAGCTTTATTCTTTCATGAGTTATTTTCAAGTTTCTCTTTGCTTACAGCCATTGACATGTCGCAGAGGTTAACACATGAGCGGATAGAAATTGTGTTGATGATTTTTATACATTCTTTGAAAATTTTTATGTATTTCATTGAGACATTTTTTTAATCTTTATTTTAATCATATTGAACTAAATTTTATAGGTTTTTAGTGTGTACATAGCAATAGTGCTATTATAGGGTTATTACTGTCATTGCATTGGCTATTATAGGGTTAATTTCATTTTAGGATGAGTGGTCTAATCATAGTGAATTCCACCCCTATAAAAGTTTGTTCAAAATGTTGTCCTCCATTCCACCTGATGAAGACAGTTTAATCTGTTGAAATGCGTTGTGGCCATTGGAGGCCTAATAAAGGTCTGTTGAAACAAATTTTACATCTATATTTGTAATCCCTAGCGCTCCTAACAGACCACTCCTACAACCATTATACATATCACATTACGCAGAGATGGATACCCACTAATCTTTTTAGCATACAGAGAGAAGTAGTAGCAACATGGGGTGAGGTACAATACTTGCTCCACACAATCTTTCTATGTCTCCTTTCGCATGTTTCCTCTCCCTACGTCTTACTCTTTCAACCCCCTCCCCTCTCTGTGAATTACTTTGCACACTTTAGTAGGTCTTTTTTAGTACAGTAGTATTAATAAAGGTTAAGTATTATTTCCTCCTTCAGCGAGGTACCAGTTATATATAGGAATTGTTCTCAGTGCCTTTATAAGTTTATTGTAGTTAAAATTTAGAGAAATATTAAAAAGCAAACACAAATAACTAAGATACTTACAAAAACCAACTAATATGGTTTATATATTAATAATAATAATAATAATAATAATAATAAAGGGCTTGTCCACAATTGGACAACCATATCTTAACAGTTCCAGTCTGCTACATAAAATTAAAAACAAATATGCATAAATGGTCCCTTGACTGGCGCCACTCCTTTCTGACCTCCTCACTGTGTCTCCTGGTGGACTTGTGACACTGTTAGACTCTGGTGGAATAGACAAGGCTGCGGCTGCTGAGAAGGCACACTGTGAGATGTGAGGATCATCATATGTTTTGGAGATAGCTATACATTTCTTTTAATTCTACATGAGAATGCAGTTATGAAGGCAGAATTGGCCTTTATTGGATAACCACTTAAAAGGTCTTTCAACAAGATGTGCATGTTAAGGAGGTTTCCGATCAAGAATAATATACAGTTATGGCCAAAATGCTGGCATCCCTGAAATTGTTCTAGAAAATGAAGCATTTATCCCAGAAACGTATTGCAATCTAAGGGTCCTTTCACATCAGCGGTTTTCGCTGATCGCGGCAGTTGCAGTGAAAAAACCGCAACTGCCGCGATTAGCGCATAACGGCTGCACTTGCGGTTTACTTGCGGCAAGCCCCATAGAATGTCTATGGGGGCTTGCGGCAAGTGCGGTATCGGCACTTGCGGCAGGTGCTTACTATAGTCATCAACAAGCTTCTTACACCCTTCAACTGGAATTGTGGGACACTCTTCTACTCTTCTTTTGCAGCTTCAGGTCTCTCATAGTTAAATTGTGTCTTCTCTTAACAGAAATGTTAAGATCTCTGACCTGACCATGTGTATTAGCCCTGCACACAAAAAGCTGTTTTCTGCATTCAGTCCATGTCAGACCTTGGACCTGTCTGGACCCTGCTCATGTAGGTACTAATACACATGGTCAGGGTTTTTGAATACATCAGATAGGGACTGCTCTGACAAGGGTTACCGTGGAGAGGTAGAGCAGCTTAGCATACATTTTTTGCAAAAAATTTATCAACTAAATACCCTGTTTTTACTACTTTTTTTTACCAGCACTTGCTTTTTAATGTTTTTCTTTACAACAGAGTATTTTTTCATGTTTGCTTGACTATCTTTTTTGTGCTTCAGTCTTTTGGTGGTGTGAATGTTGTCCTAAAGACACGTTCACTGTGTGCATGGCTCATTAGTTAGTTTTTTGACTAGGCGTTATTGTGGTGCCGCACACTGAGAGAGATGTCATATTAAAGGAGGTTAGTGGAGGGCGAGAGCAGAAGAAGTTCAGTTTTGGAAAGGTTGAGTTTCAGATAGAGAGCGGACATGATATTGGAAACTGCAGTTAGACAGTCATTGGTGTTCTTTATTAGAGTGGGAGTAAGGTCAGGGGAAGAAGTGTATAGCTGTGTGTCATCAGCGTAAAGATGGTACTGAAAGTCAAATCTGCTGATGGTCTGTCCAATCGGGGCCCTGTAGAGAGAGGAGAGAAAAGGTCCAAGGACTGAACCCTGAGGAACCCCAATAGTGAGAGGAAGAGGGGAGGAAGTGGAGCCAGCAAATGATACACTGAAAGAGCAGTCAGAAGGATAGGAAGAAAACCAGGAGAGAGCCGTGTCCTTGATGCCGATGGAGTGCAGCATGGAGAGTAGGAGATGGTGGTCAACACTGTCAAAGGCTGCACAGAGATCAAGAAGAATAAGCAGAGTGTGGTCACCATTCGTTTTTCTGTCAGATCATTGGTCACTTTGGTGAGAGCAGTGTCTGTAGAATGTAGGGGGTGGAAACCACATTGTAATGGGTATAGAAGAGAGTGAGTGGAGAGGTAATGAGTGAGGGGGAGTAGATCAAGCGCTCCAGGAGTTTAGAGATGAAGGGGAGATTGGAGACTGGTCTGTAGTTGTTTGTGCAGGATGAAAGATTTCTTTAATAATGGAGTAATGATAGAGTGTTTGAAGGAGGAGGGGAAGATGCCAGAAGAGAGGGAGAGATTGAAGATTTTGGTTAGGGGAGTGGTGACCATCGTAGAGAGACACTGTAGTAGGTATGAGGGGATTAGCAGTGCATGTGGTGGGATGAGAGGAAGAGAGGAGAGTGGAGACTTCTTCTTCTGTGACTGGGTCAAAGTGGAGAGTGAGCCTGAGAAAATGTGGGGAGAGGTAGGGGTAACAGGAATTTGAGGTTGGGAGTTGATTTCCTCACAGATGTTTTCTATTTTCTCTGTGAAGTAAGAAACCAGATCATCAGCACAGAGGTCAGTTATAGGGTTCTGCACTTTAGGACTGAAGAGAGAGTGAAAGATGTCAAGGAGTTTTTTTGGATTGTTGGATAGTGAGGAGACCAGGGTGGTGACATAGGTTTGTTTGGCAAGGTGAAGTACAGAGTTATAAGTTCTCAGCATGAATTTATAGTGAATTAGTTTTCTGGCGTGCGGATTTTCCTCCATAAACGTTCAGCACTCCTAGAGCATCGCTGGAGGAGTCGAGTTTGTGAGGTGAGCAAGGGCTATTTTACTCTGTGTTTGGAGGTTCTGAGGGTGAGGGGCGCTATTTCGTCCAGAGAGCTTCTGAGACAGTCATTTAAGTGATTTACTATCAGATCAGGACAGGAGAATGAGGAGATTGGGGACAGTGATGAGTGTAGAGAGTCTGTGAATGTATAAGGGTTAATAGCATGTATATTTCTGAATGTGTGATAGGTAGGATTGTGCTGTAGTGGGTGAGGGTTTGTGAGCGTGAAGGAGAGAATGTTGTGGTCAGAGAGAGGAAGAGGTGAATTATCTAAGGAGGAGGTGGTCAGAGCCAGATAAAGATCAGGTCGAGGGTGTTACTATCCTTGGGTGTCTCCGAGGTTGAGAGCTGTAAGAGGCCAAGAGATGTGGTTAGAGATAGGAGCTGGGATGTAGATGGGGAGATGGGGCTGTTTATGGGGATATTGAATCCTCCCAGAATAAGGGTTGGCAATTCTGAGGACATGAAATGCGACAGCCACGCGGAGAAATGGTCGAGAAACTGGGTGGGTGACCTTGGGGGGCGGTATACCACTGCAACTCTGAGGGGAAGGGGACAGAAGAGCCTAATTGTGTGGACCTCAAAAGAGGTGAATAAGAGTGATGGGTCTGGGGGATGACCTGGAAAGTACATTTTGGGGACAGAAATAAGCCAACTCTACCACCATGTCTGTTTCCAGGTCTCGGGTAATGAGACAAATGTAAGCCGTCATAAGAAATAGCGGCAGGGGACACTGTGTCTGAATCCTGGATCCAGGTTTCTGTGAGAGCCATGTAAAATTTCTCTATGATTCATTTGATTCAATTGTATTCATTTGATACTATTTAGAGAGTGCTTACATATTCTTACAGCTGATCTTGTTCTCATGGGATTTACACTAATTTTCCGTTTTCACATCTTTCTATATTACCCATCAAACTGCCACCAATCCCAAATCACTTTTTTTTGGATTTCGAAAACAATTATCATAGCATGAATTAAAAATGCTTCCGAATATGTTGGTGCAATGGAAATAAAAAATTATGTTTTAAAATTATACAGGAGTTCTAATTTTGTTGAAAGGGAAAAATTTTTAAAATAAAAATTTCTTATGCCTAAAAAAAATTAAGATAAGGCATCCATGATTTTTGAACACCCTGAGATCCAAAGTGGGCCCACTCAAATATTAATCAAAAAAATTTCTCTTTAATACCATCCTAGATTCTATTTAATTTTTTTCACACATCCCAGTCTCTATAGATTTGCTGGATTTGTTTAGCAGTCCCCTCTGATATATTTGTTTAAATGGGAAAAAAACAAAATTTTCCTGGGGAATTTATGGTTCCTTGGAGAGAGCATTTTTTGGCTCATTCCACAGCCAAAACAATTAGACCTTTATGACATAGTTTGAAACGCACAACAAGACCTTTTAAAGGGTTTTTTAACTCCAAAAACTGTGCAATCCCTGGGAAACATTTTTTTGTTTGTTTAAAGCAAAAATTTTAAAAAAAAAAATTTGTTGGTTTGGGAAAATTTTTTTTTTTAATTTTTTTATAGTAGTATTATATCACATCACCGTGTGTCAAACCCAGCCTGGTCAACATGACTTTTTTAAAAAAAAGGCAAGATGGTACCCCCTTTGAAGAATTTTTTTTATTTAATGGTCCCCGGACTTTAACAAGTTTACCTAAACCCCCGGGTAGAAATCAAAAACTGAAACAGTGAGGGCACAATACTCAAACCCCCCGGCTAACCCAGTGTCGTTTCCCCGGGGGAAGCTACTTTATTTTTTTGGGTCTGAACAGCAAAAATTCATCAAATGTAGAGGGCCAAAGGGGGGGGA